>CM033474.1:69400399-69762899 GCA_019447015.1 Hymenochirus boettgeri | reverse complement strand
ATTAGTAAAATTTGCCAATAGAAGCCAGTGGTGATAGTGGTGGGGCAGAAAGTATCTATTTAAAAGCCAGAATTTATAACATACATTTGGAAACTCTCTCAACGTTGGCATTTTCTAATGAAAATCAAAGGAAAACACAGCCCCCTACTGCTTATTTTCCTTTCGAAGTACAACTATTCTAGGTAACTCAATGTTTAAACCTTGTGTAATGACAAACTGATAAAAACTGTTCCAACAATCTATTAAAATTCCTGATTGCATATGTTGTAAAATACAGTGATATAGGAGGGGCTTGTAACTATAAACGCAATGTTTACATGAATACAACAGTAAGTGTAATGTCGGAATCACAAACAAAACCAAATGAAATAAAATAATGCAGTACATGTTACAATGAACCTCAGACACACTCACAATAGGCAGTGAATTCCTAAAGGTTCATTCACACATGTGGTCGCGAGTGTCGACCCGCAACGCAAGATGTTTATGTACTGCTGTTTTGCCCGATAATCGTGCCGCTTTGGGTGACAAAGTGCTCATACATGGCTCAATTATCTTCCAAAACAGCCGTGGATACACATCGTGCATTGTGGGTCAGCCCCCACAATCGCACGTGTGTATGAAGCTTTAGGCCCTGCACATGTAAACACTACCCAACAGCCTTAAGCAGTCAGTGAGGGGCTGATGCAGGATTATGACTGAAAGATTTATTAAAAAAAGGCCCAAAAACAAAATAAAAACAGAAATGTAAGTTTGAATATATTACATTTTATGTTATGAAACAAGCAGGTCAGCTGGTGGTGGCTTCAAAGGAATTTGCCCCAAGACAAACCTTTTGGCTTCAAATTGTGCAAGTTCTTCAGCAGAGAGCTCATTCCGTTGTGTAAATAAAGGACTGCATTTGCTACCAGATGCAGAAGATGGTGGAACCAAGGGAATTGCAGAGACTGATGTGGAAGTTGGTGCTGGTCCTGATGGCCCAGTAGGTTGTTTAAATAAGGAGGTTGCAGGTTGTGGTGCCTGAGCTTTAGCACTGAAAAGATCACTTACAGCCGAGGGCTCATTTACTGTGCAAACTGCTGCAAAAGAACCTCCACCAAAAACAGAAGGCACTGTAGAGCTTAATGTTCCCCCAAAAGCTGGACCTGTAGCAGTACTTGTAGAACTCCCAAACCCAGCTACTTTTGCTGGAGCAGGTGGTTGGGAACCAGTATTAGATGGAGCAAAGCTAAAGGAAGCAGCTGTTGGTGCTGTGCTACTTGTGCCAAAACCTGCAGTATTTAACGGTTTACTTCCAAATCCTGGAAAAGTTAATTTGTTTGAAGTTTCTCCAGTTTTTTGAGCAAGTGCTGCCTCTGGTTTGAAGCTAAAAGTGGCTGCTGTTGGAGCGGTGTTGCCTGTAGGAAAACCTGTATAAAAAGGATAGTGGACATTAAATAAAACAGATTCACTTGCTTAGTTTTTCTCCTTTTTATTTTTATTATTGTAGATTTATATAGTGCTAACATCTTCCGTGACGCTTTACACGAGGAAAACATACATGTTACATACAAGGGCAATACATGGGTAAGACAATGTGCAAATAATTCAAGTGCTGGTCCAGCAGTATTCAGTGTGGTAAATCATTTTTTTTTCCAGTTTGGTAAAAAAAAAAAATATTTTGTATTCTGCTGAAAGCAGTGAATTTCAGGGTAAACTCGATTAATTCAATAGCAGATTAATAAGATGCCAGTATATAAATAACCAAGACTAACTACTGTATATACACTCAAATAAAAAACGATCAGAGTACAAGTCGAGGTACCCATTTTACCTGAAAAAAAGGAGTAAATGTGATCGAGTATAATTGGAGGGTAGAAATTATGACTACTGCCTTCTGATTCTGTATTGCTCTGAGGCTTTAGTTGCCCTTTAAATGGACAGCAGAATTCCCATGTAGTAGTCCCATACAGTAATAGCCAAATCCAGTATGGCTATTACTGTATGTGAATGTTGCCGTCCATTTAAAGGGCAACTAAAGCCTCAAGACAATACAGAATCAGAAGGCAACCTTTCTCAATATATACCATCCTCCCGATTGTGTTTTTAGATATTAGTTGCCCTTTAAATGGATTTATCCAACCCCCAATTCCTTGCCACTCCAGATGTTTAACATACAACTCCCAGCACCCCCCCCCTCCCCATAGTCAACCATTTGGTAATCCAGCATTCCGGCTCCGCATCCACTCCTTCTGGCACCTGATGTCACTACGCTGGGAAGCAAGATGTCAGCTGCCAGAAGCAATGGATGCGGAAGCGAGCTGACGTATTACTGGATCTAAAGGTGAATGGCCTAAAAACCTCGACTTACGGTAAAACCAAAATATAAACTCTGAATATTCTTGCCCACCCCGGACTTTAATTCCTACATTTAAAAAAGAAAAAAAAAGGTTTACTGTTACTGGGAATATCACTTATTTATCCCCTTCACATTCGTGTTCCAGGCAGCCAGCCCCAAGATTAGCCAGCTGGGTATGCATTGGAAGCTAAATTAAAGGGAGCCGTGGATAAATTGTGCCCTTCCTCAGTAAGTTATAAGATTTATTTCCTCATCATGTAGTTTTTATAAACATAATTAGACTATATACACTTACTTTCAATACTGGCAACTTACCTGAAGAGCCAAAAGCAGAACTATTTTGCCCACCGAAGCCTGAATTCAAACTATCTGGTGAACTGTTGAGTTCATTAAGCTGCAGAAAACATTTAGAATGCATGTAACAGAAAAACAAGGAAAATGTAAATCTTTTAATGGAAATTTTTCCATATAAGGCAGTCTTTAGGTTAGGCTTCACTGCTCAGTTCTCACGTGTTAATCACAATTGCAATCCGTGTGTGTGAATTGCAGAGCAGTGCATGGGAATGTGAGTGGCTACATTACTGCATATGTGCTGCAATCTACTTTCAGAGCACAAGGTGGCTGCCACCTTACTCCACACAACCCAATGGAATAACGGGTTAAAGGGTTAACGTGGATCTTGCACTGTTTTTGTAGGGCCTGCCCTTTTCAGATATGACAAGGTGCTCCCAATGATATATTTTGCCTTAAAATTTGCACTAGTATTTCATGCAAAATTTAACATAATTAAATCAGTAGACCATAATAAACCACATAAACACTTCAGTGAGCCCAATGTATCAAGTGTTTTATGTTGAGGAGGGTGTGTTTCCAATTTATATGAAAACATGTTAGACACTGTTCCCATAATGTATACAATATCAGAATACGAGAAATCACCAAGGAGTTCTGAGATTACAGTACAATCGTGCATGTATCATTTATAAATCATGATATTGTGTGTTCTTGAATTGCTGCCCATGCGCATTTCATCAAATCTTACGTCACATTCTAATGAAAATTTCCCAATTATGTACAAGCATAATCAGCAGAACAAGCATATATGAGAATCAGCAGTTGATTGTTGGAAAAAGCAGAGAATAGTCGTGGATCGTTGCAGCTTCATTTTTGTGTGAATGACGCTCGATGGATCGGTTGTTGGGTAAATCGTACAAAAATTATCTGACGTGTACGAAACTTAGGAGGTAGACTGGGAGGTAAGTGTTTATTCTGTATACTTACATAGGTTCCCCCCCCACAGGATGGTTTTGTCATGATGGCTACTGGAGCAGATTTCTTGTGTTTTAAGGAAAGGTATAAACAGTAAATAATGTGTTTTCTCACCAGAGTTGCTTTTGCTGAAGGAGTTAGGTTCTTTATTTCAAGGGCCCTTTGTTTCCACTTGCTAAGCAGCAGCTGAACAGTATTACCCTAGTAAAGAAATAGTGTGATTGCAACTAAATTCAAAACTCTACTTTTAGTAAATGCTTTCTTTGTTCAGTTTACATGCCCAATTTACGACTTATATACTAAGTGGGAGCAGGGTTTTGAGTCAAATTGTGTAACATAGGTTGACCAGAGAGATAGGATGGCAGTACAGACATCCTCAAAGAATCATTCTGAAACACAAAAATGGGCGCACACCGTCTAGTGAAATTAACTGCTTTATTGTGACATTGTCCACTCTGTTAATTTCACCACTGCGTGCATCCATGGATTTTTGTGTTTCGGAAGTATTATATAGCTGTGGAAGTAATACAGGCTCCAAGAGACAGTACCCTGAGGTTTAACAAAGGTGGGCGGTATGACGCTTTCATTATATTCTCAAAGAAGCATTCCAGGCAGCTATTAATGAATAAATCACTATCCGATTAGACTATTCCTTACCAAAACAAAACAGTTTTGTTTCCACATAAACATGCAGCTGATTAGGAAATTGATTTAACTTTCAACAGGTAAAACATTAAAGGCTGCTACTGTACAGTCTGTCAAAAACAGCACAAAAAAGTGGATAAATCCTCTTCTTTATGCGCTTCCAGCAGTGTGAAACCCACATTGCTTTTACTCACATATTTAGGTAGGATTCCTTCAGCCTGGCAAACATAATATTCAAAGCGCAGTTCCTCTTGGGAGATATCTTCAAAACCTGGATAAACAAATATAATGCATTTTGCTGGCCATACACAATAAGACATTAATTAGATTTGGTGTCTGGTTGTCAGATTTATCTAAAGTCTAAAACCACATAAGTTTTCACCTTCACACATTTCCGTGACATTTCCCACATGGCACATTCACTATGATGGCAAGTTGATTGCAAAAATGATTGAACTAGACGGTTCTTGTGACTTTGGGAGAACACTGCGGGAATGTCAGAAGGTAAGTTGGTAGAGTATGGGCACCTTAACAAAAGTTATTTTGGATTGAGAAAAGGCAAGTTTAATCCTTCTATACGAATTCCAACACCACCAACCCAAAACAAACTTCATTATACAGGATGTGACGTCCGCAGCTACTTTCTCCATGACCAATACCAATTTGGCCCAACCGACTTATGGTGGCAAACGTTTGGCTGGACCAAATTTGCTGGCCATTAAAAGAATTAGAACCATAAAACAGCAGAACTCTCTTCCAGAAAATGTAGTAATAGCAGGTCCATGGATAGTTTCAAGAGAGGTATAGATGCCTTTTTAGCTTTATAAGAAACTGTTACAGGGTTTTAATACATAGAAGATCTTGCTGATTTACAAATCCCTCCTATTGCTTTTTGGTATCAGAAAGGATATGCCTTTGGAATATATTTTTTTGCTTTCCTTTGGATCAGCAGTTTGGAAACATCCCATGTAAGAAATGTAAGAATACTGATTTAGAGGTTCTTTATTCAGGCTCAGTTACTATGTTATATATAGTACACACACACACACTAATAATATTAATATATCTATATTTTCACAAACCTTTCAGGAGTTTTGATCATTTGGGTCAATATAATCCTAGTACCAAAAGACAATAAACATGTAGAGACAAATAAACCATGCACATCAGTCTTGAACACCTATGTATTTAATGCTTCATACACAGGGTACACAAACAGCGTAACGTTTCGGTACACAAGCTGTACCTTCTTCAGACAGTAAGATCAACCATGGCCTACCATTGCACTCAGCAATAAGCTTATCCATCAACTTCCACAAGGTGTGTGCAGAATTACCTCCTTTGCTTGCCAAAAGACAATAAACAGGTCATCATTACCTGAGAGATTTTTATTTATTTTTGGGTTTCGCAAAACAGAAAACAGCCATTGACCGGAAGTCTCCCAAATCAACAAATCTGCCATTATTTCTTCTCTAAAAAGGAGAAGCATGAAAAGCAAAAAAACATTATGATTATACCTGCAATCTGCAACAAATCAGCTAGTTTACTTGTCTGTTGAACTTAATTAGCTATAACTAATGATAATGCTAATTAGGTGCATCAGTAATTCCAAATTTTGCTTATAAAAAAATTAAACCCCAAGATAGTTATACCCCCACCAACCCCAATTGCATCCTCTGAATGATGTACAAGCTCAAAGAGCTCCACACATGCTCAGAGGGTACCCAGAGCCTGCAATCACTAGCCACAACGTCCAGGACTCTACGCGGAAAATTCAGAAGAAATGCAGCAGGGTAATATCAGAGTATGTCCAAATTTAAGCAAAATATCAGCGCGCACCAGACTTATCATAAACAGTGTTTGATACCACGTGACGGTTTGGTGACAAAATGGCACCTTCTTCCTACGGAACAACTCGGAACTGGTATGAATATCTCATTCATCCAGGTCATGGAATATCTGTTGTATTCAGTTAGATCAACTGGACTTAAAGTTTAGTTCTTAGATGTTTCGCCAGTCATGCGACTGGCTTTCTCAATTCAGAATGACTTGTACAAGATCTGTTGGCAATTAAGTGCCCTGGAAAGTCCCAATTAGCATATGACAGCCAGGTCTTGGGGACCTCCTAAATGTGTGGATGCATTGAGGCTAAGAGGTGTTATTGACGCTGCCCAGGGTAAAGTGTCAAAACAGCATTGTACATGGCAGACAGTTGAACCCCCTGAAGGAAAAAGGGCATACCTATGAAGATTGTAATGTCAACATATTGGCAAAGGAACATGACTGGTTCAAGAGAGCTGTCAATGAGGCCTTTTATGTGGAAATAAAGAAACTGTCTGCCAGGTACAATGCTGTTTTCACACCTTACCCTCGGCAGTTTCGATAACACCAGAAGGTCCCTAACACCTGGTTGTCATATGCTAATTGGGACTTTCCAGGGTACATTATTGCCAACAGATTCTTGTACAAGTTATTCTGAACTGAGAAATCCAACGTCTAGCGAAACGCCTTCAAGAACTATTCTTTAAGTCCAGTTGATCTAACTGAATACAACAGATATATCAGAGTATGATCTTGTCTTCAGTAAAGAGCATATGGTTTCTTTTGACTTTAAATACATTTATATGACTGGGCGCTTTCAACCGGATAGCTATGGGTAAATAAATTACCATCTCTGCATGCTGGTTCATTCATTCTAACTGATTTGCTGCTCAGTTAGGTTAGATGACTAGTCAAACATTCAGTGTTAAGAGTTGAGCAGGTTGAGGTTTAGCTTCTTATACATTTAGATTACATTTGGGCAGAACCTATAGTTCTCCTTTTATTCAGCAAAAGAGATTATAAGGTTTGTGACATCAGTGATCATTACACAGATAACCTAATGTTACAAAATTAATTGAATAGTTTGTTTTATGACTACAATAGGCTGGACATTTAAATAAAAGAATCTGCAAACTTACACATATTCTTCCTCGGACTTTGTATGTTTTGTGGTATCATGCGAACTTAAGGCGGAAAAGCGGTTTTGTGAAGTAACAAATGTTGTTGCTGTAGAATTGTTTTTTCTGCCATCGTTTTTAGTGCCAAAGCTAGAAAAGGACCTAAATGAAGGTTTCTCATCTCTATTTGTCCATGTTGTGGATTGGGAAAAACTGGATGGCTGTATATACCTCTGTGATGCAGACCAAGTGCTTCTATGGCCCCCTATTAAAACAAACAAAATAAATTATATATAAACATACACACACACTATACACTATCTACATTTATATTGTTAAACCAATTAAAAGGTTAACATTAACATTTGCCCTCGCTAAACTATGTATTATACTCTGGATAAACTTTGAAAATATTTTTTTCTGGCTCACAAACAAAAGTCCCCCAACAGCTCCATCCCTACACCGCCCCATCCCTGCAGCGCTCTATCCCAACACCGCCCTATCCCTACATCGCAGCGCTCCACCCCTACGTCGCACCATCCCTACGTCGCCCCATCCCTACAGCGCTCCGTCCCAAAACCGCCCACCCACAAGTGTTATAACAGAATTACATTATAGACCTCAGACCAAATATTCCCGGGAACATCCCGGTACCTGCTGGATCTTGTTGCCGGTTCTGATTACTGTAACTGCCCCCATCTACGGGATGTTCATTCCAACATTTATCCCCGAACCGACAGCGACCCTGCAGAAAGAAGTTACAGATCGTCATCCCGCCCTGTACGTCACTAAATGCGACAAATTGTATTAACCAATAAAGATCCAGGCTTTCACAATGAGACAACTACGATTAATTAGCGCGACAGAAGCTCTTGCTATAAAGGGTGGATGTGAAGGCTGAGGTCCCATATTATATAAAGAGACGTTGTGGGTTTCTTTGTTAGTCAATTGCCGTACGTTTTTGAGTGATGTCTTCCATGAAATCCGTTTTCGGTTTTTTGATTATCGATCAAAATTTGTTTTTGTTTTTTACTTTAGTTACCCTTTAAGTATGTCTACCACAGTAATGTATAAAAGGGGCTGGTAGGTGTGTGTACCTGTCAGGTTGGGACTTGACAAATTGTAACAGTTGGGTTCACACTCCCAAACAACCTGGGAAAGCAAAGAAAGTGTGTGTAAGGTTGGGGGTTAAAAAAAACAAACTCTTTTAATGATTAGTCATAATTTATTTTTTTTGACTATAGTTGCCCTTTAACTAAGGCTGCCACAGGAATGGAAGGGTAGGTCAGTAGGTGTGTGTACCCTTGTGAGGAGGGGGGGGGTATGTGTTTTTGCATAAAATGGCCATTTTATGGATGATTGTTGTTTATGACCATGAAACAAACGGTTTTGAAATATCCATATTTGAGGATTGTTACCATTATAGGCCGATAACGCCTCAACACTTCCACGGATTCCTTAGCTAGGTAATAGCACACTTCTCCTATATGCCCCGCATGACTGTACCGAATTTCATGTCTCAAGCTCAAAAAATGTGGGAGGAGATACAGTCCAAATAAGCAGAAGAAGAAGAAAAAGAAAGAAGAGTAATTTGGCTCTTCAAGCCAAATTAACTATCCATTCTATAAAAGTAAAGCTTATTTCTCTGTCACTGCATGGCATATTGATTCAGCATTAAGACCAGGAAGCAATAATAAGCATTATCTGTTACTCTGTGTTCTTTCTGTGCAGATAAACCCAATCCTGTAGTTAGCAGCTGTCTGTGTTACTTAAGTCCCAATGTAGCACTGTACCTAAAAAAAATCAATTACAAAGTCAACACATCTTCAAATTCCTACAGCTAAAAGAAAATCTTACTTGATTCAAGCAGTTATTACTATCTCATTGCTGCTAACCATCCTATTGCAAAGCAGTTTTACTTTTACTGTAACACAAAATCACTAGGTGAATGTTATTGGCAGTGGGGCACAGATTATCTCCACTGCACATGCTCCACACTCTAGCTGTGCCTCAGTTTTGGGAGGGGGTGGATCCATATAGAGGAGACATGCATACTAACTAGGAGATCTAGTGACAGGGAGCACTGGGAGAAAAAAGGGAACAAGTTCCTGGCAGCACTAAAACTATAGAAAATGATAAAGGCAAGCTGTTTTTTTTTCAGTTTAGTGTCCCTTCAAAAAGATCATCAAAACGGACTGTTCTGCCTAATAGGTCCTTGATGATTGCAAAACAAATGCATTCAGAAAGAATGTACCGCATTCATAGGGATATAGTCCAAATACAATATCAGACTGCGATTTTTAAAATGAGGTCTAAAAATTGACTGTAGCCTGCCTTGACACCCCTACCTGCATCTAACTTTCAAAAAAGGAATCTGGGCAGGGTTTATGTCCCTGGAGGAAGAGCAGTCTAAGCCGAAATTTGTTAACTGCAAAATATCATTCATTTTTTTATATATCAACTGTATCAGAGGGGTGATGCAAATTAAAGTGGTAATAGTTGGTAATTAGATGGGGAGTGTGTGACAGCTGTTCCTGCCTATGTCGCAAGACCAGAAAGACCACACAAAAAAAAAATGAAATGCACACAAAAACACATAACAGGTTAACAGGGGCCCAATGGTACAAGCAACCCATTGCTTCCCTTAATACAGTAGTATTACTGTTGCGGCACAACCAACTATTTATTGCTACACTCGTTTTCCACTTCCTTAGGCTATCTTCATGCAAGCAGCACAGGAAAATATGCATATTTCAAGGACACACATCCCATATAAGGCTGAGGCTACACTATATACACATGGGAATGTGCAATTAAGAGCGTTTAACGCGACTTACCGGGAGATTAGATTCAGTCAATAATACTTCATAGGATCGCATGCACATAAAAATTAGTGCATGCACTCTAAAAATGGGTTGCAGCACATTAAAATGTGGCCATTCACACTGATCACTAAAACAATATATAGTAAGCCTATAAGAAATGTACCAGTTTGGCCTAGCCAACTGGTAAATGCTTATCACACCCCTCACATCTAGGTTTCGCTGCATTATGCATACATTCCAAAGATGCCCCTCAAGTATCTTACCTAGGGTTAGGCAAGTCCCTTCAGGGGCATCTTTGGAACATATGCATAATGTGAAACCTAGGTTTGGGGGTGGTATACATTTCTAAGCTATGTTTATTTTAAGCGGGACATGCCCTTTAAACCAAAATGGTTACTTTTTATCATTTGCATTTGTAACCAGATATCTAATGATATGTTCTATTCCTTTCTGGCAAATGTATCTGCCTCCTCCCTCTGCTTGGTGAGCTGTTTAGAAGTTTAAGCATGTGCAGGGGAGGCAGCAGGTGAAACTGAGTTTAATGTCTGGCTGTGATGTCGGCAGTTACAACCTTTATTGACTGCATAGAAAAGGGGCCAGCTTACTCTGACAGAATAGGGACAATAATTATCCTTAAATATCTGGTTAGTAATGCAGGTAATTAAGTGCAAATGTATCAGGTAGGGTTTGGGTGGTTTTAAAGGTGGACATTCCCTTTAATGCACAAGTTTTAAAATGGGAGGAGGGAGAGAGAAGAGAGATTGTGACTTTGTAAATTGCCAAAATCTGATTTTTCAAAATAAAATGCTTTTTGAGGAAAATATATTACCATCCAAAAGTTATTCCATCATGAAATAAAGATTTGTTTTTTAATTATGTAGAAGAAGGCTGTATACCGTATGTAGTTGAAGGTGACCAGAGTACAAGGCGAAGTACCGATTTTTACCTGAAAAAGGAGTAAAAACTGATTGACTCATGTATAAGCAGAGGGTAGAAAACAAAACCACTACTGCCTTCTGATCTGTATTATTTTGAGGTTTTAGTTGCCCTTTAAATGGACAGCAGAATTCCCATACAGTAATAGCCAAATCCAGTATGGCTTTTATTTTTCAACAACAATAGATACCATCCTCCCGATTCTGTATTGTTTTGAGACAATAGTTGCTCTTTAAATGGACGGTAATCCCCAATTCCTTGGCACTCCAGATGTTTGGAAACTACAACTCCCAGCATGCTTTAGTTGCTGGGAGTTGTAGTTTCCAAAACATCTGCATTGGCAAGCACCCCCAGGGCAGGCCAGGTCACTACTCGGCACCAGGAAGTGTGACCGGCGCCGAGTAGTGACGTCAGGCAGAGCAGTGGATGCGGATTGCGGAGCGAGCAGCAGCCAGATTGCAGTAAGTGATTGACCCAAGTATAAGCTGAAGTTCGATTTTTCGGGCTATTTTTAAAGCCTGTTAACCTCTGCTTACCGGTATATATTTTTTGGTAAATAAATTCCATTAATCCATTCACAATGTCATGCTCTTCCAGAGGTTTTTCTAAGATTATTGGGCAGATTCTCCTAGAAGATATTCTCACAGATGCTTGGTTTACTTTTGCAGTTCTCAAAACTGAATTTGACTCAGATCACACGCCTCTTCTTCACAGTAAAAATGTTATAACATGAACAGAGTTGAGAGTTAAACATGAACAGAGTTGTATTGCTCTACAAACCTATGAATACAGAATCAACCCCTTCAGTGCTAAGTTTCAAGAAGTTCAGTGAATAGAAATGCTGTAATGTTATTGTTTCAGTTGAGTAAATCTATTTAAAATTGTTATTATTCTAAAAATCTTTATCTACTTGCATATTGAAGTTATACCAGCAATAATTAGCCTTTATGTAGAAAACGGATTTAAATTAAGCCTTACTGACTAGTGATTTAAATCAGTTTTATTTAAATCAAA
This sequence comes from Hymenochirus boettgeri, assembly GCA_019447015.1. Taxonomy (NCBI): domain Eukaryota; kingdom Metazoa; phylum Chordata; class Amphibia; order Anura; family Pipidae; genus Hymenochirus; species Hymenochirus boettgeri. The sequence goes on along the minus strand of CM033474.1, from coordinate 69,750,933 downwards.
TCCACCCTGCAACATTGTTTTCAATTATAATTCTACAGGTATGTTTAACAAGTGATTAAGTTATTGTTACCAAACATTATTATTATTAGTTTTTTCTTAAAATAGAAACAAAATGTGAAGAATTCATAATCCCAACCTATGAACATAGGAGTTAGTACAACTAAACCAGGTATGCAACATATATAGAATATTTGGAGTACATAAAAGTGCATTTTTATAAAAAAAAAACAAAACAAAAAAAACCCCATCACACCCTATTTGAGAACAGTATTTTAATAAACATAAAAAATTGTCAAAACAAGACTTAAAGGCAGATAAATGGTTAAACACAAACTTGATGACTAAATGACAAAGTAATACTCCAAAACAACCTGCAAAAAGGTTATGAGACTAATGCAATATTACCTAGAGTATCATTTATACAGCACACTTTCCTTCATGCTCTGCTAATTACCGTAAATAATGGAGGGTATTGAATACAAAGCAGGGATCAGGTCCTAACGTGTGTTCTCTCTTTGCCATTATTCTAAGAACACAATATTTTCACTGCTGTAACTCCCTTGTAAGGTCAGCAAAAAGCATATTTTGTAGCACTAACCGATCAAACAAGGCAGAGAAAGTTGAAAAAAAAATTTTTTTTTATAGCACGAGACATTTTTGTTGCACCAAAGAACATGTGGCCATCTTTGGAGGAATAAACTAGAGCCCTCCCGTGGGTCAGGTACCCATTGGTTCCCTTGCATACAGTAGAGCCCTGCATCTGTTCAGTTACCCAATTTATTTTTATTGCAACTGGAAAATTTACAGGGGGCAGTATTCAGTATGAAACCCCCCAAAATGTTTACTTATTTAAAATGTTGGAAATGTTTAATATTGTGCAGTATTTTATATGGTCTAGGACAACCGTCTCATTTAGTGGAAACAATACTTTTTTTTTTTTTTAGGGAATGTCCATCCTTCCCACACAATCTTAGCCTTCCCCACCCCCCTAAAATCTCAACTCAAAAACTAACTTCCATCCCCAGCATTTCTGAACAAATTATCTCCCCCTGCTGTCCTCTTTCCCTGGTCTTCCTCCTGGCTTCTCCCCGGCACATTAACCAATCAATCTTAAGCATACCGAATGATGTCACAGCCAATAAATGACTGGTGCGGACAAGGCAGCCACCTCTGAGCTTTGAAAAAAAGAAGCAACAACTGTGGAAGAGTAGAGTTGAGGGTAGAGTGGGTATCTCAATTCAGGATGCAGAGTAGACAAGTAAGGTTTGTGAGGTCTGGGTGGTGAAAACTAGTTAAAAAAAAAAATTGAGAGATGGACTTGCACTTTTTAATAAAATAACAAATTTTCATTTCTCAAATTAAAAGGGCATCTCCACCCTAAAAAAACAAAAAAAAACACTGGCCACTTGTCAGTTACTAGCCCCCAAACCCAATTTATTACCTGCATTACTAACCAGATATTTAAGGATGATTATTGTCCCCATTCTGGCAGAGTAAGCTGGCCCCTTTTCTATGCAGTCAATCAAGGTTGTGACTGCAGACATCACAGCCAATGACCAATGATTGACTGCCTTTTCCCCCGCTGCTCCCACTGCACAAGTTTAAGCTTATAAAAAGCTCATTGAATAGAGGGAGGAGGCAGATACCTTTTTCCAGAATGGAAGATCAGATATTTAATAATAAGTTGTTACAAACATGTAAAAAAAAAAAAAAAAAAAAAGCTTGAAACATTTAAAGGACAATTATACTCTTTCCCTCCGCTCCTCTTCTTTGGTCAGTACCTTTTACCCAGGGTGAGGACCTGAACCACTAGGTCTTCACCCCTGAGTTCGCGCAACTTGCAGCACAGCCTTACTGAAATGCTGCTCTGGAAGGCTCCGCCCCTCCTCCCCGTCTGTGACGAGGCCTCATCGTGCAAGGAGAGGAGGGGGCGGAGCCTACCAGAGCAGCGTTTCAGTAAGGCTGTGCTGCAAGTTATGCGGAACCAAGGGGTGAGGACCTAGCGGTTCAGGTCCTCACCCTGGGTAAAAGGTACTGACCAAAGAAGAGGAGCATAGGGAAGGTGAGTATAATTGTCCTTTAACACTACAAAAACCTAGGTTTTACATAGCACAAAATAAAACAGAGGCAAAAAAGTACAACATAATGTACAATAAAACAATGAAATTCCTAAAAAACAGTGGTAATGTAATGACAGATTTACAGTGCCATAGTTAAACAAATGAAAAAATACTCCTCGAGATGTGATGTCATCCTACACAGAGCAGCAAATAACCAATGATATATTTAAATAAAATACATTTAGAGCATGATGTGCAACACAGTTTGTGTGCAATTATACGAGTCTAACTCAAAACTTGCACAATACTTACAGTAATTACAATAGTTGCAGAAAACAATTTGAGGTTATAGGAAAACTAAAACACTACTGATCACATACATTTCAAGGTGTAATTACAATTGCCAAGCAAACACAATGGTTGGCAATACTTGGCACGTTTATTTTTCAGACAATGCGAATGCAAGTCCACTGTTATCACCATGAAGTGAACAGAGAATTATTAGGGATAAGATAAAAACCACAACAAAAGTTTATAGTCTATGCACCACTTATTGACTTTTTTTTTAATTCGGTAAAAGCTGGTTCTTTAAAAACCATCAAAACAAACATTTCTGTTGTGGATCTTTAGACTAATGAAGGTGCGTGCTTGATCTATTTTAGAAACGGTCATGTTTCCAATGTCTCTTCATTTGCACCACATGTGTCAACAACACAGATAAGGCAGCTGGTCACTGGAAAGGCTCGAACTTTAGAGTTTGCAATCCACTTATCAGTTTCTGTATTATACTCCAGAATATGTCCCAAACGCCCCACTCCTTGAAAACCAGCAAGGACATAAATTACAGAGCTAACTGCAGCACACTTTACAGTAACACCTTTCCAAGGCATGGGAGATACCATCTTCCATTCATTTAATTTAATATCATAGTATTCCACACTGTCCAAACCACCTGAAATTAATGAAAATAGATATTTACATATTTAGTTTTTCTTAATTTTTCCTTAATTAAAAAAAATAAAATTATATTTTTATTTATAATTATATACAGAACTAGTGTAGGATTCATACGGGAACAAAAGGGGAATAAAACTTACCCTGTATTTCAGTAAGGACATATGACCATATTGCTTGTGGCCAGTATGTACTGAGCCAACAAACAGGATAAAGAATAAAAATACTGTACCATGCCACACATTGTGTGATAAAGGGCATGTCCAGCCTTAAAAACAAACAAACAAACTTTATTTTACTGTCCAGCTATCCCCCTCCCCCCCAAACACTCAGTTTTGCATTATAGAAAACTTCAAAAGATAACCCTGAATGTTCTTATCCTGACCCAGCAGTCCCTCGCCTCCTGGGTACTGCCCACTGGCAATGTTACAAGCTCCTTTCGATCCTTCCAGGTTGCGTCCGTCAGTTAATTGGGCGTGACGTCACGTCTGACAGCCAAGACCAGGAAGAGTCACTAAAGAGCAGAGGAGTAGCGTGGCAAGGGACCGGGTTATGCAAGTCCTTTCAAGGGCATCTTTGGAAGTTTTCCATATTTAGCCGGACATAAATATAAAAAAGTTTTTTCTAGGGCTGGACATGCCCTTTAAGTATCAATCTGCAGAGATTATAATATACTAAATAGAGAGAGCAAAAGTGACAGCCAGGTGAAATGAGAAAAAGAAGCCAATTTGGAAAGAAGGGATGTAAGAATGAAGAGAAAGGAAACAAAACTAGACGTAGAAAAAAAATCTTGAGGATTTGAATGACATTTATTTTAATGCATATTAAACACAACTTACTAAACATTAACATACATGACATGAAATATTTAGAGCTTCTTTCAAAAGGGTGACCAATGCACATTCCCAGGCTCCATATAATATAGGATCTGTGCTAGTAAGTACTATCTCCGCAAGGATGAGGACTGTTTGTCCTCAGCCTGGGTACTATAAATATGGAGGATTTGGAGGGGGGGCAAAATAGAGTAGAATGATCCTTTAATACCAGTATAAGACTGCCAATTAAAAGGGCTGGGTTTGGGGTTACTATTACATGGACGTTTGGCCTTAATCACATACCATTAATTTTTTAGTTACATATTTATAATGTATGAAAAGCCTTTCTATATATTTAGAGCTTCTGTGGCATAGAAAGATGACAAACATTATGTTAAAATGACAATAAATTACAAACGGTAATTTTACATACAACAAAAAATGCTTTATATTCTACATACCCAAGCCATTTTGACCTCCAATAGCAAATATTTTGTCCTTTACAAACACCAAACCATGGTTTTTCCGAGCTTCTATCATTGGACACAGCTCAGTCCACCTATATAAACAATATTTTTGTTATGCAGAGAAAAACACATCCCTTATGATTGTGGTGCAACTATGAATTTCACACATTTAAATGAAAACAAAACCCTAAGGACAACACTAAACCGGGAGACAGCACCTCGATTAAAAAGCAGTAATTGTCATCTTAAATCTCATTTTGATGTGGGTGCTGGGAAATTTAACTTACTAACACAGGGTTTGTATTTTATTTCCCAACATTCCAGTATTACAAAGTTTGGTCACTGACCATTGTTTTCTTTACACATGCTCAATCCTTAGCTACTAAAGAAATTTTATGCAGCACCATACCACCTAGTAGTCTCTAACCAATCCTGTTACAGTACAAACTTGACAGGGGACCATGTGACTGAAGTCAGGAAGCCTGACCAGATGATAAACAACTGCATGTGCACTCAGTTCTACAAAGGGTGGGGGGTGGGGGGGAAATTACATTTACTGGATTAAATTTACAGTTTATTAGTGTTATTGGGGGGACATGCTTTCCAATCATGGGGTATGGTTGGGTTTTAGTTCTCCTTTAAAGTTACTATCCTTTTCCATATCCAGTCCCTTTACATATTCCTGATAAGGCCGTACTCACGTTTCTGTTGCAGGGTCATACACTTCACAGCTATTTAACACTCTTCCGGAGACGTTATTTCCCAAGCTTCCACCACATACATAGATGAGCCCATTTGCTTCAACCATTCCATGACTACAACGCTGAGTAAGCATGCTGGGCTTTGTGTGCCAGCTCTCTGTTCTGGTATCATAGCATTCAAACAGATAGAGGGCGCTGTTTCCTTTAAAGATGGCAAAATAAATGAACAGTTAACTTTAATGGAAGGTCTAACATTTTGTTACCAACACAAGCAGTTAAATATGATCTATAATTAATGAAAACATGGTTAGAGATAAGAAACAAATGGTTTCAGAAAGTCTATAGAACATGGGTTGTGTGGAAAACATTGAAGAAACACTATAAGACACACCCAACCATCAATAGATCAGAAACAGAAAATCTCGAATAACATTAATATAAAGCAAGCAGCCCCACAATTTGGAGGAGAACCAGGACTTTAGCACCAGCACAACAGAGCATTCATAGCTCCTCTAAGAAGTCTTTATTACGATTCATTAGGTGCTGCCTACCTGTTATTCCTATAGCTAGTTTATATGCACAGTAGGGGCATAGCTAACACAGCATATGCAAGTTATCTTGCAGATTGTTTGTTGTTAGGGCAAGTTTCAGGGTAATGAAAAATGGTAAAAAGTGGTGAATAAATTACAACGGCTCACTATCGGCTGATGAAACAAATCGAAGGAAAAAAAAGGAGTATAGGTGGACTGTAAGGCAGTTAAGGCTTAAGAAAAGGACTTAAGAGACTGTGGTCCGAAAACATGTAGTGTGTGCTTTACTGCAAAATAAAAAAGCCTTAACTGCAGACACTGTGTGTTGCCTTACAGTATACCTATACCGTTTTCTTCGCTTATTTCTTCAGTTAATGGTACTCTGGGTAGAGTACACAGGTGCCAGCCATCTTTGTGATAGTGTAAGGATGTTCTATTTAAGCTGATGAAACTGTAGTTCAGTAAAGCTAGCTATACACCTGCAGACTTCTTCCAATTGGATTTCCATTTGAGGGCATCAATTGAAAATCTGATTTGAAGAATATCTTGAAGTTCCCTACCTTAAGGCCTCGTAGTTTCTGCAGATTTCCACTTAAAACCTGTAGAGAGATTGTTTTTCCGATAAACTGCTCGACCAGTTGATCGGAAAATGGGTTTTGATATTTGGAGTGATACGGTCTAAATTGCTCCAAATTATGAGCCTGTGTTTTAAGGGTATGTGCACTGTAAATACAACTTAAAGGGTATCTCCACTCGTTTTTTCAAGTTTTGGTAATCCAGTTCTATTGAAGAACGGGAGGTAAAGGAGCTGTGCCTTACCTTCCGTTCTTCAATAGAACACACAGGAGACTGGTGACAAGCTAAGAAACTTGCTCGCTCGCTCCCCCGGCGCTTGGTCTGACAGGTCCCCGACGGACCTTGTCTTCTATGCGCATAGATCGTGCATGCGCATAGAAGACAAGGTCCGTCGGGGACCTGTCAGACCAAGCGCCGGGGGAGCGAGCGAGCAAGTTTCTTAGCTTGTACCAGTCTCCGGTGTTCTATTAAAGAACGAAAGGTAAGGCACAGCTCCTTTACCTCCCGTTCTTCAATAGAACTGGATTGCCAAAACTTGAAAAAACGAGTGGAGATACCCTTTAATGTTATTGGATAGCTGTGACTTTAAATGTTAAAGGGGAACTTGGTGAAAAAAAAATATATCCAAATATGTTCCTTAAACTATGTACACACAGTACCGATAAAGCCCCGTTACCATTTTGGACCCAACGGTATCGGGGGTTTATCGGCACTGTGTGGCAGCTTTCCCGACCGCTCGTTCGGGAAAGAGGGAAAATTTCCCTCGGTCATGGTAGACTATCTATAGGGGAGTCTGCCGAGGTGAGGGAAACATTCCTGATCGTTCTCCCTTGTAGATCCTGTCATCTTTCAAAAATTTGCCAAGTATGTACCCAGTTTAAGAGTGCACTTACCCCTGTGGCATCCCATTAATGTCACTTTTGGCTGCAGAGCGAGCACGAGACATCGAGAGGACGTGTGCGCGCTCGCCGCTAGCATGCATTGATGCCACGTGTGCGCTCTGCAGCAGAGAACAATATTGTTCCACAAAGGGATTTGCCAAGACTCGTGGGGCCGGAGCTAAAAATGAGGGAATACAGGAGGAGGAAGCCAGCAACTTTCCTGCAGTAAAGGTATGGTATGGGAGAATACTAGAGTTATATTTACAGTGTACATACCCTTCAAGCCTAGGGGCTTCAGACCAATTGTCATGATGGGTTATACATTTGTCATGCATGCATAGGTTTAGGAAAAAACACAGGCCGTCTACCTAATCATCCATGTTGATTACATTTCTTTCAGTAAAGATTATACTGCATATCTATGACCGTTATGCATGCAAGTGTCCACAGAACTCTAGTTGTAAACAACAACAACCAATATTGCCAATACTAGTGCTTAGAGCAATGCTTCTCAAATACTGTGTAAAGTAACTTAACATTGCCTATAGTCAAATTATGTAAAAACAAAAACAAGGAATGGAACCGCAGGAACATAAGAAGGTAAAACTGCTGGCCAGCATTCTTTAGACGTCTGATATACTTGACTTTTGATCACCTAATCTATCAAAATTCTAAGTAGTGTATGGCCAGAGTGTTAAGGAAGGTAGTAGTTTTTAGAGGTATGCTTTAAAAGCGATTCATTCTCACCTACTTCAGAGCCTCCAGAGGTATAGATTTTTCCCTCAGCAGCACATGCAGCTAGACTATCTCTAGGCGTAGGTGGTCCGAGTTTGGAATACCAAGAGTCTTTAACAACATTGTAGCAATCCATACGCTTTATTGGAAACAACTGAGAACCACCCAATATATAAACCACGTTGTCCCAAAACACACAAGCTGCATCCCGTCGCTTTTCAAACGGACAGCGAATATCAGACCAGTTGTAATCCTATGAGAAGTTATGGTGGGGGAAAAAAAAATATATATATGGCTAAGCCATTTGCAAATTTTTTGCATAGCACAAGCTATGCGCAAAAAAAGGTGATTGCATAAGCTCCAAATATGCAACCCAGCGCATACAATGTTACAACACACTTCAATGCACTTTTCACACGTCAATATATAGAATTACATCATTGGGTGAAGCTATATAAAAGGATATCTCCACTCAGAAAAAAAAACACACTTTAGTGTAGGGTACTCTAGCCCACCCCCCAAACCCCCCCCCCCCCATAAAAAAAAAAAAAAAAAAAGCAGCAGAAATGTTCTTTCATTTCTTTTTTGGCTACATGAGCCAAATGCAGAGCGCCGGGGGAACAAAGCAATGCAAGTACATTTCTGCTTTTTTAACAAAGCAAACATGACTGTGGTGGTGGTCTAGGGTGCCCTACACTACAGAGAACTTTATAGGTTGGGCACCAAGCAGCAAAGATGGATCCGGATGGATGGAGTGAGGGCTTCCCTGCGCTTGCCTGAGTACCTCCCCGGAGGACAAGGAGGCAGAAACCTTTCACACAGAGACGATCCACCAAGTTGTTTGTTTCTCCCGCACACCTGCAAGGTAATGTAGCTGCTGGGTGCCACTCAGAAGACCATAGCCCAACGGTCTGTAAGATCCAGAGAATATATAATACGTGTTAATAAACACAGTTTGGTGGTTTAAGACTGGTGTGCGCTCTGAATTATATATTCTCTGGATTTCACACAGAGACAGCTCCTACTCTTCAGTTTCCTGGACTTTGAACAAGCACTGCAGGGGAACCATAAGGAGCAGAGATGTAAGTTTTTTTTTTTTTTTTTTAAAACTATACAGTGGGGCCAGTAATTGGGTTACATTTTAGTTCTGGTGGTGGACATGCCCTTTAACCTTTAGTTAGGTTATACAAAAATAATAATTAAGGGGCACTAGTATACACACATCAGGCTAGCAGAATCAGTAAGTGGTAATTAAAGCATTGTGCATCAAACAGTAGGGAACATATAAGAAACAAGGTTAGTCCAGGAGTCACCCATACCAGAGATATGCTGAACGTGTTTCGCCCCATTCGCTAAAGGGGCTTCCTCTTTCTGCTTGCCTGATGCGTCCCTACTTAGAGGACTATGGTCTCTGTGGGATCTATTCTTTAGGCATACATTAGAATCAGAGATAGGTTCTAGAAAATCATAATTATGGCCAAGAATGCCAATACCAAGTGACAAGAGAGTTTTAATTTAATTGTAATGATAAAAAGAAGAAGGTCTAAAGTAGATGCATAACTATACCCCAAAAACAAAACTGCAATTTAAGACTAATTACTTTAGGATTAAAATATCTACAAGATTGCGGCTGTGAACCCCCAAACAAAGCAATCCGATAATCATGCTTCTTTCTTCTTGGCCTTGTTCCGTCTACCAATTCTTCTCGATCTTCTGGAGACAGCAAATGATATCGCATCCCACCTATTTAAAAAAAAAAAAAAACCTCAAATCAAAATATTTTAAGTCACAATAAACTCTTAAACCAAGAGATTTAAAATTTTGCATAAAACAAACACAACAGTCTGACATTGTAATGGGTCGTTGTTTACAGTCCGATACATTGAACACAAAATTGTTCACAACATACCGTAATTTCTGGTTTGTCACCTTCCATGGCAGCATTCACCAGACTGGGATATCCCTGACAACAGGAAACTCACGGTATAAAACTCCCTCCCAACATCCTCTCCTTTGTCTTTGTTCTAAAGCCGTCGTAGGAAACCACTACAAAATCATTAAAATAAACATCAACAATAAAAAGGGTGGGGATTCACCTGGTGAATGCTGCCATGGAAGGTGACAAAAAACAAATTACAGTATGTTATAAACAATTTTGTGTTTTCTCTTGTCACCCCAGTGGCAGCAATTCACCAGACTGGGACATATCCAACTAAAACATAGGGAGGGCAAGAAATCAGAACATAAATATTTTTCAGCGAAACCTTAGACTCGAGAGCCCAAGAAGTAGCTAATCGCCCTGGTTGAGTGAGCTTTCAAACCAACCGGAACTGCTTCACCTCTTACTTAGGCTTTTGCTATGGCCAGAGCTAACCAAGATGCTAAATTCTTCTTTGATGGAGCTTCCCTTTTTCTGAAACCTCTAGGGATTAAAAAGAGTTTCTGACTTTCTTCATGCTTTAGTTCTCTAAGTAATAAGTTATAAGTCTTACCAAATCCAAAGTATGGAGTTTTTGGATCTGGGCAGAAAACAGGTAGATTAACTTCCATGTCCAGATGAAAGGGAGCAACTACTTTAGACAGGAATTTAAAGGCAGGTATAATTCTTATTCTATCATGAAAGATAGAATTGGCAGCATTTTCCATTAAACAGCCGGACACTGACACCCTACAAGCCAAAGTTATGGCAATCAATAGAACTGTTTTTAGCGTCAGAATCCAATCTGAGCTTTGTTCTATAGGTTCAAATGGCAACATTGTAAGAGCTTGCAGTACTGTTGGTAAACTCCAGACCGGACAGACTGCCTTTGATGGAGGCCTTACCCTGATGAGGGCACTAAAAAAAGTGAAAGATCAGATGATCCATAGCCCAAGGATGGTCTAAGATTGCCCCTTCAGAGTGCTCTTACTCAATCCCATATTGAAGGCTGAAAAAAGAAACTTCACAATTAGAGAGGCATTAGCTTCCAAAGGATTACAATTTGAATCCTTAGCAAATCACACAAATTGATCCCAGGTTCTATAATACTGCTTTGAAGTTGAACCTTTCCTTGATTTTAATAATAAATTGTACCACTTGATCTTGTAAACCTAGTGCCGATAACAGACTCCTCAACTTACAGGCCTTCAAATTCAGGTTGTTGTCTACCTGATATTCCACTGGTCCCTGGCTCAACCATACCAGAAAGATTGGAATTCTCCATGGCTCCTCTACTGCTAAGGACTTCAGGAGCAGAAACCAAGGCCTCCTTGGCCAAAAGGGGATAAATTCCTAAAACGGACAACTTTTTCCACCTTTATCTTCTGGAGAACCTTTCCAAATCATTGGAATCGGAGGAAAGATATATAAGAGCCAGCCTTTTGCGATGTCTGGAGTGGCCATGAGATCGATAATGGGCTTTCCCCATCTTTGACAAATAGTTTAAAAAAATGTTGTCGTAAAGACTCCATTCTCCTGGGTAAACGCAGTTTCTGCTCAGGAAATCTGCTAATATGTTTTGAGGACCAGGTAAATGCACCGCTGTAATGCTTTTTAAGTGTTTTTCTGCCCAATCGAGAATGGGGGCTACCTCCTTCATTAAAGATTTGCTTCTGGTCCCACCTTGTTTTTTTTATATAAGCTACCATGGTAGCATTGTCGGAAATTATCTTTACGCGTCTTCCTTCTATTTGCTGGGTGAAGTACTGAATTGCCTTTCCTACTGCCCTTAATTCTAATTCTTCTTGCCAACTCCAATTCCCTTGCGCATGACAATGAGTGCCCCATCCTACCTCTCACGCATTTGTTGTAATTGACACTCTTAAAAAGGTTCTTCTATTAGTCTTCTTAATTGAAGAATTTCTAGCATGGTCCACCATATCAGAGACTGACTTACTTTTGCCGGGATAAGGATTCATTTTGACCGATTGAATTGAGGATTTTTGACTGATGACAGAAGATGATGCTGCGCCTCATGTGCCATCTTGCCCATTCCACCACTGGAATACAAGAGGCCATCAGACCTATGATCGTTAGGCATTGTTTTACTGTTACCTTCTTTGCTTTTAAGAAGAGATATTCTCGGTCTTATGGATTCCTCTTTTTTCTCGCGTAACGAAATTAAATTCTTCACGGTCGAGAATAATGCTCCTAGAAAAATCATGTTTTAAGAAGGAATCAGGTGGCTCTTCATTTTACACCCAACCAAAGCTTTTTAAAATCTTTGTTATTTCGGAAGTATGCAATATCGCTTTTTCTTTGATTTCTGCAATTAAAAGCAGATCGTCAAGATAATGAAAAATTTGTATCCCGTTTCTTATCTCGGCTACCAATGCTACCAGGATTTTTGTAAAAACCCTTGGGGACGGATTTAAACCGAAAGGAAGGCATTTGAACTGCAGATGAAGACAGTTGGCCACGAAGCTTTTCCAATCCTTCTCGTGCATAGGGACGTGAAAATAAGCGTCATTCAAATCTATGTTTACCATCCATACATCTCTGCTTATGGCTTGGACTATAGACTAATGACTCCATTTTGAACTTTTAGTCTTAGAAATTTTTCAGCATCTTGAGTTTAATACAGGTCTCCAACCGCCCTTTGCTTTTGGTACCATAAACAAAGGGGAATAAAACTTTTTCTTTGGTTGATCTCTTAGTAGCTTTGGATGCAGTCCAGGAGGTTCCAACTGGTCTATGTAACGAGAAATAATCTCTCTTGAGCGTCCCAAGGTTCCTTTGCTGAGACAAAGTGATGAAAACGAGGCAACTTTAGAAATTCTATTTTGTAACCTTCCTGGATAGACTTTTACCCAGGAATCTAATGAAATCGGCCCACCTCTGTGAAAAATGTCTTAATCTGCCACCTTTATGCAGAGTTGGGACCTGCTTCCCTTCATTGCTGGTTTGATGAACTTTGGAATGAGCCCAAAACCTTCCTAACAGACTGCATTCCTTTTCTTCCTCGACATTTGCTTGGTGAAAGGCATCTCTACTTCCTTTGCTCTGTCTTGAGGGACAAAAAAATCTTCCCTTCTGAGAAAAGGTGTCGGTTCGTAGATTCTTGAATATTCTTTCCGGTGGAAGGAATACACTCTTGCCTCCTGAAGAAGAACATTTGATAAGGTCATTCAGTTTTCTCCAAAGAGCATTTTTCCGTCAAATGGTAACTGGCGAAGGTTAGTCTTAGAGTTCACGTCTGCAAGCTAATTCTTTAATGAAAGAGCCCTTCTAGCTGCTACTGACAGCCATAGATCTCGCTGATAATATAACTAAATCCACAGAGGCCTCAAAAAATGAATTCAGTTGCAAACATGCATTCCTGGACCATACCTGCAAGCTTGCATCTTTTAACATTGGAGTCTATTGCATGTTGAAGATCTGCCAGCCAAACCTTTAAGGCTCTAGAGGTCAAAATAAGAGCCATATAAGGCTTGCAAGGTCCTGCAGCTATATAGGCTTTTTTTAAATTAGCATCTACTCTCGTGTCAATCGGATCTTTAAATGTAGCAGCATCTTCAACTGTGGTTCTTCTAGACAACCTCACTACTGCTGTGTGCACTTTGGGAGGAGAATTCCATGACTGCATCTTCCTCATGAAAAGGATACTTTTTACAGAACCTATTTCCAACTTTCTTCCATATTGAAGAAATGACTTGCCTCAAAGATTTATGGACCGGAAAAAAGGAGGAAAATACTTAATATCAGCTGAGGCCGCTGGCTCTTCTGTAGTAAGAGAAAAAGTTTCTCTGATCTCTTTAATTAATGGCCCTACAATACTAGGGTCAAAAGTGGACTCTGCTTTATTTTCTTCATCGGATCCAAACTCCTGATAATCTGAACTTGGAGATCCATGACCCTCTGATTGTTCCGAGTCAAACATCTGATATATGTTTGGTTTTGGTTTTTTTCTTCTTGCTCCCATGATCCTTCACTGATTCAGAGACCGCAGTTAGGATTTCTATAGATAAATTTATGAGTTTAATCAAGTCTGGTAATTGAACTACCTCCTCCACTTTGTCCAACTTCTTTCTCTTAGAACTTGAGTTTTTAGACTTAGATGATTTATCAGAGGCAGAGAAACCAAAAAATACAAACAAACACAAAAAGGATATTTAGAATACTAAAAACCTATCATCTCTTTTAGGACCACCTACCTGGGGCTTACCTAGTTGCATGTTGGTGACCTTCACTCACTGACTTTTGCTCCATAGTGAGGCAATATCTATGCAAAATAGATATAGAAATAATACCAACAGTAAATATCCATAAAGGACACAAAGTGGGAGCAGAGAAGCACAAACAGAGTGTATAGTACTCACATGGAAGCCCAAATAGATTGCATGCAGCAAACAGGAATAATCCAGGACTTAAATGCAGAAAAACAGAAGAAAATGCTTTAATAAGCATAAGGGAGAGGCACATCCGCTAGAAAGAACCAATCTGGCTCCACACACAGCAAACAGATACTCCCGGTTGCCGAAACTGGATATGAAGGATTCCTAGAAGGTTTTCAGCTAGTCTCACCACCGGACGCACAGGCAACAATGCGCAGTATGGGCCAAGCGCAAAAACATTCCCGAAAATGGCCGCAACCATGCTGCAAACCTTGTCTAAAGGGATGAATACAGGATCCATCCATGAATAGCCCAGTTTGCCTTCCCAGGCAAACCTGTTGCAACTAGAGGGAAGGCTTCAGTGGGAGAGAGAGCAAGAGAACTCCACTGGAAAAGCCCCAATGGCAGGTAAGCCCTGAGCCGTTTAGCACCATGCTTTCCTAGCCACAGGAAACGCTAAAAAAGACAAAGGAGAGGATGTTGGGAGGGATTTTTATACCGTGCGTTTCCTGTTGAGCCAGGGATATCCCAGTCTGGTGAATTGCTGCCACTGGGGTGACAGATAAAAATGTGTTGAAAGGGTATTGAATTTTCAAAAATTGTACCTTTAGATACAGCAAGATGCCACTACTTCAAGATTTTTTTTCAGATTTTAAATCCAAACTGTAGATCCTCTGCAATCATTTGAAATCACAGCATTACAGGGAAAGACCTTTCACTCCAGAAGCAGAAATTATAATATGTTCCCCATCTATTACCACTTATTAGGATCTTTGGCTCCCTGCCAGCACACTTTCTACAATTAAGAGAATCAGCAGAGGAAAGAAAGAAGGGGGAGGGAGGTGGAGATGTGTATGCATAGCATTGTCTTTGGTGAGGCTGTGCAGAATATATAAGTGTCGCAGACACTACAAGAAGACCGTGAGTAAGAGAGGGCGGGAATCACTAAACATTAATAATTTAATGACAAAGCAAGCACAGATAAATAAGCACAGAAATTTTACTTCTCTCAAATTGTAGTTTTAGATAATGTAAAGTTTGAGTAGTGACCCTTTTATATGCATATGAAAGAACTGCAAGTACCCCATCTGCATTATTTACATAAAGTAGAAAGTTTGAAACCACTACTACTACAAAAAAATAAAAATAATAATGAGTATGACCAGGATTTGGTTTGTACAAGAATTTTTTTTTTTTTTTACTTACTTATAACCATTTTCAAACATTCTGGGTTATCCTGTATGAGGGGCTCAGCCTGAACAGTTTTACTTAGAAAATTCTTTGAAATAAGAGGAAATCGGACTTTCGCAAGAATGTCTACCATATATGGTTGACGGTTTGGCTCATCATATTTTAACCATCGGACAGCAGCATCATAAACCTAAGGAGTAATTAAAGAAAACATGATTTATTTTTAGAAATCTATGGTAGTCTGAACAAGTGCTTTTACAGTTTATTAACCATTTCTAGTTCCAAAGTTGTTAGGGTTCTAATCACTTATATTATCCCTTATATATTATAGAAATAAATTTATAATTTCACTAGCAAAAGTGTGCCCGTTGGTGCACAATTGAAATTATGTGTGTGTAAGTTTTGCTATGCGTGGATATAGAATCTTTACACAAGTATATTTTAAACTGTTACTCAGACAGTCACCAGCTTCCAGAGGAACCTGTTAGGTTTTTATATATTCTCTATAATCACTTAGCTTAATAGCAGCCATTTTGTTTTCTGACGCCATTTTGTGTCCATTTTACTTAGTCTGTTTTTCTTGAAATGTACCAAGCTGTTCTCATGGCCATAGAGAATATTTTTATCTCAAGGTCTTCTGCCTCCCACATTTTGTGTCAACCTGACTCTATCGTCACATTCCAAGACATGTTTTATTATATTATTTGCAGACATGATGTCTGGTAAAGCCCCTGTTGTCTTGCAAAGTTTTCCTTGGTTTGATATATGCCAATGTATGAACTAAATAAACAGATAGAATTCAGTACATTCCGTGTGTGTGTCTCAATTCTGTCTCCCGCAGCTGTGAAGGATTTTTCAATGTTCTAAACTAGGCATCAGTTTCCAGATTGGATTAGTATAGGATATTTATTTTTACAGAACCAAATAGGATAATCCTGCAGGTCTGAGAGTAGACCCAGGCAATCCTGCTACACTGTGTGGTTGAAACTGAACATGCTAGGTTAATACTTATTAGTATTCACCACGGCAAGTGGTGATGGCACCTCATATTATAATTGAAGGTACCTCACAGCATCAGGTTATTGTAATAGCATTGCCCTAATAATCTAACGTATAAACAAACATTTCTCATTCCCAGTTTACCTAAAGAAATGGATTTATCGTTTATACACTCTTATACAGATCTAATTGAAAAAAAGTTGCTTCAGAGCAATTTTTAATAACTGATAACTGCTTTTTATTTCAGTATTATAGTAAATCATTGGTATACCTGCCTGGCTTTAACACTATGCAAAAGTCTAAGGACTTGCCAGCGAGCACCTTCATCCCAACCATGAATAGTGGCTGCCAATTCAAATTGTTCTAGCCAATCAGTCTACTCCCTAGTTACCCAATCAAATGGATCAGGTTTAAAAATAGGTTTGGCAATTGGGCCTGGTAGAGCTACAGAGTCTAATTGGGGAATTTCATCTGCAGGTGCCAGGACAGGAGGATGTAAATCAATACTATCAGTAGCAGCCTCCATAGCTTAATACAGAGAACAACTATACAGAGAAAACGGAGAATAAATGGCATTACCAGCACCGCTGCCACCAATTTGTACCAGATCACTGCTTTATGGAATGATTATGGGTAGCATGGCACACAGTGGGTTACTCTGGTGGTCTGGCACAAAGCAGACAGTGCACATAAACAGGTTCCCCACATAACATGTGCAGCAATCAGGGTGTCCCTGTCTATGGTGCTAGGAGGACAGGTGCACTATGATGCACCAATATTAACCAGGCCTGTATAGTCGAATGCAGACAAACTTGTACGCACCTGTGCGTGTTGGGAGCATCCTCCCACACCGGAGATCCAGTGCTGCAATCACCTACCGATGCATCCTATCTCCCAATAGGTATGAGGCAGGCCTGTATAGTGTGTATCCTTGTAAGTTGGAGTATACTTATCTGCTGCCTCACAGTTTGTATCCAATAAGGTAAATTGTCTGCCCAATAATCTGTCCTCCCTTCTTGTGTTGCAGTCAATATCTCTCCAAAGCACACACCACAATATACTTTGTCCTCCTAGACATAGAGAGCAGGGATGTCTTGTCTTTCATTACTCACTGATGCCACCTGCAGGCTGGAGATGTTATACAAGGAGCCTTGGTGTATATGTCCATTACAATACACCTCACATCCTGTGTAGCAGACAAACTTTTTCTGGTTTACACTTACTTTCACATGGATAAGACCCAGGGGTGTGGTTTAAGCCGTCATTTGACCATTCCATTTTGAAATAGGGATCTCAGCTCTGTAAGTAAGTTTATGTATTTTGTGTTGTACCTAATATAAGTCAGTGCTATTCTTTATATACATTTACTGAAGGTCATTTAAATGGTAATAGTGAGATAGTACACACACACACACACCATTCCTATATGTAATATCCTATACCTCCCACCACATTTGTAGCCCCTAAATACTCAATGCAATCTCCTATGAAGATATAAATATATTTATATAATATAAGGGATGGGTTTACATCGGGTTTTTCGGAGGTACTATGTTGGTGGGGGTGGGTAAAAGTAATATACATAGGGACAGTGTTTATGTGATGTTTAAGTGCTAAATAAATAGTTATATCAATATTAACAAATATGTAGTAATGACATTAAAGTATATAGAAATGTAAATAAGGCAAAATATATAAATAAAAGTACTTCGTAGTCCCCACTCCTGTTTTGTAATGGAATCTTCAAAATGGTGTGTTAAGCCACACCCCAGGAAGTTTTACAGGGAGGCAATGGAAGCTTACAAAGGAACATATTTATCACTTCCCTTTTAGTGTTGTATCCAATGGTGTGCTTAATATTAAATTGACAGCAGTGTTACCAAATCAGAACATTTTCTGAGTGTTAGTAGGAAGTTGCAAGACTTATATGTCACATGCTTTGTAAAACATGTGAGTCTTAGTAAAAACATTCTTCTCACTCTCACTTAACTCCACTCCACCCCACCCCTCCACTCCCAATAGACAAAAAGGAGAGCTGTTGTTTGCTGGACAGAGAGGGATATCTATAGATCAGGGATAGGCAACCTGTAGATCGCTAGAAGTTTGGAAACTACAACTCCCAGAATTCCCTAACTACAGAGTGTTTGTAGAGGAATGCTGGGAGTTGTAGTTTTCAAACATCTGAAGATCTACTGGTTGCTTATCCCTGCTACATATAATAGGGGGACTGAAAGGAAAACCTTTCCATGCCCATTTCTCTGAGACAATGAAGTGAGTTTGTTAATGGTTTATTACATTATTTAAGCAATAGATCCCATAGCAGCCATGAACCTAAGACCTGAACTAATAAAATGTAATAAGACTGAAACAGGACAGGATAGTCTGGGGGTTCTTTATAAGACCAGATTTACCAATTGTGATCCCTCACTAACACATTGACCAATAGTGATCCCTCTCTAACAGAATCCCTGGTGACAGCTGTTAGTTAATGGGGAGGGTGAGTATTGAAGGACAGATTGATAACTTTAATTATAGAATGATCCAATGGATCTGCTATTGATCTATTATTGGTTGGAAATTTAAGGGGGAAGATTGATTCAACCTCTTAATATATAAATAATGGGAGAGCGTCCCTTAATATCACAATGAGTCTGGGCACCCCCAAATTGATATTGGTATGGAAAGGCATAGTAGTTGATCCGGTTATATAAAGTAAAATCAACAGAGTATTAACATTTGGATGCGGTAGTAGCCATTTCAAATAAGCGATGTAATAAGGTGCTGACCGGGACGTAACCACAAACACTCACAAATCAGCTGTATTTAGACCTATGTACTCACGAACCCACGTAGGCAGATAGTCATGCATGGCCTCGGCTGAACTTATGTGCCGTCTCTTCACCCGAACTGAATTGTAGCTCCCACTCCCAGCTTTAATGTTACACTATACCGGATCCTCCACAATAGACGCAGCCATGATAGAATCCACACCACCCAAGCCATACCCGTCCACCTCTGGTATCTCACTCCTCATCAGGGTCTTGCGGTATTCCTTGGCTGCTACCTGTCATGGCTTCCTCGAATGTACATCAAATGGCCCAATCTAATATATGTATAGTAATGGCTTTAGTAATCACAATTATAAAAAGGACCATTCCTTTTAGTAACGCATATAATACAATGCACTATAGATAATAAGCAAAGTTGATGGCCTCATTTAAACCCTGTAGTTCTTCAGTTCCTAAATTGAATATCTATTTACCTTCAATTAGCAACATTCGCTGTTCTAGGTTTCCTCCTCTAGGTCCTAAGGTAACTTTATCAATCCCCATAAAGGAAAACAATTTTATTGCAACCATGTATCATATTAATAGATTTTGCTATTGCACTCTTTTCTATGTCTCCTTTTCTGGTTGCACGAACGTGTCAAGGGCCGCTTCATTTGACCTACAAACTTTTTACCACACTTACATTCAAGTAAATAAATAATTTGATTGACACGTAATTAACGTATTCATTTTGTATTCTTAACCCCTCACATCATAGAAAGTATCTTTCACCTTCATAAATTTACAAATAATACATATATTACATCTCCTGTTGCCCTTAATTTTTTGTATTCCCAACCAAGACTCACACTCGATTTTTTTTGGGGGGGGAAGGTAACTGGGTGACACCAAATCTTACATTCCTCGCCCTCCTAGGGGTCATAGATGGTATCTTCCCAATAAGTTTCTCCAAATCTTTATCCTCCCTTAACTATATCTAAACTATAACTAAATATCAGTATTCTTTCAAAATGTTATTTAGCCTCCACCAATCTCTATTGTATTGTGATCTAAAGCGAATCTTTTTAGAATCATCTATCTTGCTTTCTTTTTCCCCATACAACAATTGGTCTCTAGCAGCATGTTTGTCTTTCCTGTACCCCCTCAATATAACTTTTGGCATAACCCCGTTCTTCAAAACGTTGTATCAGTTCCAATGATTGCCTTTCAAAGGCTTCCATTGTAGAACAGTTTCTGCGTATAGGCAGAAACTATCCTACTGGTATGCCTCTTATAAAACTTTTCGGATGATGACTTGGGGCCTCTAAAAAGAGAGAGTTCACCGCCGTTGGTTTGCCATATACCTCAGTGGTTACTATACCATCCGTCTTTATAATTTTTAGATCTAAAAAGTTCACACTTTGAAAATTATACTCATATGTGAGTCTGATGTTACGAGCATTATCGATTAACAAACTTGGATAACTGATCCACACTGCCTCTCCACAGGATCAGAATATCATCCATATATCTGACCCACATAGAGAGGCAGTGTGCAACACCAAATTCCTCAAATCACCTTAGGTACTTCATCTATTTCCCTTTGGCCTAGATGGAAGACAGGCATAGGTAGGTGCACAGGAACTGCCCATGGCAGTTCCTAGGCATTGCCTATAATGGGTACCAAAAAGAAATACATTATTGTTCAAGATAAATTCAAGCAGCTTAATAACAAACTCTGAATGGGTTTTCATATCATTACCCCGTGACTCTAAGAATTTATTCACAGAAGCGAAGCCTACACTGTGTGGAATGAATGAATATAAGCTCTCAACGTCCATTGTTACCAACAGCGTTTGTCAATCAATAAACCATCCAATTTCCTTAAAAGATCATTGGTATCCAAAATATAGGAGTCCAATGTGATCAAGAATGGGCGTAAAATTTGGTCAACATATTGGCTTATAGGTTCTTTAACACTGCCCATTCCTGACACGATGGGTCTCCCCGGTGGATGTCTGTGATTTTTATGTATCTTGGGTATCAAGTACAATATTGGCATTATTGGCCTGCAACTGGATGGACCATGGGGTCCATGAGTGGGAGAGACCGGGGGGGCTGCAAAGGGGAGGAGGAGACAAAGGACAGATTGACTAACAGTTTCAGAGCAGGAAGTGCAGGGGACCTGGTGATGCTGCTGCCATATCATACACAAAAATGTAAATATCTTCAAAACTTTGCAAAATAAACAATGGAAATAAATTGCAAAAATTCTCAGGGGAGCAATTCCTATCAATTTACCTAAAGTAATTTTTGGACTACAGTTCCCCTTTAATTGCATTAATTTGAGTAACATGTTTAGGAAGGAATGGTCCTTTTTATAATAAATGTGATTACTGAAGATACTACTATACATATATTAGATTGGGCCATTTGATGTGCATTCGAGGAAGCCATGACCAAATATATATGATAATAAACAGGTATTATACACAATGCTTACTGTATCTTACAAGTACATATAAGTAGAATGGGTTACAAAGTAGATTATGTGTTAAGGACTTCCCCTTTAAGAAGAAGGTTTAAAAAGGTAGCAGCAGCCAAGGAATACCGCAAGACCCTAATGAAGCCGCGAGATTTCTGCGAAACTCGCGTCTGTTGAGGTCCCGTAGACCTGGAGTGAGATACCAGAGGTGGACGCATACAGCTTAGATGGTGTGGATTCTATCATTGCTGCGTCTATTGTAAAGGAATCTGGTCGAGTGTAACATTAAAGCTGGGAGCGGGAGCTACAATTCAGTCCGGGTGAAGAGACGGCACATAAGTACAGCCGAGGCCATGCATGACTATGCCTACGTGGGTTCATGAGTACATAGGTCTAAATACAGCTGATTTGTGATTGTTTGTGGTTACGTCCCGGTCAGCACCTTATTACATCGCTTATTTGAAATGGTTACTGCCGCATCCAAATGTTAATACTCTGTTGATTTTACTTTATATAACCGGATCAACTACTATGCCTTTCCATACCTACCTTTAACTATCAGATTATTATCCATCTCTATCTGTGATACATCACCATTACCGATACTTGACTTTGTTTATGTGCCAGGATTGGTATATTTCATGCTGAATTTTATCTCACTACCTATCGGGGACACCGGGACTGCTATTTTTGGGAGTTTTTTTGGCTGTTGATCGGGGACACCCGATATTTTGAAATGTTTTTATATTTAGTATATTAATAAAGTTAGTCAGTTTAGGACTTTTATACACTGCTTTTTGGTCTAGTATTGTAATAGATGGTTAGGGGATGGGGGACTGGGTATTATAATTTATTGAGTCTCAAGAGACAGGAGTGCTGTCATTTAGGGGATGTGAGACTAATAGAACCACGATTTCATAGGATTTTTTATTTTTAACATCTTGCCTTTATTTTTTTTGTATAAATCCCTAAATTTTATAGTAGTGTGTATAAAGATTTTATATCATCTGTATCCACATATAGCTAAACATACACCCACATATTTCCCACTGTGCACCAACAGGCACACTTTTGCTAGTATAAATATATTTATATTTTTACGGACATTGCATTGAGTTTTTAGGAGCAACTAATTAGGTTGGAGTATATAACACTATTACACATAGGAAAGGTCTATATGTATGTGTGTAATTAGCACTATAAAGGGCACCTATAGTGGGAAAATGAATTTTTTTTTTTCTTTCTTTCCATGTGTTCTATAATTCCCCACACCCCCAGAGTGTCTTCACTTTTTTCAGATTCCCTCTCTGTCCTGAGATACACCAGTTAGAAGAATACGCGATTGCATTCCTCTACTCCTACTTGTATGGTCAATCAAATCCCTGTGACATGATCCCCCTCCCTGCTCTGTAATAAACAGAGATAAGAGCATTATCAGGGGGAAAGAGGTAGCTTTGATGGTAGATCTAAGGCTGCACCCTGACCCCCCTTCTTAATAGCTTTCACTGATTGATGATGGCTCACAAAGTGAGAGATCGTAATCTCCTTCTTCCGTGTCTCCAGGACAGCTTGCTTTCTATTGGCCACTGTGCGTGGGTGTGTTTTTCAGTATGTTGAACTTTTAACTCCTACTGCACATGATAAGCTTGTCGGTTAGCCAGAGTTGAGACATGGAGGAGGTAACAGAGGGGAGGAGGAAGGGGGGAGTGCTGCACAGAGATCTGACACCATGGTTAAACAGAGTCACTGACAGAGATAGGATTAAGGCAGCACAGAGTACATGAATTTAACTTTGGAATGGGGCAATGTGTTTTTTTTTCACTATAGATGCACTTTAATTAAAATCACCATAACAAATAACACTATACAAAGTATAGTACTACTACCGAATTACAAAACAAACGATATACAATTAATAAAGTAAACTTACTTTACACACCTAATTTGAATGGAAAACTCAAAATGGTAGGTTTAGCCACACCTCTAAGATTTCTACATGTGTCTCCATGTAGACACTAAAAGGAAGTGGAATTTTAGTAACATCCAATGAGGTTCTAATATTACACTGTTAGCAAATCAAAAAATTCTCTTAGGCATTGTGCATGACAAGAGAGGAAGTGTAAGGAAGTTCCTGTATTACACCCAGTTATGTGTTGTTGGTAAACATGTGACAGTCTTAGCCAATCACAAAAATCTTTCTATCACATTTACTTCCCCCCCATAGAAAGTAATGAGACAATCCCGTTTGTTTGCTAGACGGGAAGTGATTTCTGCACATGATAAAATGACTTTACATGTCTCTGAAGCTACCCAGCATTCTTAGAGAAATAACCAGTTTTCCCTTTTCCCTCCCAATATTAATATATTAACAACATGAGGCTGTTATAACAAGGCTGTATTTCATTTTATACTCTATAGGGGGCTTTTAGCTCCTTTAGGGGAGAGGTTTCTCACCATAATTTTTTCAACTAATCAGTATCTTGTGCTGTTCTAGCCCCATAGTGGTTGTAAATGTGGAACTTGCTATGGTAAATATTAATAAGTATGAACCTAGCATGTTAATCTGGATCCTATATAGGGGCACAGGTTGCCCCAATGGTGCTGTTAAATCCTGCACATTGTGGCAGGATTGCCTGGGTTTGATTTCATATGTGCAGGCTTTTATATTGAAACCTCATGGATTATAGCCGTCAGGTAGGTGGAATATGCCAATAGTATAATAGCTATGGATGTATAGGAAGGGCAGATGATTTACTTGCATGTTCAAACCCTTGGGTACGAATCGCTAAATTGTGACCATGGGCTTTTAATGTCTAAGTCAGGAAAATGGCTTAGTTCCAGAATGTATGAAAACTACATTTTCCAGCATTCTGTGTAGTAAGGTAATTGCGTTGTAGTTTTTGAACACGTAAAAAGTTCAACACTCTATATATATGCTCTATATCATTGCACAGTATTGCATCTTAATACATTCAATAGCTAATGGACAAAGAAGAAACTTACCGCTAACAGAGAATGCTGGGAGTTATAGTTTTCAAAACATGAAAAGTCCCAAGTTCAACACCCCTGCTCTATACCATTAAGGTGTGTTACATCTGGACATATGTTTACTTAAAGGACATTAAAAAGAAACTGCAAACAGAGAATGCTGGGATTTGTAGTTTAACACGTGAAAGGTCACAAGTTCAACAACCCTGCTCTATACCATTAGGATTAATTACATCAACTTACTACAAACAGAGAATGCTGGGATTTGTAGGTTTCAAACATGTGACAGGTCACAAGTTCAACCCCCTTGCTCTATACCATTAGGATGAATTACATCTAGAAATTTGCCCTTCGCCACAGGCAATAAATTAGAAACTTTGCATGTCCCCACCCATTTCTCTGGGCGTTGGAAATATGTGTTTATATGCTATATTATTAGGGCAATGCTATTATAATATGATTCTGTGAGGTACCTTCTGTTATAAGAAAGCTCTATTTCAATTTATACTCTGTGGGAAGCTTTCAGCTGCTTTAAAGGGCATGTCCACTCCTTTAAATTTTTTTTTTTTTTATATGTTGTAGGGCTAGTTCCCTCAGCCCCAACCGCTATATTATATATGTAAGAAATTCCCCCATTCGTTACTTACCTTCCCTCTCAGCCAATCACAGACGCGGTTGCCGGCAGTTTGGAACGTCGGAGGAGAGAAGTTAAGATCGGGGGACTTTCTTATAAATATTTTATTGCGGTTGGGGGAACTATCCCTAATATGTGGGAAAGGGGTTTTACACTAGGGGGAGGGAGAGGAAAATGGGTGGGAGAAGGAGAAGAGGAGGGGGGGAGTAAAGGGATGCACTGAGCAAGCCAAAAACCTCTGAGAGGACAGCTCAGAGGCGGAAACAATTTCACTGGTGGCCAGGCTCCTGGTGGTCAGTTTTTTTTAACTTTGGGGGGGACATTACAGGAGAACTATTTGGAGCTGGGATGTAAGGTAAGGATTTTTATACAGTACAGAGTGGGACCAGAAGTGGATTAAATTTTAGTTTTGGGGGTGGACATGCCCTTTAACCCCACCTCTCTAAACTATATAGCCAATCAGTATCCTGTGCTGTCCTAACCCCATAGTGACTGTAAATCTGGAACTTGCTGTGGTAATTACTAATAAGTATAAACATAGCATGTTAATCTGGATCCTTTATAGGGTCTTAGGTTGTTCAATAGTGCTGTTTAGCTTGAACCACACATTGTGGCAGGATTGCCTGAGTCTATTCTGGTTTCCCTGGAAGCTGATGACCATTTCAATAAGTTTAAAGGATAAGTGCACTGTAAAATCAAGTTATGTTCATTTGGAAGCTGCAGCTTTAAACCTATGCCTCTCCAGAGCCTAGCTTTGTGCCTTGGAAGTTACTGACATCTTGTTACGGGTTTGCTGAATGTTAAGCTCCGCCCCTCTGAGATTTCCTCTGCTTTCTCCTGCTTGAGCCTCAAACAGTAATGCCTGTGAGTTCCGTGCACACGCACGGAACTCACAGGCATTACTGTTTGAGGCTCAAGCAGGAGAGCGCACGGAACTCACAGGCATTACCGTTTGAGGCTCAAGCAGGAGAGGGCACAGAACTCACAGGCATTACCGTTTGAGGCTCAAGCAGGAGAGTGCACGGAACTCACAGGCATTACCGTTTGAGGCTCAAGCAGGAAATCTCAGAGGGGCGGAGCTTTACATTCAGCAAACCAGTAACAAGATGTCAGCAACTTTCAAGGCACAAAGGTAGGCTCTGGAGGGGCATAGGTAAAAAAAAAAAAAAAATATGGCAACGGTATTTTTAAAGCTGCAGCTTCCAAATGAACATAACTTGATTTTACAGAGCACTTATCCTTTAAAATATCCCTGTATAAAAGAGGCTACAGACACTATCTACACATAGCAAAACATACACTTATAAATTCCACTGTGCACCAATGGGCACACTTTTGCTAGTTATTTACTAAATTAAAAGGGTATCAGTTTTGTTGAAGAATGGGATGTAAAGGAGCGGAGTCTTAACTCCCATTCTTAAACGAAACATTCAGGAGCCGGAAATGAAGTTAAGCAAATTAACCGATCTCTCCCTCCTCCACCACGTCCTCTGAAGGTCCTGACAGACTTCGTACTCTATGCGCATAGAATACAGAGTCCATTGGGACCTGTCAGAGGACGTGGCGGAGGAGCGAGAGGCCAAAGTTGCTTAACTTCTTCCCAGCTCCTGAACATTTTATTGAAGAATGGGAGGTAGGACACAGCTTTATATCCCATTCTTCAATAAAAGTGAATAGCAAAAAGTGGTTTTAACCACTGGACCCTTTAAAAGGGACACAAGTGAAAACATCATTTTCTATATTTTTAGAGTTGCCTGGAACTCCACTCTCTGTGTCCCCTTTTACCATACCTTTTCATGTCCTGTTTAGCTCACTCCTAGTTAGTATGCATTTCCCCTCTGTGAGGGTCTGTTCCCAGACCCTCACAGAATCTGCTGACTTGACCAGTTCCTACGTTTTGTGCATGCGCACCTATATTAAAGATAGAAGGAAAATTGTGACAGCTCACCAATCAGCTATTGAGAGGCCAAGAGTGGAGCACTGGGAAGAAAGTTTAACCCTGGGTTTGCGCATTTCCACCTCCCTGTGAATAATAGATCTTACAAAGATGGAGGCACGCTCCCTCATTAGAAGGCTTGGGAACACATATTGGGTGGTTCTAAGGGAAAAAAGACATGTACAAACTTCTATAATTAGGGACAGACCCCAAAGATCCCACTAAAAAGCACTC
Source organism: Hymenochirus boettgeri (assembly GCA_019447015.1). NCBI lineage: Eukaryota > Metazoa > Chordata > Amphibia > Anura > Pipidae > Hymenochirus > Hymenochirus boettgeri. Next base: position 69,723,667 of record CM033474.1, on the reverse strand, counting down.
TATACCCCTTGTAACTCAATTAAGGAAATGATCTTGTCCACCCTCAAAATTATAATTTAACCCACTACTGGCCCCACTCTGTAGTGTATAAAAATCCTTACCTTACATCCCTGCTCCAAATGGTTCTCCTGTAATGTCCCTCCAAATTCCAGAAAACTGACCACCAGGAGCCTGGCAGAGTCCATATAGGACTCTGCCTCCTGTCTCCCCTCCGGGAGAAAAATGTCATGCGCACTGCAACCCTCCATGCCTCCCTCTCGTTTCTCTCTCCCTCCCCCTAGCACAAAACCCATTTTCTGTAGTGTAGGGCTCCCTCCCCCAGCCGCTATTTAAATATTTGCAGAAACTCCTCCGAACTGTACTTACATTACCTCTCTCCTTCGACGTTCTGGATAGCCGGATGCCGCGTCAGTGATTGGCTGTCGCTCAGCCAATCACGGACACACGGCTGCTGGTCCGGCCCCCTGCTTGCAGTTTCATGCAAGCAGAGGGCCATGACAGAACGTCGGAGGAGAGGGGTAAGGTAAGTAATGATCGAGGGAGTTTCTGCAAATATTACTATAGCAGTGGGGGCTGGGGGAGGGAGCCCTACATGCCCTTTAAAACCGAGAACTACACATTTCCCCCTTCAACATAACAGTAGAAGTAATAGTCAGAACAGATTGATAGACTACCCAATTTTTACATATACCATGTGCATAAAAGTGCAAGAACACATGATGGCTAAGCATGGGTGTGATTGTTCATGAAATGACCACATCTTTACTGAACTAGCAAAAGAATAGATGCATTAACAACAAACCAAAATTACTACCTGGTCCTCTGCTCGGACAGTGAGTGTGTCCTGATTTAAAAGATGAGTAACTCTCTTAACATCTAGCTGCAAAAACTCATCAGTTTTGTAAACTTCTGTGAAATGTTGATGGATGAAATCATCAGCAGTTGCCTTTAGTTCTGGACAATCAAGACATTCTGCAAGAACACTGATTCCTATAAAAACACCAAGCAAGGTACAACATTGGGAAAGATTTAGGTTGGCTATTATTTAGGATGATCCTGCACATTTCGAAATGAAACAAAAGGCTGCATTTACAATAACATTATATATGTGTGTGTGCACACACACACACACATTTATTTGATTGAAGTCAGTGCACACAAAAGGACTTCTTTTATCCAAAATACAATTTGAATTTATTCACACATAATTTGTGTAGTTCGCGACGTTTCGGTCATGTTTTCTGACCTTTTTCAAGCTTCAAGTGAGTGCCTGACCATATCCCAGAGATATACAACAGTACATATTGAAGGAAAAAAAAAAAAAAAAAAAAAAGTGTCCCAAAAAGGGCAGAGGTGTTAAGTTTTATTAAACATTTATCCACAAACTCAAATGAATTGCTGTAAATGCATACCGTATCCATCTTACCTAGGCAGTTAGAAGCATCAACTTGTTCTTTGAGAAATTCCACACACATTCTTTTCACTGGTTCAATTTGGTACTGGTTGGCCGCATCTAACAAGGACTGCACGTTATTGCTGTTTACAGAAATTCTAAAAATACAGAAAACCCATTTTAACAATACCCCAAATATATATGTACTTTATACAGTGATTACTGGCCCCTTATACAATAATTACTGCCCCCATTTTCATTATGAAGCAGTTACTGGCTCTCTATACTATTGTCCCCTTAAAGGGTATCTCCACTAGTATTTTCAAGATTTGGGAATCCAGTTCTATTGAAGAACGGGAGGTAAAGGAGCTGTGCCTTACCTTCCGTTCTTCAATAGAACAACCGGAGCCAGGGAAAAGTAAGAAACTTACCCCGCTCGCTCGCTCCCCCGGCGTGTAGTCTGACAGGTCCCGGCGGACCTTGTCTTCTATGCGCATAGAAGGTCCGTCGGGACCTGTCAGACTACGCGCCGGGGGAGCAAGCAAGTTTTTTACCTTCTCTCCTGGCTCCTGTTTGTTCTATTGAAGAACGGAAGGTAAGGAACAGCTCCTTTACCTCCCGTTCTTCAATAGAACTGGATTCCCAAATCTTGAAAATACGAGTGGAGATACCCTTTAAGTGTATCACAAACTCTCTATTACAATAAGTAACTTGTACAAGTATCAGTTTATACTCTAGTAGCTGGATTTCTAAAATATGCACTTTAACGGTGCTTATACACATAAATTCTGATTGTGGTTTAAATTTGTATTCTTATTCACATTAATTAACATGTGTGGACTTACTTAGTAAGTCGGTGATCAGGTGCAAAAGCCCCGAGTCACCTCACAGAGGACAATCCTCAGATTCGTTACTTCAGATGAAAAAACACGTCTTGTCAATACACTCACCCGTATTCCTGGGTGGCCCAGGGCTGCATGCCCCGGACCCTTCGCTTAGTCCAATTACCAATAGCATCAAATATGTACAAAACGGCCCGCGCACCTCGGTCCACAAAATCCAGCAGCTTGTTTAGATAATATTTTTATTCCACACATCGATAAAACAGAAAGCAAGTGTACATCAGATCCATAGCCTTACGCGTTTCGAGCCGACTGCTCTTACTCATAGGCTTATAGGCTATGGATCTGATGTACACTTGCTTTCTGTTTTATCGATGTGTGGAATAAAATATATTATCTAAACAAGCTGCTGGATTTTTGTTGACCGGAGTGCGCGGCCGTTTTGTACATATTACAATAAGTAAATCAACTTTTATTTTCATTCAAAATGCAAACTATTATCCCTCACAGAATTTGCTGTCTTGACCAGTTCCTATGTGTTGCGCATGCATCAATAAAGATGAAGGAAGACTGTGACAGCTTACCAATCAGCTATTGAGAGGCCCGGAGTGGAGCGGTGGGAAGAAAGTTTAACCCTGGGTTTGCGCATTTCCAGCTCCCTGTGAATAATAGATCTTACCTCCCGGTAAATAATAGCTGCAGCTAGCTATATAGGCCAGTTTAGTGTCCCTTTATACTGCAATTACTGGCCCCTTATACAATAATTAATGCCCCCATTTTCATTATATAGCAGTTACTGTGTCTATCACAAAGTCTCTATTACAATAAGTAAATCAACTCATGTTGATTCATTCACCTTTTATTTTAATTTAAAATGCAAACAATTATCCCTTTAAAAGTCAGCAAATAACCAAAGTTAAAAAGGAATATACGTGTATACTAAACACTCACCCATTGTGAGTGACTGTAGACCTGGGTGCTTATGCCCCGAGTCTCACACTGTTAAGGTAGCCATACACATGCGATTTTTTTATGCTGACAGATCACATTGCCATCTGTTGGCACATTGCAAAGGGAACCACACACAGAACCAAATTATCGGTATAGGGAGCCGATGCGGATAAGTGGAAATTTTTGGTCTTCCTGATCAAATGTAATGCCGACCACGGACATTTGGCAGCATTACGGCGGGTCGGATTCAGCCCCTACACATTAGTGATATTATGTAAATCCCATGTGTATGGCCACCTTTAGTCTTGAGTTGCCTCCCAAAACTCAGTAGTTAAATATAAACATTGTCAAAATGGAGATTACTACACCCACCCATGGCATTTTCTGGCCCAGGTGCCGGAGACCCAGGCCTGTCTCTCAAACTTCTGCTATAAACACATCCGAACCAGGAATTGACCACATTGCCCCCAAAAGCATTAGGAACCGTACGCAGTTTAAAGGGGAACTGTGGTCTCCAAACAAGTTAAGTTTAAATGAAAGGCCAGTTTTCTACCTTTAAAATGAGCCATCAACCACCTCTCTACGTGCCCCACAGCCCAAGATATACAGAAATGAATGACCAGAAAGTTAATGGGTGGGAGGCTGACGTGACATTCCTTCTCCTGCACAGTGCCGCCGGCGAGCACAGCCTCAGACTCCCTCAGTGTGTGAGGGAGACAGTAAGTCCCTCCTCTCTGCTGTGTGAAGTCCTGACAGAGAAGTTAAGGGAATCTACAGCCCTTCTCTTTCAGTGTGTGAAAACAGTTCTCACTCTGCCTGAAAAGAGTTTTCTGTGGGGGGGGGGGGTGTCTGAGTAACCCACGGCACCCACGAGTGGGCGGGGCCACATGGGGCTGTAAGATAATGGGCAATTGGGGGCCTGCAACTGGAGGGACCATGGGGTCCATGAGTGGGAGGGACCAGGGGACTGCAAAAAAGAGGAGGAGACATAGGACAGATTGAATGACCGTTTCAGAGCAGGAAGCGCATAGGACCTGGTGATGCTGCTGCTGCCATATCACATACAAAAATGTAAATATCTTCAAAAATATGCAAAATAAACAATGGAAATAAATTGCAATTCTCAGGGGGGCAATTCCTATCAATTTATCTAAAGTCATTTTTGGACCACAGTTCCCCTTTAAGGACTTTCTATAAAAAAACAAAAAAAAACAAACACAAAACATTTTTTAACTGCCCATGGTGCTTTTGGTCGTGACATGGTCCAAATTACTGGTCCTTTATTTATTGACATTATTAAAACTACAAGAACATAACTAGAAAGGGAAAGTTTAAGTATAAACTTTGAATTTGGCTTGAAGGGCTGCATTTTGGAATTGTGTTTACTGCAGATTTTTAAAACTCAATAATGGGAATGATGAGTTTGTAGTGAACGCTTGTTTGGGACAAACAAAACTTGTGTGTACCCAGCCCAAAGTGGTGCTAATTTGATCCAATCAATCAGAAAGCTAACATCTGATTGGTTAGGGCAAAATTAGCACCATTTTCAAATGATAAGAACTTCTATTAAAGGGTATGTCCACCCTTAAAAATCATTTTTAATATGCTGTTCCCCCATGTCTCCCAGCCCCAACTGCGTAAATTTTTTTTTCAGAAAGCCCCCCAAACTCTTACTTACCTCCCCTCGTTCCTCCGCCGCACTGCCGGCCCTCTGCTTGCGAGAATGCAAGCAGAGGGGCGGGACCGGCAAAGTAAGAGTTTGGGGAGCTTTTTGAAAATAAAAAATATGCGGTTGGGGCTGTGAGACATGGGGGAACAACTTATTAAGGGGGATTTATGCTAGGGGGAGGATAGTAGAACAGGAGGGAGAGGAGGAGAAGGGCTGCAGTACGCATGGCAAATATCTACCGAGGCAAGGTAGCGGGGGGGGGGGGGGGTCTACAGGAGAACCCTATAGAGCTGGGATGTGAGGTAAGGATTAAAACTACACTACATGGTGGGGCCAGTAGTTGGGGGGGGGGGGGATGTATAGTTTGGGGGTGGACATGCCCTTTAAATCTCTCTATCTTTTGATGATTGGTTCAAAATAGTTTTTTTGACTTTAGTTACCCTTTAAGTATGGCTGCCACAGTAATGGATAAGTAGATCAGTAGGTGTGTGTACCTGTGTCGGGTTGGGGGTTAAAAAAAACAAACTTTTTTGATGATTGGTCAAAATTTTTTTTTTTTTTTTTTACTTTAGTTACCCCTTTAGGTATGGCTGCAACAGTAATGGAGGGGTAGGTCCGTAGGTGTATGTAACCGTGCCACATGGGGGTTAAAAAAAACTTTTTTATTATTAATCAAAATTATTTTTTTGACTTTACCCTTTAAGTATGGCTACCACCATAATGAATTAGTAGATTAGTAGGTGTGTGTACCTGGGTCTGGTTGAGGGGGTATGCCTTTTTTGTGTTTATAACCATAAAACGATCTTTTATTGAGGATAAATCGAAATTAGTTTTTTTGACTTTAGTTAAACTTTAAATATGGCTTCCATGGGAATGGAAAGGTAGGTCAGTAGGTGGGTGTACCTGTGTCTGTGTGGGGGGTTGGGGGTATCACCATTTGTATTTATGACCATGAAACAAACTGTTTTGAAATATCCACATTTGAGGATTGTTACCATTATAGTCTATGGGAAAAAAATGTCCGGAAAGTCGCAGATAATGCTGTAACGCTTACGCGGATTCCTTAGCTAGAAGATGGCACACTTCTCCTATATGCCCCGCACGTCTGTACCGAATTTCATGTCTCTAGCTCAAAAACTGTGGGAGGAGATACAGTCCAAAAAAGCAGAAGAAGAAAACGGAAGAAAAAGAAGAAGAAGAAATGGAAAGAACAGTAATTTGGCTTTTTCAAGCCAAATTAATAAACATAAGAAATTCTAATAACCTGTAAAAAGTCAAATAAAATAAAGATAATATAAATATATCTGAAGGAATCGGAGGAATAAATACAATTACCCTACCTTGCAGTGTATGCAAACTCCACAAGCTGTTCAATGATATCAGGTTCAGCATCTTTCAGCTCCACCTCAAAAGATTTTGATTCAAGCATATTGGCTAAAAAAAATAAAATGGGAGATTAAAGTCATTGAAAAAAAGACTAATTCCTGCATGTTAGTTGCTCTAGGTTAGGTGACTTTATTCCCAGGTTTAGCTGCCATTAAAAACGCAGTGGAATGAATAAAGGATCACCAAACTAATAGTTTAGTAAACTAAACAAAAGCGCAAAGAACTGCTAATGTAATTTACACAGAAACAGAGAATGCCATGTACATTGTAAATTCATAACAAGAGAGACATAGAAAAATGTGGCCTTACCTTTGGTTTTAGGAATTATTCTTATTTTCTCATATAAATTGGGTTATACGCACAGTGTTCCAGCATACACTAAGATTTTACATATATTACTACATATAAACAGGATTGGTTCACTATCTCAGCATGCTTATAATATTCAGGGCTTTACACACAGGGATACTACACACACACACACACACTGGAATTATACATATCCTGTTCCAGTATTATAAACCTGTATTGCTCTATTTGTAGGTTTAAATACTTACTTAGAACTATAGTAAAAAAATACTATGTCCAGGGTGCATGGAGATATCACCAATACACAGGATTATACACAGACTGATCTGTTTGCATTAAGATTTAACTCACCCTTTGGTGGGGAAAAAAGTTAATGCCAGTTAGAACTAGCTTTATAAAAAGTCATGCAGAAGAGCCCCAAATATGGAGTCAAAAGAAGCGAAGACATAGTGGTTATATTTACGGACCATGTGTTCGAGACCTAGGTTGTGATCTGTCAGATCGTCAAGGTTGAGGTTGTTCGGGAGGTGTTTGGGTGATAGGCCTTTCAAGGAACGATATTTTATTTGATCTTTCACCTGGTGTTTTAAAGCTGGTGCTGTTAGGGAGAAGTGGATGTTGTGACCAGACTACTGGACTAAAGTGATGCCTTTGTAAATGTGTCACTTTAAGACTGAAATACAAGAGCAGTGGCTCTGTAAATTCCCCCTGTTGTTTCTATATAAACAGATTTGGACCAATTCATGGCTTGGTAATCTACACCATACACAGGATTGACATTTTGAGTGATAAATTCAATAAATAAATTTGGATCGCTCAAAACATTGAAAGACATTTTCCCCGATTGAAAGGCACAAGACGAGAGGCTTCAAACAGTTCTTCTGATTGGATTTGCAATTGTTCCACTTGATTGGAAAAACACCTACCTGTGTATGGCCAGCTTTAATTGAGAATATATGTGATGCATACTCACTTGTAAACATCAGGTTAAAAAAATGACTTGCAGCTGCAAGAACTACACGATGAGCAGGAATCTTTCTTTCTTGCACCATAAGAACGACATCACACAAGGTTTTCTAACAAAATACAAAGAACCAATCAGGTAAATACATTGCATGTCTATTCAAATACCCAAACCAATGACCCCATTTCAAATTTATATTCATTGACTGTAACCTGAAATATCTACATTCTATATTGCCAAATAATAACTTATTGTATACAGTGTTGCCTACTTGTAAAAGGCGGATGTTATGTAAAAGGCGGATGTTATTCCAATATTCAAAAAGGGTAGTCGTTCACAGCCGGGTAATTACAGGCCTGTAAGTTTAACTTCAGTGGTGGGGAAGATCCTGGAAAGTTTAATAAGGGAACATGTTCTAGAGTATGTTTCAAGGACTGACATAAGTAGTAATCAGCATGGATTTAGGAGGAATAGATCTTGTCAAACTAACTTGCTTGGCTTTTATGAGGAAGTAAGTAGAAATTTAGACTGGCATAGCAGTAGATGTAGTTTACTTGGATTTTGCAAAGGCTTTTGATACAGTCCCCCATAGGCGACTAATGTATAAGCTAAGGTCTGTTGGTCTGGGGAGTCACATTTGTACATGGATAGAAAATTGGTTAATGAATAGGATGCAGAGAGTAGTTGTTAATGGGGCTTCATCATTATGGACTAAAGTGCTAAGTGGGGTGCCACAGGGTTCTGTGCTGGGGCCGCTTCTATTTAATCTATTTATTAATGATTTGGAAGTGGGTATTGTCAGCAAGGTTTCTGTGTTTGCTGACGACACAAAACTTTGTCAACCATTAAAAACTTCAGAGGATGTGCAATCGTTGCAGGGGGATCTAGATAGATTATCACATTGGGCTGCTAAGTGGCAGATGAAATTCAATGTTGATAAATGTAAGGTGATGCATTTTGGACTTCGAGCCATTTATAGTATAAGTAGCACAAGGATTTTTGTGTTAAGTGAATCCCTGTTGGAAAGGGATCTTGGAGTTTTGGTGGATAACAAACTTAAAGGTAGCAAGCAGTGCCAGGCGGCAACAGCCAGAGCCAGCATGGTATTGTCTTGTATAAAGAGAGGTATGGATTCAAGGGAGGAAAATGTAATTCTCCCTCTTTACAAAGCATTGGTAAGGCCTCATTTGGAATATGCAGTGCAATTTTGGAATCCTGTGTACAAAAAGGACATCTTTGAAATGGAAAGGGTTCAGAGAAGGGCAACTAAATTAATAAGGGGATTGGGGGAGCTTGAATATGAAGAGAGACTGGAAAAGTTACAATTATGTAGGCTGGAGAAAAGGCGCTTGCGTGGGGATATGATTACTGTGTATAAATACATTAACGGGCCATACAATAAGTTATCTGGGGCATTGTTCACCAATAGAACATGTCAGAGGACGCGAGGACATCCCTTAAGACTTGAAGAAAAAAAGGTTTAGGCTTCAAGCTCGGAAAGGGTTTTTCACTGTGAGAACGGTAAAGCTATGGAACGGTCTTCCAGTGGACGTTGTTATGGCAGGTTCATTGGTCAGTTTCAAAAAAAAAAGCTGGATGAGTTTCTGCAAACAAGGAATGTTACAAGTTACTGGTATTGATATATAAAGTAGAGTTGATCCAGGGAAATTTCCGATTGCCGCAGTCAGGAAGGAATGTTTTCCCCCCTTCATAAATTTGGTGGGGTTTTTTTTGCCTTCCTCTGGATCAACAGTCAGGCAGGAAATGAGGATATTGCTAGATGGGTTGAACTGGATGGACGTATGTCTTTATTCAACCTCAAATACTATACTAAAGCTGAAGCCACCTGCATTATTTATTACAAAATATCTAGTCTGTTATAGAAGGTCACCATTTTATAGAGTAAAAGGAAAAACAAACATTTACTAATACATGTTGATTATTTACTCCTGCATTATATGTACATAAAACATAAGTTGCTTTCATCACAAGGTTGTTAATAAAATCCTCTGTGGTGACAGCTGGGGTTTCTGATGCACAAACATATTTCCCTATTCCCATAAGATTAGAGGAAACATTGCATTATTTAAATCAAATCACTTGCTCCACAAATATATCTAACAAAAAACATTGAGGAACTTATCACTTGTAAGTAATGATCCTTGGAACGGTTTGTGAAGGTTCTCTTTCATCCAAGTCATGGTATATCTGTTGTATTCAATTAGATCAACTGGACTTCTGAATTGAGAAAGCCAGTCGGATGACTAGCGAAACGTCTTCAAGAACTAAACTTCAAGTCCAGTTGATCTAATTGAATACAACAGATAGATCCTTGGAACTCTTTTTCTGCAGAGAGACTGCATTTGTATGAATCGGAGATTTCACAAGACAAGGCAAATATTTTTAGGTAGTGGATTTTTGCAATAAATGGGTTCCAGAGTACTATTACCTACAGTTACTTTTATGTGTAAGAGGTTTCTAGCAACGGGGGGAAAAGATTATTTAAAGGGGGAAGTTTAATGGTTCAATGAAATTTTCAGAATATAAAAATGGATTTACATTACAAATACCTAAGTAATCTTCTCAAGATGCTTACTTATCTCATATTTTTAACATTTCTGGCTGTTGAAGGTTTCAAATGTGCTTACATTTCTACTAAGCAATTGATGGCCCTGGGGGCTAAATCAAGAGAACAAGCAGCAAACAGTCATAGTCTGAGAATAAAAAAATGTTTACTTCCTTGCAGTAATTTTCTTTTCCTGGTTCCAAGAAATGGCAGTGGTTAACATTGGGTTAATCCACTTCTCACTTTGACAGGCTGGTCCCTCCTATTTTTGATAAATCCTGGCGGGCTTACCGCTTACTTGTCTTTTGCCGACTGTACGAATATGTATCTGAAAAATATAATGGAGGGAACGAACCACTGCCGTTTCTCGGAACCAGGAAAAGAAAATTACTGCAAGTAAGTAAAATTCTGTTTTCCCTGGTCCTCCAAACGGCAGTGGTTAACATTGGGATTTGATAAGCTTCATATGGAAAAAAGGGAGGGAGACATGATATGTTTCTAATAAAAAGAAATGTATTTAGCGAGAAGCAGATAGGACTTTTTTACCAAAATCTGCTTGAGAAGAAATGAACACATCTAAATTATAGTACTTGATGAAAGTGCTCATGGAGGTCCAGGTGGCCGCTATACAGATTTCTTCTGCTGATGCTTGGGCAGAGAAGGCCCAAGACACTGCCACTGACCTGGTTGAGTGTGCTCTTACCTTATCGGGTGAAGCTGTTGTCATAGTTGTATATGCCTGCGTGATACAAGTTTTAATCCATGCCGAGATTGTGGATGAAGAAGGCTGAAGACTATTTTTGCTGCCTGTGTGAAGAATAAAAAGAGAATCTGCTATTCTAAAATCGGCTGACCTTTCTAAGTAGATTTTTAGACATCTTCTTACATCTAGTGGATGAGAATTTTCTGGTAGTTCGGAGTCCTCTGAGGCTGTTAAGGTTGGAAGGATGATATCTTCGTTGATGTGGAATGATAGAACAGATCCATCCTTCCTACCAAAGGTTGTTACGAGGACTAATTTAAGAATGAAATGAATGGTGGAGATGCTCTGAGGGCCTTGATTTCTGATACTCTTCTGGCTGAAGTTATGGCTACCAAGAAGATGGTTTTCAAGGTTAGATCTTTGATGGAGCAGGAAGATATGGGTTCGAAGGTTGGTTTCTGAAGGGCGTGTAGCACTGTGGGAAGATCCCAAGGAGGTACTTTTGATCTGATCTGAGGGTTTAGATGTTTAACTCCTTGAAAGAACTGGATTATTGTCGGGTCTAGGGCCCATCTTGTGTTTGTTAAAGCTGAGAGAGCGGATACCTGTGATTTGAGGGATGATAAGGAAAGATTTTTGTTGAGCCCGTCTTGGAGAAACTCTATTATCATTTCAACTGAGGTAGATAGAGGGGAAAACCCTTTTGCCTTGTTCCATGCAGTGAATGTTTCCCAGATCTTATAATATCTTGTGGAAGTTGAACCTTTCCTGGATGCTAGAAGGGTTTGTATGACCTTACTAGAGAATCCTCTGTTTCTCATTGATCTGATCTCAATCTCCAGGCCGCTAGGCATAGTATCTTCAGTCCTGACTGTTAGACTGGTCTCTGGAGAAGGAGGTCTTCCCTCATGGGTAATCTAATTACCGTACGGATAGACATTTGAAGGGCCCAGTGGAACCATGGTCTCAGAGGCCACCAGGAAAGAATTGCAATAATGTTGGCCTTCTCATCCCTGATTTTCTTGAGAACTCTGGGGATGAGAGGAATGGGGGGGAAAGATGTAGGACATCTGATGACCCCAGGGAATTGATAGAGTGTCCGTGGCTATTGCTTGGCTGTCTGGTAACCTGGATATGAATTTCTCCAGTTGAGCATTCTTTCTGTTGGCCATAAGGTCTAAGTGTGGAGTCCCCCAAGTATCGCATATTGATTGGAATACTTGGGGATTGAGGCGCCATTCTCCTGGGAGGAGAGTGTTCCTGCTGAGATAATCTGCTTCCATGTTTGCTCCTGGAATGTGAGATGCCGAGAAGTCTTGGAGGTGAAGCTCCGCCCAAGTTAGAATTTGTTTGGTTATGTTCCACATTGTTGGACTGCGGGTGCCGCCTTTCTTTCTGATGTAAGCCACTACTGTAATATTGTCGGATCGTACCATGATGGATTTCCCTGTCATCAGAAGTTGAGGGCTAGAAGTACTGCCATCATCTCTCTGTGGTGCCAATTTCAATTTCTTGCTCCACTTCCCCTGAGCCACATGTTTCCCAAAAGTCGCACCCCAACCCGAAGGGCTGGCGTCTGTGGTGACAGAGATCCAATGCCTGGTTGCCAAGGAAATGGGAAGGAAATTCTCTTTCTTTGTCCACCATTTCAATTCTTTCTTGACCTCTGAGGTTAGAAAGATTAGCTGATTTAGATTTTTTGAGTGAAATTGGTTCAAATATGATATTTGGAATGTTCTGATGTGGTTCATTGCCCCATCGAACAGACCCTAGAGTGGAGACGAGTTTCCCCAGGATGTGTTCGCAGAACCATGCAGTGGGATGCAGGGTGAGACAGGAAATTCTTGACTTACTTGATGATGTTCAGTTGACGTTCCAGGGGAAGAGATACCGTCATTGTTTGTGAATTGATGGTATTTCCCAGGAATTGAATATGGTTTGACGGATTTAGACTGGACTTCTCCCAATTGATGATCCACCCATGGCTTTGTAGACAGGCTAGTGTTGTCTGAATGTGATTTTGGAGAGTGGTTGAGTCCTGAGTTTTCCTCAATATGTCGTCTAGATAAGCGAATATCTGTAGGCCCTGTGATCTGAGGTAGGCTATAATGGGGATCAGGACTTTGGTGAAAACTCTTGGAGCAGTGGCTAGTCCAAAGGGTAGGCATCTGTATTGGTAATGATTTCCCATGATGTGAAATCTTAAAAGATTTCTCCACATCCCCATTCACCAAGCAAACAGGAAATTCTTATGTCTATTTTGGCCAACCAATCGTCCTGTTGAAGTTGGATGGTAACTGATTTGAGGGATTCCATTTTGAATCTGCGGATGTTGAGGAACTGGTTCAGGTATTTTAAGTTTAATATTGGCCTGAATTCTCCCGTTTTTTTTCCTTTTTAGGAAGATCGGGGAGTAGATTCCAAATCCCATTTCTGGGGCTGGAACATCCTCAATGATATTGTTTTTTACAAGAAGCAGAAGTACTTGGATAAGGGCTTGTTTGATTAGATTTGATGTGGGAATTTTTGACTGGATGAATCTGTTTATAGTCGGGTAGGAACTGAACTCCAGTTTGTGTCCCTGAAGGATTGTCTTCTGGACCCAGGAATCCAATGTTGAGTGAGCCCAGACCTCTGGAAAAAGGGAGAGTCTGCCTTCCACTTTTGCGGTTTGGGCTCTCACACCTTCATAAGGGTCTAGACTTGGAAGGATTTGATTTGCCACGAAAGGGCTGTTGCTGGAAAGGCCTCCCGGATCCTCTTTGGGGGAGAGATTTGAAATTTTTGAACTGCTTCTGATGTCTGAAGGATGGATGAGTGGCACGGGAGGGGGGAGCAACAGGGGCCCAGAAACTTCTGGTCTGGGGAAGGCTTTTCTTGTTAGAATTTCTCTCAATGAGTTCTTCTAACTTGGGTCCAAAAAGGAGGTTGCCCTCAAATGGAACACCTGTCAGGCTCTGTTTAGAGTGGGCATCGGCCCTCCATTGTTTTTTCCACAATGTGCGCCTAGCCACAACAGTGGAACCCATGATTTTGGAAGATAATTTGATAGAATCCATAGAAGCCTAAATTCATTGGAGAGTTTAATATCCGACAGGTTCTGCAGTAATTCGCTTCTTGGAGTGCCGTTGTTTATGGCTTCTTCCAATTCGGATATCCAAACTTTGTTGACTCTAGCAAAACTTGTGATTGCTAAAGAAGGCCGAATTGAAGCTCCAGCAAGTAGATAGGTTCTTTTAAGGAGAGAATCTTCTTTTCTATCCATCGGGTCCCTGAGGGCAATAGTGTCAACTGTGGCAAGAGCCGTTTTCCTATTGGTTTTAATGACTGCCGTATCAACTTTAGGGCATTCATCCCAAAGGCTTGAATCTGATGGGTGGATAGGATATGTTTTGAGGAAGTTTTGGGAAATTTAGAACTTTTTGTCTGGGTTTTCCCATTCTTTTCGGATTACTTCTTGAATTTGCTCATGTACATGAAAGGAGCCAGAGTCTTGATCCTTCTTGGTAAACATGAGATCAGAATATTCAGAGGGTGGGGGGTCCAAAATTCAAAGCGATTTCTTCGTTTTTTTTGATCAGACCTGAAAGAGATTCATGTGTAAGAGATAGATCTTTGCTTGGACCATCATCATCTGATTCTCTGTCCATAACCTCTCCTAGTTCAATAGTTGAAGCTGGAATTGGTTTAAATTGATGTGGAGATGAAGGATGTCGGTTTAACATGGCCGAAACTTGCGTCATCATGGATTCTGAAAATTTGGAAAGTGAAGAATCCATCATAGTTTGTACTGAGGAAAGCAATTTATCTTGTGAGGAATTGATTCTGAAATTAGCACAGTCTTTGCAAAGTTTCTTGTGATGATCAGCTGGTTTGTCATACATGGCACATTCAATTCTGCGCTCTTTGTGGTAGGCATGTTCGCCTTCGTCTCTGTATCTGGATGAACTATTGATACACAAAAACATAAAACAAAAAAAAACAAAAATAAGCTAACAATGAAGGCACTCTCTTAGAAACATTGCTCACCCCCTGGAATCCGAACTCCTTTTGTGGGAGCTCATGATGAGGTACCTAATAAAACAAATGAGATTGCTATTAGGATCCAAATAAAACCACAGCAAACCCAAAGGCAGGTGTGGAAAACAGAGTTGCCATACTTACAAGAATGGCAACAGCAGGGACAGCTAGAGCACACAACTCCTATGCAGCCAAGAAAGAGGAAGCAGGAAGGGAAACTGCCGGTAGAACGCCGGAATTTGAATTACCTGCGAAATTCGGGTCGCGGGGCTGTGACGTCATGGACGCGACGCGGTCACATGCTCTAAGTCCGGTCCCTGTTCCGCACTTCGCGTGAGCACTTAGGTGCGGCTGCGGCAACAGGAAAGAGAGGCTGAGACCTGTGCCGGGAGTAGAAGGGGGAGCACCTGTCAACTTGAAGTACAGGAGAAAAGACAAGTAAGCGGTAAGCCCACCAGGATTTATCATAAATAGGAGGGACCAGCCTGTCAATCAAGTGAGAAGGGGATTAACCCAATGTTAACCACTGCCGTTTGGAGGACCAGGGAAAACTGGATGCACAAAAGCCAACCCTGGGCCACAGAGATGTAAATCCATGTGCATAGTCACATTTATAGACACTCTTGCAGAGTAACTTTAAACATTATCTGTATATTGTCCTACCCACTTAAGAGTGAAAGGGGCATTCCTAATGTGAAAAGGCATGCTGCACAAGTCAGCCATATCTTTTTTGTTAATATACCGTATATTCCGGCGTATAAGACTACTTTTTAACCCTTTATAATGTTCTGAAAAGTCGGGGGTGTCACTGCCTTAAGCCACAATTACCTGCAGTGGAGAAAACAAATGCTGCGGCGGGGCAGCTTCCTGGTTCGGCAGTCAGCTGACTGATAACGCGCGGGGAGCATAGTGACGTAGTGATGTTTGCTGGAGGAAAATGTGGGACGGGCTGGAGGTGGATTGCCGGATTATGTCACCAGGAACCAGGGCTGGAGGTGGATTGCCGGGAACCAGGAGGCTGCGTTTGGCTGCTACTCATGCGAGCGGCTGGATACAGGAGTGGGCCAGATGGATGCAGGAGGCATGATTTCCGTGTTTACCAATGTCAGAAAAGGAGGTGTTGGGATGCGTAGAAAGAGGGGTAGTCTTATACGGTGAGTATATATCTTAACCTATGTATGAAATTGTATTTAATATTTATCTATCTGTATAATTTCATGCACTTATCCTCTTGTCCAACAGGGCTATATACCCAAGTGGCGCTTTATAAATAAAATTATACATTAGTGCATAAAAAGCCCTTTGGGTTCCTCTCCTCCTAAGGTGCCTGGTTGGCTCAAGAGTCAGCACAATAATCAACACTATTAGGTGCTCCTGCACGTTATTTATGCACAGAGATATTGATGATGGTCAGATTAAAAGTTAAGTCCACCCCCAAAACAAAAATTTCATTTCAATAGGCACAAACCTTGCGAGGTTTATATATCTGAAAGCTCTTCCCAAATGTACTTACCAGCCCTCGCTGCACAGAAGACAAGCAGAAGGGGCTCGACCGTCATCCGCACCTGTGATTGGCTAAGCCGCAATGTCTTAGCCAATCACAGGAGCGGATGCCGGTCAAGCCCCTTCTGCTTGCTTCCGTGCATGAAAGCAAGCACTGAAGACAAGCAGAAGGTAGCAAAGGAACGAGGGCTGGTAAATGCATTTGGGGAGAGCTTTCAGATATATAAACCTCACCAGGTCGAGGTTTGTGCCATACATTTAATTTTTGTTTGGGAGGTGGACATACCCTTTACGATTAGTGGGATAAGAAAAGATTCCTTTTTTCTTTAAAGCATATTTAATTACATTAAACTTCCCCTTCAATTAACTGAAAACCAAACCGCTGTAGTTTTACGGCTGGTACACACAGACCAATATTTTGGCAAGATCGGACAGGTGATCTGTTCTTGATTTATTCCATGGTCCATCGGTTTCAAAGATATTTAAGCAAAAAAACAGAGGTACGGGTGATGAGATGTGTTTGTAAACTGCAGATAATGGTTGCTTTTCTAATAGGCCAAAATATCGATATATGACACAAATTTGTACCATGTACTGATCATTATATTAATCAGTACACCTGTCAGTCAAATTAATGAGCTGAAATGGCCTTTATGTATCAGAAACATTATTACATGTAACTGGAAAAATAGAGGAAGTGGACAGCCCTAACCACTTTTTTTTTCTGGATTAATGTGGTGGTCTACACGATTTAGCAGTTACTGAAGAATTCACTCAAAATAATAATAAATCAGGGATGATCGATTATACTATCACATGAACACAGGTGTGTTTATCAGGAAAGGATTCATTATATTTCATTTCCAATTAAAGATATACTCCCCTCTGTGCTTGTTATTACACTGCGAAAACTACTATTGAGTGAAATTTAAAGGGTATGTCCATCAAAAAAGTTGGTTTCTATCTGATTTAATGAAGAACAGGAGGTAAATGCACTCTCCCGTTCTTCAGTAAATCTTATAGGAGAGGAGTAGACACTTACCCGCGGACCCGCTCCAGCGCCGACTTCACTGACAGTCTCCGACACGTCCTCGCTCCTTCGCACTGATACAAGCAGGTTTGCCCCATTTAACAGCCAATCAGTAAAAAAAAAACTGTAAGGGCACGACCACACTGCAACGCAAACGGAAATCACATGCGATTTCATGTGCGATTGTTGCGTTTGCGTATTGAAAAACGCATGCAATTGGGATTTAAAATGCGGAATGCAAATCGCAACGCACCCGAAAACCGTTTTCGGTGCGTTGCCGTGTATTCAACGATATGAAAAAAACGCAGGTGCAAACGCAAAAAAAGCGCAGCAGTGTGGCCTAGCCCTTAGGAACATTTTTAAAGGGCATCTCCAACCTCCATAGAAAGGTTCATCTATATTGCAGGGCAAACCCTCCCACCCCTAACCTCTATGTTAGAACTAAGCGGTTAGCTCCTTGTTCCAGCGGCGTTCTGGTCCAGCTCCCCTGCTAGCGGTTACTTCAATTGCTGAGAGCCAGCCAATTAAAGCCACTAGCAGTAAAGACTACGCTGGAACGAGGAGCTGTAAGTACAGTTTGGAATCTATTTTTAAACTTGTAACATAGCGGTTAGGGGAGGGAGGTTATGCCCTGCAATATAGAACATTTTTACACAAGGTGAAGGATTGAAAGAGGGATTGGGAAGGGGAAAGGGCTCCTCTGCGCATGTCGCCATCCCTCCCAGAGTTAAGACAGGAGGCAGAGACGTTTGGACAGGAAAACAGCCACTACTCTTCAGTTTCCTAGACTTTATACATGGACTAAAGGGAAACCATAAGGAGCAAGAATGCAAGGTAAGAATTTTTAAAACTGTACTGTCGGGCCAGTAGTGGGTTAAATTTAAGTTTTGGGGGTGGAAATGCCCTTTAAGTAACCTGAAATGGCAGCTCATTACCGACCACAGCAAAGGGTATGAAATAAGATTTTTAAAAAATTAGGGCAATATGTAGAATTCCTAGGTATGTGCAATATATTAATGGGCAAGTCCATCCCCAAAATAAAACGTTCATGCAGGTAGATCACCCCCAAAACCCCTAACAATAATAATTTGAAATCTGACCTGAAATCCTGCACAATCATTCCTGCACCCGATTCTCCTCCCTGGTTCTTCCATTTAGCAACTGTCAGTTGTGGATTTGACAGTTGACATCACAGCCAATGACTTTATGTTAAGTGGCATCTATAGTGAGAAAATAAACTTTTTCCCCCCTTTCCTTCCATGTGTTCTATAATTCCCCCCAACCCCCACAGTGTCATCACTTTCAGATTCCCTCTCTGTCCTGAGATACACAAATTAGAAGAATATGTGATTACATTCCTCTACTCCTACTTGTACTATCAATCTAATCCCTGTGACGTGACCCTGCTCAAGTCCCTCCCGCCTCCGTGCTCTGTAATAAACATTAGCAGGGAGAGAGGGGTAGTTTTAAAGGAAGAGATAAGGCTGCACTTGACCCCCCTTCTCGATAGACTTCACTGATTGATGATGGGTCACAAAGAGAAAGATCAAGACACAGAGATCCATGTTTCCAGGACAGCTTGCTTTCTATTGGCCACTGTGCGTGGGTGTGCTTTTAGGATGTTGAACTTTTAACTCCTACTGCACATGATAAGCTTGACGGTTAGCCAGAGTTGAGACATGGAGGAGGTAACAGAGGGGAGAGGGAAGGGGGGAGTGCTGCACAGAGATCTGACCCCATGGTTAAACAGTCACTGACAGATATAAGAGAAAGGCAGCACAAAGTTCATGAATTTAACTTTGCAATGGGCCAATGTGTTTTTTTCACTATAGATGCCCTTTATCCCCCGTCTGCCTCTTCTGAGCATGCCCAGGCATCCAGAAGCATAACAGGGAAACAGTAATGAATTCATAGGACAAAGTATGATATAGCAACATATTTTAAAGGGCATGTCCACCCCAAAACTATAATCCCCCCCAACTACTGGCCCCATCATGTAGTGTAGTTTAATCCTTACCTCAAATCCCAGCTCCATAGGTTCTCCTGGAGTCCCCCCCCAAAGTCCCAAAAACTGCCCACCAGGAGGATAGCAGGACTCTGCCTCCTACCTGGCCTCCGGGAGAAGTTTGGCATGCGTACTGCAGCCCTTCCCCTCACTGTCAGGTTCCCTCCCCCTAGCATAAATCCCTTTAGCTCATAGGATTCCCCCTGTCCCCCCCAGCTATATTTATAGCTTAGAAAGCTCCCCACTTACTTACCTTCCCTCTTTCCCCCGCCGAAATGAACACCCGGCAGCTGCGTCCGTGATTGGCTGCCGCTCAGCCAATCACAGACGCGACTGTCCGGTCCCGCCCCCTGCTTGCATTTCTTCGCAAGCAGAGGGCCGGCAGTGCGGCGGGGAGGAGGAAAGAGGGGAGGTAAGTAAAGTTTGGGGAGTTTCTAAAAATATAAAAATATAGCAATTCATATAACTACATATATCAATACGGGATATGTAGGGCCAGCAGAAAACACCTTTCGGTGGGTGCAAATCCTGGTAAAAAATGAGTAATACAAAGTGAGTATAGAAAGAAATAGGGAAATAGAAACGGATAGACCAGAACAGAAATAGAATAGAAAAAGTACAAGTACGTTTTTGCCTCTTTATGTGCTATTTTTGGTGCCTTATATGCAGATTTGAGTGCCTTGTGGGTCCCTTGTTTAAACCTGGTCTTTTTCTGTCTTGTTCTTGTACGTTTGCTATTCTATTTCTGTTCTGGTCTATCCGTTTCTATTTCCCTATTTCTTTCTATACTCACTTAATATAAATATAGCAGTTGGGGCTGGGGGGGACAGAGGCAATCATATAGCAAAATTTTGTTTTTAGGGTTGTCATACCCTTTAAAGAGACCATTCTTTCTAAAAGATGTTTTTATGAGGGTGGAGTTGTCCTTTAAGCAATTTAAATAAGTTTTTGTTCCACCCCCCCCCCCCCCCCCCCCTTACTGAACGTCTCCTATAAAAATTTATAGATGAGGCTGGGAAGAGGAAGCCATCTAATCTCAGATTACACCATATACACGAAAATGAGAATAAAGCTAGGTACAGATGGGAAGATACCTCAATGATGTCCGTCGAACATCCATTACGGCTGAGAATCGGTTAATTAATGGATTTTCGGTTGTACGTCTTTGGTGATTCAACCTGAACATCCACAGATATTAAATATTACCAACTGAAGTGGCTGAAGAACGTACAAAGACTGACCAATTTGTCCGACAATCTAACCTGTGTGGCAGCTCTTATTAGAATTTTTTTTATATCGATCTGGCAGGATCACAAACATGCTACACATCGCTTTTAGGCTGGGTACACACAGGGGACTTTTTGTCCCGACCGAGTGTTCACTACAAGTGAACTCTCTGCCGGGACAAATGACGGTTGGTTGCGGCAATAGAGGCTGTCAGTTTGCATGACCGACAGATCTGATCACCTGATCGGTTGTCCATTCGTACAGATCAGAGGAGCTCTGTCGTGGCCGCCCAGACCATGCAATATTTCCGTCAGCCGGTCGTCAGCTGGTTCCCAACCTTAGAACCAGGAAAAAGCTAGAATTGCTACATTTTCCATGTGCTATTAATCTGCTATCTACTGCAGCACACCAGATTAGCATTAGCTATCACATTAGCTCCTATACCAGAGATGTGCAACCTTGGAAACCACAACTCCCAGTATGCCTCAACACAATGTCTGTTGCAGTGTAGGAAGAACCCACTGTGGTTCTGGGCCTCACAGCTCACAGAATGAAGTTTACCTGTTTCCTCATGATGTTCATCACTCCCATGAAACTCGCCAGCAGTTTGGCTTCTTCTCGGGCCGCAAATTTTTTCTCCGTTTTTTTCTTGCTTGGGTTTTTCTCCGCTCCCTGCGCTGCCATCATTACCCGGTCCTACCGCACAGCCCCCTCCCCCCTATTTCCCCCCCTCAAACCTCTCCTTACCCGCTCACAGACCTACCCAGCGATCTCCAATAACAATAACAACGACAGCCTGCAGCTGACTGGATCACAGGAAACAGACAGCAGGTGTCAGTCAAGCTGAGGGGCCAACCAGCTACTTGGTTTAGGGGGCGGGCGGGCTACTCACAATTTGATTGGTCCGGAGGTATCACATAGTCTTCCTGTGTGATGTAGTGACCTCACTAAACCAGACATCGTGGTCCCTCGCTCTCTGTTTACCGAGAAGTCTGCAGGAAGCGTCTAGTCCGCGTTAAATCTTGGGACGAATTTTTTGATTGGCTAGTCCACCAGTGACGTTTAACCACGTGGACATTTCCCCTCCCCTTTTCTGTACTAACTGTGTAATTGGCCTTACACTCTAATAATGTTAACTTCAGGGCAGTTCTAGTCATCTTGGTGCCCTAGCGTGATCAGAACACAATACCACCTGTGTTTAAAATCGCACTAGTGTGGCCTAGACCTCCAATAATATTGGACTCAACACTTTCAGTACCAGCACTTTCCCAGAGTATTACCATTAACCCTTAAGTACCAGCACCTCCATAGAGTATTGTTATTAACACTAAGTACCAGCAGAGTATAACCTTGAACCCTTTCAGCTGCCAGCATTGACATGATATACAGTATGCACCTGCTTTCCATGTCTCCTCCATTGAATTGTTCACTCCTCACCTACTCTAAGTTCTAATTGGATAGTTGGATGGAAGGAAGAAAGAGGCAGGGATATGGATCTCATGGCTGTTAGTCACAGGGTCACTGTTCTAAAGTCTGCAGCAGCTTTTACCTGGCATTTTAGAACTGTTCTCCTCAGTACTATTAGCTGAGCTCATCCCTTCCCTCCTTCCTTCACCTTCAGTTCATTTGTAACATTGTATCCAAGTAGAGGGAGCTGAGTTCAGGCTCTCTACTCTCTACAATGTAGCAAATTACAGCAGGACAAGGAGATCAGTTCTAACACAGCAAGTAAAAGCTAACAGGAAAATGCTAGGGAAAACACTGGGCACCCTGGTTTAAATGCTAGGGAAAACACTGGGCACCCTGGTTTAACATAGCACTTTGCCTAGGTGGCCTATGCATGTATGTATAATTTTATTTATAAAGCGCCGCTTAGGTAAGCAGCGCTGTACATTAAAAAAATACTAAGTATACAAACAAGGGGATAAGTAACCGTACTACATCGGTTAAGAAAGCATATATAAAAATTATGTATAAACTGATATAAGTGCAACAAGCCATGACACATTAGAAATGAGATCCCTGCCCCGAAGAGCTTACAATCTAAATGGGAGGGACAACATACAGATACAAGTGGGTACAAAGTGCTTAAAATGGCTAACAATCATTTGTTCTGCTAATGCTCAGAAAGGTAGGATAACAGAAAGCTCCAATGTTACAAGGAATTCGTTAAGTGTGGCTAACACATTTCTTGCGTGTCAATCCCCACACGCGCTCCGCTACACGCTATACTCCAACTGGAACCAAAACAAGTGCAGGGAGACACAGCAAAACATAGTTTTGCAATCAGTATACTGTTTATTGCTGCTTCAACAGGGTCACAACATGTTTCGAACGCCCAAGCGCTCTTTCTCAAGTGTATTAAACATTACACCCAGTGGACATTTAAATCATTAGTAAACCCCACCCTCCAAATCCAATCAGTGCTTCAATTAGAGATACCACAGTGTCCAATTAAAGTCCAGAAAAAATCTCTTCTTCATTCAGAGTATAAATCTGTAAATAAAGTGCCAAGTTTTAAAGTACCATAGTGCAAAATACAAGATTACAATACAAATATTCTATTTGACAAACATAAATAACTTACAATAGAGCTAAAAAGTTACATCAAGCTTTTAAAAGTATCCATTATCTAACTCAATAGCTTTCTATAATATGTAACAATCTTGCACTTAAGATACACAAGCTACTTCTGGAACTTTGTTAACACAATCTACCTTCATGGTGTGATTTACTTTAATATAAAACATACAAGAAATGTTAATGCTATTACATCTATTTACATTAAATGTTCTCTATAGCAGAAATAGGGCCAATACCTGGTAGATCATCTCTTCAAATTTCAATATACCAATCTAAGAATAGATACAAACATAAAATAGAAAGAAGTCAGTACATTTTATAAATATGGTTTAAGACTCCAATAGTCATTCAATCCTGAAGGACTAAGGGCATTTAATCTTTTTATCCACATCCCTTCCCTCTGGAGAGTTTTCCTTTCGATTACCACCTCTATTTATGGGGCAAACAACTCTAACACTCTCCATTTAAGTTGTGCACTATATGTTTTTTCTCGTAAATGTCGACACTGGGGTATCATATTGTTTGTCCTCCTTAAAATTGGTAATACTTCGCTTATGTTCTTGGATACGCAATTTACCTGTCTGACGTCTGTCCAACATAGGCAACCCACATGGGCATTTTATCAAATAAACTACAAATTCTGTTTTACACGTTAGCATGCACATGTGGGGTAATATCATATCCTCTGGTAGGGTGATTAAATGAAGGCCCCCTAATTATGCTGTTACAGCAATTACACTGTAGGCATGGAAAAGTACCATATCTAGGTGGCCCATGAAATACATTTTGTACGCCAATATTTTCGTAAATGAACTTGAGAAGGAATTATTTCTGAATAACCCTGAATATAAAAATTACTTTAAAGGGTACTTTCGTTTCATTGACGATATCTTGATATTTTGGGAAGGAGAAGAATCTATGTTACACAAAATGATTGAGGAGGCGAATATGACCCATAAGACAATAAAGTTTACCTATGAGATATGCAGAGAATGTATTAACTTCCTGGATGTAACTATTAAATTAACAAATGGGACTGTCACTACGGAACTGTATCGGAAGCCAGTGGAGAGAAACAATGTGCTACTGGCTTCGAGTTTCCATAGTGACAGTGTTATTAAGGCCATACCTAAGGGCCAGTTTATCAGAGCCAAATTTTCATTTGGCAGCAGATACATTGAAAAAGAGGTTTCTTGCTAGGGGTTATAACAAGAAGAAGGTTGAATCCCAATTACAGGAGGTTAAAATAATGGATAGAGGTGAATTGTTAACCCTGAATAGGACCAAAAGGAGTAGAAAGAGGGGGCTATTAATGGTGTCCTAGCCCCCTCTTTCTACTCCTTTTGGTCCTATTCAGGGTTAACAATTCACCTCTATCCATTATTTTAACCTCCTGTAATTGGGATTCAACCTTCTTCTTGTTATAACCCCTAGCAAGAAACCTCTTTTTCAATATGCTGCTGCCAAATGAAAATTTGGCTTGATAAACTGGCCCTTAGGTATGGCCTTAATAACACTGTCACTATGGAAACTCGAAGCCAGTAGCACAATTGTTCTCTCCACTGGCTTCCGATACAGTTCCGTAGTGACAGTCCCCATTTGTTAATTAATAGTACATCCAGGAAGTTAATACATTCTCTGCATATCTCATAGGTAAACTTTATTGTCTTATGGGTCATATTCGCCTCCTCAATCATTTTGTGTAACATAGATTCTTCTCCTTCCCAAATATCAAGATATCGTCAATGAAACGAAAGTACCCTTTAAAGTAATTTTTATTTCAGGGTATTCAGAAATAATTCCTTCTCAAGTTCTTTACGAAAATATTGGCGTACAAAATGTATTTCATGGGCCACCTAGATATGGTACTTTTCCAGTGCCTACAGTGTAATTGCTGTAACGCATAATTAGGGGGCCTTCATTAATCACCCTACCAGAGGATATGATATTACCCCACATGTGCATGCTACGTGTAAAACAGAATTTGTAGTTTATTTTGATAAAATGCCCATGTGGGTTGCCTTATGTTGGACAACGTCCAGACAGGTAAAATTGCGTATCCAAACACATAAGCGAAGTATTACCATTTTTTAGGAGGACACACAATATGATACCCCAGTGTCGAGACATTTTATCGAGAAAAAACATAATAGTGCACAACTAAATGAGAGAGTTTGAAGTTTTGCCCCATAAATAGAGGTGGTAATCGAAAGGAAAAACTCCTCCAGAGGGAAGGGATGTGGATAAAAGATTAAATGCCCTTAGTCCTTCAGGATTGAATGACTATTGGAGTCTTAAACCATATTTATAAAATGTACTGACTTCTTTCTATTTTATGTTTGTATCTATCTTAGATTGGTATATTGAAATTTGAAAGATGATCTACCAGGTATTGGCCCTATTTCTCTATAGAGAACATTATAATGTAAATAGATGTAATATGCATTAACATTTTTCTTGTATGTTTTATTAAAAGTAAATCACACCATGAAGGTAGATTGTGTTAACAATAGTTCCAGAATGTGCTTGTGTATCTTAAGTGCAAGATTGTTACATATTTATAGAAAGCTATTGAGTTAGATAATGGATACTTTTAAAAGCTTGATTGTAACTTTTTAGCTCTATTGTAAGTTATTTATTGTTTGTCTAAATAGAATATTTGTATTGTAATCTTGTATTTTGCACTATGGTACTTTAAAACTTGGCACTTTATTTACAGATTTATACTCTGAATGAAGAAGAGATTTTTTCTGGACTTTAATTGGACCCTGTGGTATCTCTAATTGAGGCACTGATTGGATTTGGAGGGTGGGGGTTTACTAATGATTTAAATGTCCACTGGGTGTAATGTTTAATACACTTGAGAAAGAGCGCTTGGGCGTTCGAAACATGTTGTGACCCTGTTGAAGCAGCAATAAACAGTAATACTGATTGCAAAACTATGTTTTGCTTGTGTCTCCCTGCACTTGTTTTGGTTCCAGTTGGAGTATAGCGTGTAGCGGACGCGCTGTGGGGATTGACACGCAAGAAATGTGTTAGCCACACTTAACGAATTCCTTGTAACATTGGAGCTTTCTGTTATCTACCTACTTTCTGAGCATTGCGACAAAATGATGTTAGCATTTTAAGCACTTTGTACCCACTTGTATCTGTATGTTGTCCCTCCCATTTAGATTGTAAGCACTTCGGGGCAGGGATCTCATTTTTAATGTGTCATGGCTTGTTGCACTTATATCAGTTTATACATAATTTTTATATATGCTTTCTTAACCGATGTAGTACGGTTACTTATCCCCTTGTTTGTATACTTAGTATTTTTTTAAGTACAGCGTGCTTACCTAAGCGGCGCTTTATAAATAAAATTATACATACATGCATAGGCCACCTAGCAAAGTGCTATGTTAAACCAGGTGCCCAGTGTTTTCCCTAGCATTTTCCTGTTAGCTTTTACTTCTGTGTTAGAATGTCCTTGTCCTGCTGTAATTTGCTACATTGTAGAGAGTAGAGAGCCTGAACTCAGCTCCCTCTACTTGGATACAATGTTACAAATGAACTGAAGGTAAGGAAGGAGGGAAGGGATAAAGCTCAGCTAATAGTACTGAGGAGAACAGTTCTAAAATGCCAGGTAAAGCTGCTGCAGACTTTAGAACAGTGACCCTGTACTAACAGCCATGAGAGATCCATATCCCTGCCTCTTTCTTCCTTCCATCCAACTATCCAATTAGAACTTAGAGTAGGTGAGGAGTGAACAATTCAATGGAGGAGACATGGAAAGCAGGTGCATAATGTATATCATGTCAATGCTGGCAGCTGAAGGGTTCAAGGTTATACTCTGCTGGTACTTAGTGTTAAATAACAATACCTATGGAGGTGCTGGTACTTAAGGGTTAATGGTAATACTCTGGGAAAGTGCTGGTACTGAAAGTGTTGAGTCCAATATTATTGGAGGTCAGGCCACACTAGTGCGATTTTAAACACAGGTGGTATTGTGTTCTGATCACGCTAGGGCACCAAGATGACTGAAACTGCCCTGAAGTTAACATTATTAGAGTGTAAGGCCAATTACACAGTTAGTACAGAAAGGGGAGGGGAAATGTTCCACGTGGTTAAACGTCACTGGTGGACTAGCCAATCAAAAATTCCTCCCAAGATTTAACGCGGACTAGACGCTTCCTGCAGACTTCTCGGTAAACAAGAGCGAGGGACCACGATGTCTGGTTTAGTGAGGTCACTACATCACACAGAAGACTATTGATACCTCCGGACCAATCAAATTGTAGTAGCCCGCCCGCCCCTAAACCAAGTAGCTGGTGGCCCCTCAGCTTGACTGACACCTGCTGTTCTGTTTCCTGTGATCCAGTCAGCTGCAGTGTCGTTGTTATTGTTATTGGAGATCGCTGGGTAGGTCTGTGAGCGGTAAGGGAAGGTTTGAGGGGGGGAAATAGGGGGGAGGGGGCTGTGCGGTGAACCGGGTAATGATGCAGCGCAGGGAGCGGAGAAAAACCCAAGCAAGAAAAAACGGAGAAAAAAATTTGCGGCCCGAGAGAAGGCCAAACTGCTGGCGAGTTTCATGGGAGTGATGAACATCATGAGGAAACAGGTAAACTTCATTCTGTGAGCTGTGAGGCCCAGAACCACAGTGGGTTCTTCCTACACTGCAACAGACATTGTGTCGAGGCATACTGGAGTTGTGGTTTCCAAGGTTGCACATCTCTGGTATAGGAGCTAATGTGATAGCTAATGCTAATCTGGTGTGCTGCAAGATAGCAGATTATAGCACATGGAAAATGTAGCAATTCTAGCTTTTTCCTGGTTCTAAGGTTGGGAACCAGCTGACGACCGGCTAACGGAAATATTGCATGGTCTGGGCGGCCACGACAGAGCTCCTCTGATCTGTACGAATGGACAACCGATCAGTGATCAGATCGTCGTAGAGTCGGTCATGCAACCTGACAGCCTCTATTGCCCAACCAACTTCATTTGTCCCGGCAGAGAGTTCACTTGTAGTGAACACTCGGTCGGGACAAAAAGTCCCCTGTGTGTACCCAGCCTAAAAGCGATGTGTAGCATGTTTGTGTGATCCTGCCAGATCGATATAAAAAAATTCTAATAAGAGCTCCACACAGGTTAGATTGTCGGACAAATTGGTCAGTCTTGTACGTTCTTCAGCCACTTCAGTTGGTAATATTTAATATCTGTGGATGTTCAGGTTGAATCACCAAAACGTACAACCGAAAACCATTAATTAACCGATTCTCAGCCGTAATGGATGTTCGACGGACATCATTGAGGTATCTTCCCATCTGTACCTAGCTTTATTCTCATTTTCGTATATATGGTGTAATCTGAGATTAGATGGCTTCCTCTTCCCAGCCTCATCTATAAATTTTTATAGGGAGACTTCAGTAAGGGGGGGTGGTGAACAAAAACTTATTAAATTGCTTAAGGACAACTCCACCCCCTCATAAAACATCTTTTAGAAAGAATGGTCTCTTTAAAGGGTATGACAACCCTAAAAACAAAATTTTGCTATATGATTGCCTCTGTCCCCCCAGCCCAACTGCGTATTTATTTAAGTGAGTATAGAAAGAAATAGGGAAATAGAAACGGATAGACCAGAACAGAAATAGAATAGAAAAGAACAGACAGAAAAACCAGGTTTAAACAAGGGACCCACAAGGCACTCAAATCTGCATATAAGGCACCAAAAATAGCACTTAAAGAGGCAAAAACGTACTTTACTTTTTCTATTCTATTTCTGTTCTGGTCTATCCGTTTCTATTCCCTATTTCTTTCTATACTCACTTGTATACTCATTTTTTACCAGGATTTGCACCCACCGAAAGGTGTTTTCTGCTGGCCCTACATATCCCGTATTGATATATGTAGTTATATTAATTGCTATATTTTTATATTTTTAGAAAGCTCCCCAAACTTTACTTACCTCCCCTCTTTCCTCCGCCGCACTGCCGGCCCTCTGCTTGCGAGAAAATGCAAGCAGAGGGGCGGGACCGACAGTCGCGTCTGTGATTGGCTGAGCGGCAGCCAATCACGGACGCAGCTGCCGGGTGTTCATTTCGGCGGGGGAAAGAGGGAAGGTAAGTAAAGTTTGGGGAGCTTTCTAAGCATATAAATATAGCTGGGGGACAGGGGGAATCCTATAGCTAAAGGGATTTATGCTAGGGGGAGGGAATCCTGACAGTGAGGGGGAGAAGGGCTGCAGTACGCATCCAAACTTCTCCCGGAGGCCAGGTAGGAGGCAGAGTCCTGCTATCCTCCTGGTGGGCAGTTTTTGGGACTTGGGGGGGGGATACAGGAGACCCATTGGAGCTGGGATTGAGTAAGGATTAAACTACACTACAATGATGGCCAGTAGTTGGGGGGATTTAGTTTGGGGTGGACTGCCCTTTAAATATGTTGTATATCATACTTTGTCCTATGAATTCATTACT
This sequence comes from Hymenochirus boettgeri, assembly GCA_019447015.1. NCBI lineage: Eukaryota > Metazoa > Chordata > Amphibia > Anura > Pipidae > Hymenochirus > Hymenochirus boettgeri. The sequence continues at coordinate 69,694,064 of CM033474.1, read as the reverse complement.
GTTTCCCTGTATGCTTCTGGATGCCTGGGCATGCTCAGAAGAGGCAGACGGGGGATAAAGGGCATCTATAGTGAAAAAAACACATTGGCCCATTGCAAATTAAATTCATGAACTTTGTGCTGCCTTTCTCTTATATCTGTCAGTGACTGTTTAACCATGGGGTCAGATCTCTGTGCAGCACTCCCCCCTTCCCTCTCCCCTCTGTTACCTCCTCCATGTCTCAACTTGATCTTTCTCTTTGTGACCCATCATCAATCAGTGAAGTCTATCGAGAAGGGGGGTCAAGTGCAGCCTTATCTCTCCTTTAAAACTACCCCTCTCTCCCTGCTAATGTTTTATACAGAGCACGGAGGCGGGAGACTTGAGCAGGTCACGTCACAGGGATTAGATTGATAGTACAAGTAGGAGTAGAGGAATGTAATCACTTATCTTCTAATTGTTGTATCTCGGACAGAGAGGGAATCTGAGTGATGACACTGTGGGGGTTGGGGGGAATTATAGACACATGAAGGAAAGGGGGGAAAAAGTTTATTTTCTCACTATAGATGCCACTTAACATAAAGTCTTGGCTGTGATGTCAACTGTCAAATCCACAACTGAGTTGCTAAATGGAAGAACCGGGAGGAGAATCGGGTGCAGGAATGATTGTGCAATTTCAGGTCAGATTTCAAATTATGTTGGGGTTTTGGGGGTGATCTACCTGCATGAACGTTTTTTTTGGGGATGGACTTGCCCATTAATATATTGCACATACCTAGGAATTCTACATATTGCCCTAATTTTTTAAAAATCTTATTTCATACCCTTTGCTGTGGTCGGTAATGAGCTGCCATTTCAGGTTACTTAAAGGGCATTTCCACCCCAAAACTTAAATTTAACCCACTACTGGCCCGACAGTACAGTTTTAAAAATTCTTACCTTGCATTCTTGCTCCTTATGGTTTCCCTTTAGTCCATGTATAAATCTAGGAAACTGAAGAGTAGTGGGCTGTTTTCCTGTCCAAACGTCTCTCCTCCTGTCTTACTCTGGGAGATGGCGACATGCGCAGAGAGCCCTTTCCCCTTCCCAATCCCTCTTCCAATCCTTCACCTTGTGTAAAAATGTTCTATATTGCAGGGCATAACCTCCCTCCCCTAACCGCTATGTTACAAGTTTAAAATAGATTCAAACTGTACTTACAGCTCCTCGTTCCAGCCGTAGTCTTTACTGCTAGTGGCTTTAATGGCTGCTCTCAGCAATTGAAGTAACCGCTAGCAGGGAGCTGGACCAGAACGCCGCTGGAACAAGGGCTAACCGCTTAGTTCTAACATGAGGTTAGGGGTGGGAGGTTTGCCCTGCAATATAGATGAACCTTTCTATGGAGGTTGGAGATGCCCTTTAAAAATGTTCCTAAGGGCTAGGCCACACTGCTGCGCTTTTTTGCGTTTGCACCTCTGCGTTTTTTCATATCGTTGAATACACGCAACGCACCGAAAACGGTTTTCGGGTGCGTTGCGATTTGCTTCCGCATTTTAATCCCATTGCATGCGTTTTTCAATACGCAAACCAACAATCGCACATGAAATCGCATGGATTTCCGTTTGCGTTGCAGTGTGGTCGTGCCCTTACAGTTTTTTTAACTGATTGGCTGTAAATGGGGCAAACTCTTGTATCAGTGCGAAGAGCGAGGACGTGCGAGGACTGTCAGTGAAGTCGGCGCTGGAGCGGGTCCGCGGGTAGTGTCTACTCCTCTCCTATAAGATTTACTGAAAACGGGAGAGTGCATTTACCTCCTGTTCTTCATTAAATCAAATAGAAACCAACTTTTTTGATGGACATACCCTTTAAATTTCACTCAATAGTAGTTTTTGCAGTGTATAACAAGCACAGAGGGGAGTATATCTTTAATTGGAAATGAAATATAATGTCCTTTCCTGTAAACACACCTGTGTTCATGTGATAGTATAATCGATCATCCCTGATTTATTATTATTTTGAGTGAATTCTTCAGTAACTGCTAAATCGTGTAGACCACCACATTAATCCAGAAAAAAAGTGGTTAGGGCTGTCCACTTCCTCATTTTTCCAGTTACATGTAATAATGTTTCTGATACATAAAGGCCATTTCAGCTCATTAATTTGACTGACAGTGTACTGATTATATAATGATCAGTACATGGTACAAATTTGTGTCATATATCGATATTTTGGCCTATTAGAAAAGCAACCATTATCTGCAGTTACAAACACATCTCATCACTCACCCGTACCTCTGTTTTTTTGCTTAATATCTTTGAAACCGATGGACCATGGAATAAATCAAGAACAGATCACCTGTCCGATCTTGCCAAAATATTGTCTGTGTGTACCAGCCGTAAAACTACACGGTTTGGTTTTCAGTTAATTGAAGGGGAAGTTTAATGTAATTAAATATGCTTTAAGAAAAAAGGAATCTTTTTTTCTTATATCCCAACTAAATGCTTGTTCTTCAAGTGCTTTGCTTTCATGCACGGAAGCAAGCAGAAGGGGCTTGACCGGCATCCGCTCCTGTGATTGGCTAAGACATTGCGGCTTAGCCAATCACAGGTGCGGATGACGGCGAGCCCCTTCTGCTTGTCTTCTGTGCAGCGAGGGCTGGTAAGTACATTGGGAAGAGCTTTCGATATATAAACCTCGCAAGGTTTGTGCGTATTGAAATGAATTTTTGTTTTGGGGGTGGACTTAACTTTTAATCTACCATCATCAATATCTCTGTGCATAAATAACGTGCAGGAGCACCTAATAGTGTTGATTATTGTGCTGACTCTTGAGCCAACCAGCACCTTAGGAGGGAGGAACCCAAGGGCTTTTTATGCACTAATGTATAATTTTATTTATAAAGCGCCACTGGGTATATAGCCCTGTTGGACAAGAGGATAAGTGCATGATTATACAATAGATAATATTAATACAATTTCATACATAGGTTAAGATATATATCACCATATAAGACTACCCCTCTTTCTACGCATCCCAACACCTCCTTTTCTGACATTGGTAACAGAAAATCATGCCTCCTGCATCCATCTGGCCCACTCCTGTTCCACCGCTCGCAGTAGTAGCAGCCAACGCAGCCTCCTGGTTCCCGGCAATCCACCTCCAGCCCTGGTTCCTGGTGACATAATCCGGCAATCCACCTCCAGCCCGTCCCACATTTTCCTCCGCAAACTCACTACGTCACTATGCTCCCCGCGCGTTATCAGTCAGCTGACTGCCGAACCAGGAAGCTGCCCGCCGCAGCTTGTTTTCTCCACTGCAGGTAATTGTGGCTTAAGGCAGTGACACCCCCGACTTTTCAGAACATATAAAGGGTTAAAAAGTAGTCTATCCGCCGGAATATACGGTATATTAACAAAAAAATATGGCTGACTTGTCAGCATGCCTTTTCACATTAGGAATGCCCCTTTCACTCTTAAGTGGGTAGACAATATACAGATAATGTTTAAAGTTACTCTGCAAGAGTGTCTATAAATGTGACTATGCACATGGATTTACATCTCTGTGGCCCAGGGTTGGCTTTTGCATCCAGTTTTCCCTGGCCCCAAACGGCAGTGGTTAACATTGGTTAATCCCCTTCTCACTATTGACAGGCTGGTCCCTCCTATTTATGATAATCCTGGTGGGCTTACCGCTTACTTGTCTTTTCTCCCTGTACTTCAAGTTGACAGGTGCTCCCCCTTCTACTCCGGCACAGGTCTCAGCCTCTCTTTCCTGTTGCCGCAGCCGCACCTAAGTGCTCACGCGAAGTGCGGAACAGGGACCGGACTTAGAGCATGTGACCGCGTCGCGTCCATGCGTCACAGCCCCGCGACCCGAATTTCGCGGGGTATTCAAATTCCGGCGTTCTACCGGCAGTTTCCCTTCCTGCTTCCTCTTTCTTGGCTGCATAGGAGTTGTGGTGCTCTAGCTGTCCCTGCTGTTCCCATTCTTGTAAGTATGGCAACTCTGTTTTCCACACCTGTCTCTGGGTTTCTGTGGTTTTATTTGGATCCTAATAGCAATCTCATTTTTTATTAGGTACCTCATCATGAGCTCCCACAAAGGAGTTCGGATTCCAGGGGTTGAGCAATTTTTCTAAGAGAGTGCCTTCATTGTTAGCATTATTTTTTGTTTTTTTTGTTTTATGTTTTGTGTGTATCAATAGTTCATCCAGATACAGACGACAAGCGAACATGCCTACCACAAAGAGCGCAGAATTGAATGTGCCATGTATGACAAACCAGCTGATCATCACAAGAAACTTTGCAAAGACTGTGCTAATTTCAGAATCAATTCCTCACAAGATAAATTGCTTTCCTCAGTACAAACTATGATGATTCTTCACTTTCCAAATTTTCAGAATCCATGATGACGCAAGTTTCGGCCATGTTAAACCGACATCCTTCATCTCCACATCAATTTAAACCAATTCCAGCTTCAACTATTGAACTAGGAGAGGTTATGGACGAGAATCAGATGATGATGGTCCAAGCAAAGATCTATCTCTTACACATGAATCTCTTTCAGTCTGATCAAAAAAAACGAAGAAATCGCTTTGAATTTTGGACCCCCCCACCTCTGAATATTCTGATCTCATGTTTACCAGAAGGATCAAGACTCTGGCTCCTTTCATGTACATGAGCAAATTCAAGAAGTAATCCGAAAAGAATGGGAAAACCCAACAAAAAAGTTCTAAATTTCCCAAAACTCTCTCAAAACATATCCTATCCACCCATCAGATTCAAGCCTTGGGATATGCCCTAAAGTTATACGGCAGTCATTAAAACCAATAGGAAAACGGCTCTTGCCACAGTGACACTATTGCCCTCAGGGACCCGATGGATAGAAAAGAAGATTCTCTCCTTAAAAGACACTATCTACTTGCTGGAGCTTCAATTCGGCCTTCTTTAGCAATCACAAGTTTTGCTAGAGTCCAAAGTTTGGATATCCGAATTGGAAGAAGCCATAAACAACGCACTCCAAGAGAATTACTGCAGAACCTGTCGGATATAAACTCTCCAATGATTTATGTGAGGCTTCTATGGATTCTATCAAATTATCTTCCAAAATCATGGGTTCCACTGTTGTGGCTAGGCGCACATTGTGGAAAAAACAATGGAGGGCCAATGCCCACTCTAAACGAGCCTGACAGGTGTTCCATTTGAGGGCAACCTCCTTTTTGGACCCAAGTTAGAAGAACTCATTGAGAGAAATTCTAACAAGAAAAGCCTTCCCCAGCCAGAAGTTTCTGGGCCCCTGTTGCTCCCCCCTCCCGTGCCACTCATCCATCCTTCACATCAGAAAGTTCAAAAAATTTCAAATCTCTCCCCCAAAGAGGATCCGGGAGGCCTTTCCAGACAGCCCTTCTGGCAAATCAAATCCTTCCAAGTCTAGACCCTTATGAAGGTGTGAGAGCCCAAACCGCAAAAGTGGAAGGCAGACTCTCCCTTTTTCCAGAGGTCTGGGCTCACTCAACATTGTTCCTGGGTCCAGAAGACAATCCTTCAGGGACACAAACTGAGTTCAGTTCCTACCCGACTATAAACAATTCATCCAGTCAAAAATTCCACATCAAATCTAATCAAACAAGCCCTTATCCAAGTACTTCTGCTTCTTGTAAAAAACAATATCATTGAGGAGTTCCAGCCCCAAAATGGGATTTGGAATCTACTCCCCGTCTTCCTAAAAAGGAAAAAAACGGAGAAATTCAGGCCAATATTAAACTTAAAATACCTGAACCAGTTCCCAACATCCGCAGATTCAAAATGAATCCCTCAAATCAGTTACCACATCCACTTCAACAGGACGATTGGTTGGCCAAAATAGACTAAGAATTCCTGTTTGCTTGGTGAATGGGGATGTGGAGAAATCTTTTAAGATTTCACATCATGGGAAATCATTACCAATACAGATGCCTACCCTTTGGACTAGCCACTGCTCCAAGAGTTTTCACCAAAGTCCTGATCCCCATTATAGCCTACCTAGATCCACAGGCCTACAGATATTCGCTTATCTAGACGACATATTGAGGAAAACTCAGGACTCAACCACTCTCCAAAATCACATTCAGACAACACTAGCCTGTCTACAAGCCATGGGTGGATCATCAATTGGGAGAAGTCCAGTCTAAATCCGTCAAACCATATTCAATTCCTGGGAAATACCATCATTCACAAACAATGACGGTATCTCTTCCCTGGAACGTCAACTGAACATCATCAAGTAAGTCAAGAATTTCCTGTGTCACCCTGCATCCCACTGCATGGTTCTGCGAACACACATCCTGGGGAAACTCGTCTCCACTCTAAGGGTCTGTTCGATGGGGCAATGAACCACATCAGAACATTCCAAATATCATATTTGAACCAATTTCACTCAAAAAATCTAAATCAGCTAATCTTCTAACCTCAGAGGTCAAGAAAGAATTGAAATGGTGGACAAAGAAAGAGAATTTCCTTCCCATTCTCCTTGGCAACCAGGCATTGATCTCTGTCACCACAGACGCCAGCCCTTCGGTTTGGGTCGACTTTTGGGAAACATGTGGCTCAGGGGAGTGGGGCAAGAAATTGAAATTGGCACCACAGAAGAGATGATGGCAGTACTTCTAGCCCCACTTCTGATGACAGGGAAATCCATCATGGTACGATCCACAATATTACAGTAGTGGCTTACATCAGAAAGAAAGGCGGCACCCGCAGTCCAACAATGTGGAACATAACCAAACAAATTCTAACTTGGGCGGAGCTTCACCTCCAGACTTCTCGGCATCTCACATTCAGGAGCAAACATGGAAGCAGATTATCTCAGCAGGAACACTCTCCCTCCCAGGAGAATGGCGCCTCAATCCCCAAGTATTCCAATCAATAGCGATACTTGGGGGACTCCACACTTAGACCTTATGGCCAACAGAAAGAATGCTCAACTGAGAAATTCATATCCAGGTTACCAGACAGCCAAGCAATAGCCACGGACACTCTATCAATTCCCTGGGGTCATCAGATGTCCTACATCTTCCCCCCCATCCTCTCATCCCCAGAGTTCTCAGAAAATCAGGGATGAGAAGGCCAACATTATTGCAATTCTTCCTGGTGGCCGTCGAGACCATGGTTCCACTGGGCCCTTCAAATGTCTATCCGTACGGTATTAGATTACCCATGAGGGAAGACCTCCTTCTCCAGAGACCATCTAACAGTCAGGACTGAAGATACTATGCCTAGCGGCCTGGAGATTGAGATCAGATCAATGAGAAACAGAGGATTCTCTAGTAAGGTCATACAAACCCTTCTAGCATCCAGGAAAGGTTCAACTTCCACAAGATATTATAGAATCTGGGAAACATTCACTGCATGGAACAAGGCAAAAGGGTTTTTCCCCTCTATCTACCTCATTGAAATGATAATAGAGTTTCTCCAGACGGGCCAACAAAAATCTTTCCTTATCATCCCCTCAAATCACAGGTATCCGCTCTCTCAGCTTTAAACAAACACAAGATGGGCCCTAGCCCCGACAATAATCCAGTTCTTTCAAGAGTTAAACATCTAAACCCTCAGATCAGATCAAAAGTACCTCCTTGGGATCTTCCCACAGTGCTACACGCCCTTCAGAACCACCCTTCGAACCCGTAATCTTCCTGCTCCATCAAAGATCTAACCTTGAAAACCATCTTCTTGGTAGCCATAACTTCAGCCAGAGAGTATCAAAATCAAGGCCCTCAGAGCATCTCCACCATTCATTTCATTCTTAAATTAGTCTCGTAACAACCTTTGGTAGGAAGGATGGATCTGTTCTATCATTCACATCAACGAAGATATCATCCTTCCAACCTTAACAGCCTCAAGAGACTCCGAACTACCAGAAATTCTCATCCACAGAGTAAGAAGATGTCTAAAAATCTACTTAGAAAGTCAGTACCGATTTTAGAATAGCAATTCTCTTTTTTTCTTCCACAGGCAGCAAAAATTGCTTCAGCCTTCTTCATCCACAATCTCGGCATGGATTAAACTTGTATCACGCAGAGGCATATACAACTATGACAACAGCTTCACCCTAATGAAGAGCACACTCACCAGGTCAGTGCCGTGTCTTGGGCCTTCTCTGCCCAGCATCAGCAGAAGAAAATCTGTATAGCGGCCACCTGGACCTCCATGAGCACTTTCATCAAGTACTATAATTTATATGTGTTATTTCTTCTCAAGCAGATTTTGGTAAGTCCTATCTGCTTCTCGCTAAACATTTCTTTTTTTAGAACATATCATGTCTCCTCCCTTTTTTCATATGAACTTATCAAATCCCAATGTTAACCACTGCCGTTTGGAGGACCGGAGGAAAACAGAATTTACTTACTTAGGTAATTTTCTTTTCCTGGTTGAGAAACGGCAGTGGTTCGTTCCCTCCATTATATTTTCAGATACTATTCGTACAGTCGGCAAAAGACAAGTAAGCGTAAGCCCGCCAGGATTTATCAAAAATAGGAGGGACCAGCCTGTCAAAGTGAAAGTGGATTAACCCAATGTTAACCACTGCCATTTCTTGGAACCAGGAAAAGAAAATTCTGCAAGGAATGTAAACATTTTTTTTTCTCAGACTATGACTGTTTGCTGCTTGTTCTCTTGATTTAGCCCCCAGCGGCCATCAATTGCTTAGTAGAAATGTAAGCACATTTGAAACCTTCAACAGCCAGAAATGTTAAAAATATGAGATAAGAAGCATCTTGAGAAGATTACTTAGGTATTTAATGTAAATCCATTTTTTATTTTCTGAAATTTCATTGAACCATTAAACTTCCCCCTTTAAATAATCTTTCCCCCCGTTGCTAGAAACCTTTCACATAAAAGTAACTGTAGGGATAGTACTCTCTGGAACCCATTTATTGCAAAAACCACTACCTAAAAATATTTGCCTTGTCTTGTGAAATCTCCGATCCATACAAATGCAGTCTCTCTGCAGAAAAAGAGTTCCAAGGATCTATCTGTTGTATTCATTAGATCAACTGGACTTGAAGTTTAGTTCTTGAAGACGTTTCGCTAGTCATCCGACTGGCTTTCTCAATTCAGAAGTCCAGTTGATCTAATTGAATACAACATATACCATGACTTGGATGAAAGAGAACCTCACAAACCGTTCCAAGGATCATTACTTACAAGTGATAAGTTCCTCAATGTTTTTTGTTAGATATATTTGTGAGCAAGTGATTTGATTTAAATAATGCATGTTTCCTCTAATCTTATGGAATAGGGAAATATGTTTGTGCAAGCAAAACCCCACTGTCACCACGAGGATTTTATTAACACCTTGTGATGAAAGCAACTTATGTTTTAGTACATATAAATGCAAGTAAATAATCAACATGTATTAGTAAATGTTTGTTTTTCCTTTTACTCTATAAAATGGTGACCTTCTAAACAGACTAGATATTTTGTAATAAATAATGCAGGTGGCTTCAGCTTTAGTATAGTATTTGAGGTTGAATAAAGACATACGTCCATCCAGTTCAACCCATCTAGCAATATCCTCATTTCCTGCCTAACTGTTGATCCAGAGGAAGGCAAAAAACCCCCACCAAATTTATGAAGGGGGGAACCATCCTTCCTGACTGCGGCAATCGAAAATTTCCCTGGATCAACTCTACTTTATATATCAAACCAGTAACTTGTAACATTCCTTGTTTGCAGAAACTCATCCAGCTTTTTTTTTGAAACTGACCAATGAACCTGCCATAACAACACGTCCACTGGAAGACCGTTCCATAGCTTTACCGTTCTCACAGTGAAAAACCCTTTCCGAGCTTGAAGCCTAAACCTTTTTTTCTTCAAGTCTTAAGGGATTGTCCTCGTGTCCTCTGACAGTGTTCTATTGGTGCCAATGCCCCAGATAACTTATTGTATGGCCCGTTAATGTATTTATACACCAGTAATCATATCCCCACCAAGGGCCTTTTCTCCAGCCTACATAATTGTAACTTTTCCAGTCTCTCTTCATATTCAAGCTCCCCAACCCCTTATTAATTTAGTTCCCTTCTCTGAACCCTTTCCATTTCAAAGATGTCCTTTTGTACACAGGATTCCAAATTGCACTCGCATATTCCAAATGAGGCCTTACCATGCTTTGTAAAGAGGAGAATTACTTTTCTTTTCCTCCCTTGAATCCATACCTCTCTTTATACAAGACAATACCATGCTGGCTCTGGCTGTTGCCGCCTGGCACTGCTGCTCCTACCTTTAAAGGGCATCTATAGTGAAAAAAACACATGGCCCCTTTGCAAAGTTAAATTCATGTACTCTTTGCTGCCTTAATCCTAATCTGTCCTGACTCTGTTTAAAACCATGTGTGTCAATCTATGTGCAGCACTCCCCCTTCTCCCTCCCCTCTGTTACCTCTCCATGTCTCAGCTCCGGCTAACCGAAAAAGCTTTGTTTGTCAGTAGGAGTTAAAGTTCAACACCCTGAAAAAATCACACCCACACCCAGTGGCCAAATAGTAAAGTAAGAGCTGTCCTGGAGACACGGAAGAAGGAGATTCAGTACGTTTACGATCTCTCACTTTGTGACTCTATCATCATATGTCTATTGAAGTGATGCTATTGGATATGTTCAACATGGGGGTTCTAAGATTTTTCTGATAGTGTAGGGCAACCTATCCCACCCATCCGCTATAGTGTTGTTGGTAAAAAAAAGTCAGCTGATCATACTTTCAAAGCTCTTTCCCGCTGCTTCACACAGGCCCTCTGCTTGCATGCAGGGGCGACTGGTAGCCTCTCAGCAATAAAGGACGCGCTTCCGGCAGTGCAGAACGCCCAGGGGGAAACAGGCAAAAGTAAGAACTGTTTGGCTGACTTTTTTTACAAGATAATATAGTGGTTGGGGATGGGGGAGGGAGCCCTACACTACAGAAAAGAGGATTTAACACTATGGGAACTGTAAAGCTAACATGGATCCGGAGGGAGGGAGGGAAGGGGAGAGGGCTGCACTGAGCAAGCCACAAAACTTCTCAATGGATGCCTCAGGGCGGAAACAATTTCCCTGCAGCCAGGCTACCTTGGTTCATTTCTGGGACTTTGGAGGGACATACAGGAGAACCATTTGGAACAGAGATGTAGGTAAGGATTTTTACTCTTCATTCCATTAACACTCCTCAGGATTTTGACTAGAAATAAAAATAGATGTTATCTGTATTCTAATCCCCTCACCCCAGGACACTTCTCGCCTTCTTTGCCTGCCCCACCACGCAGTTCTGTAATCTTTCACCCCTGTCACCCATTCTGAAGTACTCGACCTCCTGTTGTCCTTGCCACTTACAATATGTACCCTTGATCCCATGCCCTCCTTCCTACACAGACATGCGCTAAAATCTTTTCCCGCTCTTTTCACATTTTAATTCTCCTGACCTCTGGGGTTTTTCTGCTGCCTTTAAACATGCTGTGTGTCAAACCTTTCTTTACAAAACCTCTCTGTGACCCTACCTGTCTCTCTTACTACGCCCGTTCCCTTTAATGTTTGCATCAAAACTCCTAGAACGGCTCATCTCTACACGCATACTAAATACCTCCATGTATAACTTATTGGCATGTTGCAATCAGGATTCCAACCGGGTCATTCAAATGAAACGTCCCTCTGCAAAGTCTCAAATGACCTACAAGCTGCCAAAGCCAAAGGACAGTTCTTGGTTATCCTTCTCCTTGACCTATTGGCTGAGTTTAATACTGATGACCACTCTTTTCTTATGCGATTCTATATTCTTGGGCATCCGAAATCAAGCTACAGTGTTGGTTGTCTTCTTATTTCTCTAACAGGTCTTTCTCTGTCTCTTTTGCTAATAAGACTTACTCCTGTTCTGCATAAAGTGGGGTTTTAGGACCCTTGCTGTTCTCCCTCTACACTATCCTTCTGGGAGAAATAATCAGTTCTTTTGGTTTTAAGTATCACTTTGTGCTGATGATACCCAAATTTACTTGTACACCCCGCCGCTAACCTGAAGTTCAATCCCAAATTTCTTAATGTCTGCTCTCTTTCTTTTCCTGGATGGCCACACCGTCGCCCTCAAACTCAATCTATCCAAAACGGAATGAATCATTTCCCCCCTAAACTGGGACTAGTCCACCCTTCTCCATCTCTATTGACAATATGGTCATTAACCCAGTTAAATCTGCACGCTGCCTTGGAGTATTCTTTGACTCCTCTCTTTCCTTCCATCATCCTAAAACAATGTCGCTAGGACTGTCGTTTTATCCTTTGCAAAATTGCCAAGATCCGCCTTTTCTCTCTCTCCCACTACTAAAATGTCATCCATGCTCTCTTGACTATGTAACATTCTACTACTTGGACTCCCGGCCTCTCATCTCTCTCCTATCCAGTCTATCTTAAACTCAGCAGCTCGGATCATCTCGTTCTCCTACAAAAGAGAACCTGCAACCCCGATACTTCAGTCCATAGGGAAGTTCCCATCAAAACAAGAATCATATTCAATACTCTACCTTAACCTTTAAATCCCTTCGCTCTACTGTTATCCTACCTTTTGTTATCCTACTGGAACCAAAACAAGTGCAGGGAGACACAAGCAAAACATAGTTTGCAATCAGTATTTCTGTTTATTGCTGCTTAACAGGGTCACAACATTTCGAACGCCCAAGCGCTCTTTCTCAAGTGTATTAACATTACACCCAGTGGACATTTAAATCATTAGTAAACCCCACCCTCCAAATCCAATCAGTGCTTCAATTAGAGATACCACAGTGCCCAATTAAAGTCCAGAAAAAATCTTTCCTTCAGGTATAAATCTGAATAAGTGCCAAGTTTTAAAGTACCATAGTGCAAAATACAAGATACAATACAAATATTCTATTTAGACAAACAATAAATAACTTAAATAGAGCTAAAAAGTTACAATCAAGCTTTTAAAAGTATCCATTATCTAACTCAATAGCTTTCTATAAATATGTAACAATCTTGCACTTAAGATCACAAAGCTACATCAGGAACTATTGTTAACACAATCTACCTTCATGGTGTGATTTACTTTAATATAAAACATACAAGAAAAATGTTAATGCATATTAATCTATTTACATTATAATGTTCTCTATAGCAGAAATAGGGCCAATACCTGGTAGATCATCTCTTCAAATTTCAATATACCAATCTAAGAATAGATACAAACATAAAATAGAAAGAAGTCATACATTTTATAAATATGGTTTAAGACTCCAATAGTCATTCAATCCTGAAGGACTAAGGGCATTTAATCTTTTTATCCAACTCTTCCTCTGGAGGAGTTTTTCTTTCGATTACCACCTCTATTTATGGGGCCAACAACTTCTAACACTCTCCATTTAAGTTGTGCACTATTGTTTTTTTCTCGATAAAAAGTCTCGACATGGGGTATCATATTGTGTGTCCTCCTTAAAATTGGTAATACTTCGCTTATGTTCTTGGATACGCAATTTTACCTGTCTGGAGTCTGTCCAACATAAGGCAACCCACATGGGCATTTTATCAAATAAACTACAAATTCTGTTTACACGTAGCATGCACATGTGGGGTAATATCATATCCTCTGGTAGGGTGATTAAATGAAGGCCCCTAATTATGCTGTTACAGCAATACACGTAGGCATGGAAAGTACCATATCTAGGTGGCCCATGAAATACATTTGTTTCTCCTCCTTCTTTTCAGATGGACAAAGATAGTCTTTCAGAGTCCTACCTCTCCTATAGCTGAAATTAGGTTTCTCTTTACACATTTATACAGTATTTTATCTGACTGTACTATCGGCCAATATTTCTGGACAATTGTTCCGTTTTTTGGCTCAATGGCTATATTGGGGCTATTAATGGTGTCCCAATATAGCCATTTGAGCCAAAAAACGGACAACTTGTCCAGAAATATTGGCCGATAGTACAGTCAGATAAAATACTGTATAAATGGTGTAAAGAGAAACCTAATTTCAGCTATAGGAGAGGTAGGACTCTGAAAGACTATCTTTGTCCATCTGAAAAGAAGGAGGAGAAACAAAATGTATTTCATGGGCCACCTAGATATGGTACTTTTCCATGCCTACAGTGTAATTGCTGTAACAGCATAATTAGGGGGCCTTCATTTAATCACCCTACCAGAGGATATGATATTACCCCACATGTGCATGCTACGTGTAAAACAGAATTTGTAGTTTATTTGATAAAATGCCCATGTGGGTTGCCTTATGTTGGACAGACGTCCAGACAGGTAAAATTGCGTATCCAAGAACATAAGCGAAGTATTACCAATTTTAAGGAGGACACACAATATGATACCCCAGTGTCGAGACATTTTATCGAGAAAAAACATAATAGTGCACAACTTAAATGGAGAGTGTTAGAAGTTGTTGGCCCCATAAATAGAGGTGGTAATCGAAAGGAAAAACTCCTCCAGAGGGAAGGGATGTGGATAAAAAGATTAAATGCCCTTAGTCCTTCAGGATTGAATGACTATTGGAGTCTTAAACCATATTTATAAAATGTACTGACTTCTTTCTATTTTATGTTTGTATCTATTCTTAGATTGGTATATTGAAATTTGAAGAGATGATCTACCAGGTATTGGCCCTATTTCTGCTATAGAGAACATTATAATGTAAATAGATGTAATATGCATTAACATTTTTCTTGTATGTTTTATATTAAAGTAAATCACACCATGAAGGTAGATTGTGTTAACAATAGTTCCTGAATGTAGCTTGTGTATCTTAAGTGCAAGATTGTTACATATTTATAGAAAGCTATTGAGTTAGATAATGGATACTTTTAAAAGCTTGATTGTAACTTTTTAGCTCTATTGTAAGTTATTTATTGTTTGTCTAAATAGAATATTTGTATTGTAATTTTGTATTTTGCACTATGGTACTTTAAAACTTGGCACTTTATTTACAGATTTATACTCTGAATGAAGAAGAGATTTTTTCTGGACTTTAATTGGGCACTGTGGTATCTCTAATTGAAGCACTGATTGGATTTGGAGGGTGGGGTTTACTAATGATTTAAATGTCCACTGGGTGTAATGTTTAATACACTTGAGAAAGAGCGCTTGGGCGTTCGAAATATGTTGTGACCCTGTTGAAGCAGCAATAAACAGAAATACTGATTGCAAAACTATGTTTTGCTTGTGTCTCCCTGCACTTGTTTTGGTTCCAGTAGGATAACAGAAAGGTAGGATAACAGTAGAGCGAAGGGATTTAAAGGTTAAAGTAGAGTATTGAATATGATTCTTTGTTTGATGGGAAGCTTCCCTATGGACTGAAGTATCGGGGTTGCAGGTTCTCTTTTGTAGGAGAACGAGATGATCCGAGCTGCTGAGTTTAAGATAGACTGGATAGGAGAGAGATGAGAGGCCGGGAGTCCAAGTAGTAGAATGTTACAATAGTCAAGAGAGCATGGATGAGCATTTTAGTAGTGGGGAGAGAGAGAAAAGGGCGGATCTTGGCAATATTGCAAAGGATAAAACGACAGTCCTAGCGACATTGTTAATGTGATGATGGAAGGAAAGAGAGGAGTCAAAGAATACTCCAAGGCAGCGTGCAGATTTAACTGGGTTAATGACCATATTGTCAATAGAGATGGAGAAGGGTGGACTAGGTCCCAGTTTAGAGGGGGAAATGATTCACTCCGTTTTGGATAGATTGAGTTTAAGGCGACGGTGTGCCATCCAGGAAAAGAAAGAGAGCAGACATTAAGAAATTTGGGATTGAACTTCAGGGGTTAGCGCGGGGGTGGACAAGTAAATTTGGGTATCATCAGCACACAAGTGATACTTAAAACCAAAAGAACTGATTATTTCTCCCAGAGAGATAGTGTAGAGGGAGAACAGCAAGGGTCCTAAAAACCCCACTTTATGCAGAACAGGAGAGTAAGTCTTATTAGCAAAAGAGACAGAGAAAGACCTGTTAGAGAAATAAGAAGACAACCACACTGTAGCTTGATTTCGGATGCCCAGAGAATATAGAATCTGCATAAGAAAAGAGTGGTCATCAGTATTAAACTCAGCCAATAGGTCAAGGAGAATGATAACCAAGAACTGTCCTTTGGCTTTGGCAGCTTGTAGGTCATTTGAGACTTTGCAGAGGGACGTTTCAGTTGAATGACCCGGTTGGAATCCTGATTGCAACAGGTCCAATAAGTTATAAGCATGGAGGTATTTAGTAATGCGTGTAGAGATGAGACGTTCTAGGAGTTTTGATGCAAACATTAAAAGGGAGACAGGGCGGTAGTAAGAGAGACAGGTAGGGTCCAGAGAGGGTTTGTAAAGAAGAGGTTTGACACACGCATGTTTAAAGGCAGCAGAAAAAACCCCAGAGGTCAGGGAGGAATTAAAAATGTGAGAAAGAGCGGGAGAAAGGATTTTAGCGCAGTGTCTGTGTAGGAAGGAGGGCATGGGATCAAGGGTACATATTGTAAGTGGCAAGGACAACAGGAGGTCGAGTACTTCAGAATGGGTGACAGGGGTGAAAGATTACAGAACTGCAGGTGGTGGGGCAGGCAAAAGAAGGCGAGAAGTGTCCTGGGGTGAGGGGATTAGAATACAGATAACATCTATTTTTATTTCTAAAGTCAAAATCCTGAGGAGTGTTAATGGAATGAGGAGTAAAAATCCTTACCTTACATCTCTGTTCCAAATGGTTCTTCTGTAATGTCCCTCCAAAGTCCCAGAAAGTGAACACAGGTAGCCTGGCTGCAGGGAAATTGTTTCCGCCTCTGAGGCATCCATTGAGAAGTTTGTGGCTTGCTCAGTGCAGCCCTCTCCCCCTTCCCTCCCTCCCTCCGGATCCATGTTAGCTTTACAGTTCCCATAGTGTTAAATCCTCTTTTCTGTAGTGTAGGGCTCCCTCCCCCATCCCCAACCACTATATTATCTTGTAAAAAAAGTCAGCCAAACAGTTCTTACTTTGCCTGTTTCCCCCGGGCGTTCTGCACTGCCGGAAGCCGCGTCCGTTATTGGCTGAGAGGCTACCAGTCCGGCCCCCTGCATGCAAGCAGAGGGCCTGTGTGAAAGCAGCGGGAAAGAGGCTTTGAAAGTAATGATCAGCTGACTTTTTTTTACCAGACACTATAGCGGATGGGGGTGGGAGAGGTTGCCCTACACTACAGAAAAATTTGGAAAATGGGGTGGACATGCCCTTTAAAGTCCGCCTGACTGTTTAAATTTTTCCACAGCCACTCAACTGCACAAGAATAGTGGCATAGGAACTCAATCTAAATTGAGCCAAGGACGGGGATTAGCGGGGTGACGTTTGTGAGTTTGTAGGGGGCAAAGGAGTCAATAGTAGTGGATAAGATAGAGTTATACGAATGTATTAGGGAATCAAGGTTAGAGTCAGACATGAGGGCAGCGGGGCTAGAGAGAGGAGAATAGAGCTGGAAGGTCTATTGCACGGGTGTTGCGAACAAGTACAGTAGATGGAGTGTCAGAGGAGAGGGGAGAGTAGGTGGTAGAAAAAGTAATTAGATTATGATCAGAGAGTGGGAAGGAGTTACTAGCAAACTGAGAGGCAGAAAGATTTTTAGTAAAGTCCAGGAAGTGACCATCCTTAAGGGTGCTAGTGTTGGTCCACTACTTCAGGGAGAAGGAGAAAGTTAGGTGAAGAAATCGAGAGGGCCAGCCTACAGGACAGATTAGGCAAGGGTGGAACCGATTCACATCTACTGGAGCTGGAAAGTGCAGCCTGCAGTACTGACTGCAGCCTGCAGTCAGTACTGGTTCTCTAGTACTGACTGCAGAGCAGGTAAAAAAGTTTACAAAAATCACCTACAGTATTGAAAGTTTATTTTTTCTCTCTCACATGTTGGATTAAGTGCAGATAATGTCCAGTCTGTCTGTGTGGGACAGATATACAGTAAGTAGAGGCAGACAGGTAGATAGTTCACTCTGTCTGTCTGTATCTTTGACTATCTATCTCTTGATAGATAGATAGATAGATAGATAGATAGATAGATAGATAGATAGATAGATAGATAGATAGACAGACATATGATAGATAGATAGGCAGACAGGCAGATAGATAGATAGATGATAGATAGATAGATAGATAGATAGATAGATAGATAGGCAGACAGGCAAATAGATAGATAGATAGACAGACAGACAGATAGATAGATGATATATAGATAGATAGATGGTAGATAGGTAATAGAGGTAGATAGATAGATAGATAGATAATAGATAGATGATAAATAGATAGATAGATGGTAGATAGATAATAGAGATAGATAGATAGATAGATAGATAGATAGACAGACAGACAAATAGATAGATAGATAGATGGTAATTAGATGGTAGATAGATAATAGAGATAGATATATAGATAGATAGATATATAGATAGATAGATATAGATAGATGATATATAGATAGATAGATGGTAGATAGATAATAGAGATAGATAGATAGATGCTGTAAATGGATAGATGGAGAGATAGGCCGAGATAATCAGATAGCTAGATGGATAGAATTCTATCCTGACTTACACGATAGACTCTTTTGCCCCCTTGCATTCTCTCAGAGGAGGAACCTGTAATCCTCGTCCATGGCTCAACCCCACTTCCGGTTTTATAAGCAGGTGCGCACGCTGCTGAACGTGCATGGAGAAAGTCCCGTACAGGCTGACTTTCTCCATTACAAGTTCATGCTGCAATGTCTAGGCTCTGAGCTTCTGCTGGCAAAACTATTAGCAGAAACTTATATATAACAACAAATCTAATCCACGTTGCCTGTTCTCCATCTTCAACTCTGACCCTCTCCTTTCTCCGCACACTCCCCAGGACTTTGCGCATTACTTACAGCATAAAGTGGAGTCCATCCGCATGCAGATCTCTGGATGCGGATGGAGAAAGGAGAGGGTCAGAGTTGAAGATGGAGAACAGGCAACGTGGATTAGATTTGTTGTTATATATAAGTTTCTGCTAATAGTTTTGCCAGCAGAAGCTCAGAGCCTAGACATTGCAGCATGAACTTGTAATGGAGAAAGTCAGCTAATGAGTAGACAAATATATAGAAAGACTTGTATGTAGAAAGCTAATGAATTGCTAAATAATAGTGTAAAATTAAATTGGAAATTCTTCTCCAGATTCTGCCAATGTTTTTCTTTTCACAGTTTTAAGGAAAACATTGTTCAGTTCTCATTTTCAAACACAAAAGACCATGTATAAATGAACTAGGCACATGGCTATATAATGCTATCAACACAATTTGTGCATGGATCACTGAAAGCTGTGTGAGAGAGGCATGTGACTTGCTTAAAGGAAATACACATGGATTTAATGGTAGTAGAGCTGTCATGAAAAACATTCTGCTGTAAAAATGCTTTTTTGTCTAATTTGTGTATTTTTTTCCTCAGAAATGTTTTAAATGTATACCAGTTATCAATGTTTCATTTGCAGTACAAACTAGTGGCACTGTACTGTTCTAACACTGTATATAGTCATTACGCTAATGTATAATATATGCATGTATAATTTTATTTATAAAGTGCCACTTGGGTACACAGTGCTTTACATGATAAAATACAGAGTATACAAACAGGGGCATACCTGCAAGCAACTGTACAAGCAAAGTCCCAAATGCACACAGACCTGGTAGAGTACATAGGAATACCTTATACAAAACAAGACGAGAGAGGTGAATTTATTAAGTGAACAACAAAATCACAATCTTTGTGGACCCCTGGCAATGCTCTTACAGAACCCTAGGGTTCAGTGAAAACCTTGTTGATAAATGCTACCAATATAGAAATGTAGCAGGTTTTGCACAAAAACCTGGGACACAGAATGTGGGGCGACCAGTAATAACGGGTCGGCTGCATGGTGGGGCAGTAGCCATACTCGGGGGGTGGTTTCCCTTTAAATGTAGTTCCCAGGGAGCACAGAGCAAAAGGGTGGTGGAGCTACCTTCTGGAAGATCCCACTGGAAGGAAGAAATCGGAGGGAGTGGCTACAGTGACACAGCCTGAGGGAGAGGAAGACCACAGCAGCAGCAGAAGAACTTGGACCCATTCCTGCTAATTTCTCAATGGACAGGAGGACCAGAGCAGACCCAGGCTCAGAGGCAGAGTCAGAAGAATCCGCAGGAGCTGAGTATACTGGACCTCCCAGGCACATGGACAGGAGAAGAAAGAAGCAGCAGAGGTACACAACGCAGGACAGCAAGGAAAACTACTGCTGCAGCAGGTAAAAAAGAGAGGAAAGCGCAGGAAAGAGAATCCTGGCCACCAACATCACCGGAGGCAAAGCTAATACAAGGTAATAACGGGGGGCCTGGGGACACCACTCTGTGCTCCGGGCACTTGCCTCATGAGGGGGGAAACCTGGCTGGGGGTTTGGGTCCAGTGAGCACCAGTCCCCAAGCCGCGCAGTTGATGGCGCAACAGACAAATACCGGTATACAACGGGAGTGTGGGGGTAGTGAGAGAATGGCGCCATTCCCAGGAAGCTACAGCTTGGGGCAGACCAGTATGGATCTGTAGGCATCACAGAACAACATGCCCTCATCAGGCCTGGCACCTATCTACTCTCTGTGTAACCAGGGCATCAACCCAGGCTGTACAAGAAGGCCAACAGAGCAGGTCCCTCAACAGTCAAAAGAGGGCTTGGTAACAGCAGGGATAACAGTACACGCTGCCCTATTAACTACGGTGGGGGGGCCTTCCCATGTATACCCCAACACTTGGGGAACAATACCCAGTTTAACGGGCATGCAGCAGTTCAGTTTTTTTCCCCAAGCTATACCCCATTACCTGGGGAGTTATCCGCAGGCACTTCTATAAGCTCAAACATACATCACCCACTCTATGCAGGTAACCCAGGCAACCCTGGTCCGCACAACTATCGTCCAGTTATGCAGATCACAAGGTCAAGCGAAGCTCAGAGGGGAGGAGAGCAACAGCTGGCCTACAAGCAAGGCTTATGTACCTCATTTAACAGAGCTATGCCAACCTGGGGCACAGATGCCCCTAATGCCCAGTAATATGATAGGAGATAATCAAGCTACATCAGTATCTTGGTCTACAGGTACAATAATGTCTAACACTAATATGTTCCCAGCTCTCTCCTCTTCGGCAGCTATGCAACCTGGTTGGGGGACCACTCTGGCTCCTTTGTCATTCTTACCTCAAATAGTAACCGCGACCTCAGGCACAAGGGTTCAACGAACGGTGGCAAGCTCTGCAGCAGTGCACATAAGGGTTTCAAGCCGACTGGCCTTCAGCAAACATAAACACAGCATCCCCTGAGTACACCCGCTGCTGGACATGCCACAGGGTCACCAGGGCAGTACAGTTACTTTTCTGGATTATATACCTGGGCTTAAAGATTTATACTGAATTATGTCGCCAGCATGTCAGCCACATACGGGAGCTCAAGCAGGCAGATAGTTAGCAGAGGTTCGACAGGTCTGCCAATTTTCCCGGGTCAGGGGTCGGTTGGGGTGGCAACAAACACTACTTCCCCCACAACCGGGACTGTAACAGCACCCATCCCAGTCAGTGCAGCAAGGGCAGAAGAGGGGGTACACGAGATCAATCTAAAAGACGCTCTCACGTGTGAGGGCACCCCCTTGGGTCTTCACTTGACCAAGGCCGTCCGAGAAAAGATAGAGAACGGGGACTATATAGATATCCTCACTCTTTTCCCGGCAGCAAAAGAAGCCCTCAAAAAGGATGAGAAACAAGAAAAAGAGGGAGAAAGGGAGAGACCACCAGTGGCCAGGAACTTCAACAACTGGCTCCAGGCGTTCTGCATATATGCAAATATATTGACAGCAAAGCACCCTCAGAAAGCCCCAGGCCTATTTAAACACCTCAGCATCATTGTTGAGACATTTAAATCCTTTGGTGGATTGTCGTGGTTTATCTACGACAACAGATTCTGCCAGAAGTTATCGGTGCATAAGGAGCTGCAGTGGGGCTTGTAGATTTATGGTTGGCAATGCTGTCTTATCGCGTGGCCGTCCTGGCAGTGCAAGTGCCTCAGAAGAGCATGCTGCTATCAACCAAGGCCAACATATGCTGGCTAAACTCATGTCGTTTCCGCCACAAGTGCTTCACCTGCGGAGGGTCACACCCCTCCATCAGATGTACAGGGAGGACCCCCTTTCTCGCCCCCAAGTCAGGAGGAAGGCCTGGTGGTAGAATCTTCACTACCGACCCCAGTGAAAATCAGAGAGTTGCAGGCCCATTCCTTCCCCCCCCCCCCTTTAGGAATTTTCAACATCCCCACTGGGATTAGTCCCTAAAAAAGAGTCTAATTCCTTTAGACTAACACACCACCTCTCATTCCCAGCGGATTGTTCAGTAAATGATGCAATTGATCCATGGCTGTGCAAGGTCCAGTACGCCTCTTTTGATGGGGCGCTGGCTATGTTGCGAGCCAGCGTGCAAGGCTCACTTATGGCAAAACTTGACATACAGTCAGCCTTTCGCCTGCTGCTGATCCACCCAGATTGCTATCATGTTCTAGGTCTAGAGTGGGAGGATGCATATTACTTCGACGGGTGCCTCCCGATGGGGTGGAGCCTTTCGTGCTATTATTTCGAGGAATTTACATCCTTTCTGGAGTGGGTGGTGCGGCAGGTGTCAGGGTCGTCCTTAATATTACACTATCTGGATGACTTCCTTTTCATTGGCCCCCATGATACCTCAGTTTGTCCCAAGGCATTTAAGTCAATTCTACACATAGGTCACGCTTTCTTGATCAATAATACAATGGCAACTCAAGATGGCAAGCAGACTTTGTGGACAGTATAGCCCTCAAACTGTTCACGAACACGGCAGCTTCTACAGGTTGTGGTGGCTTCTTTGCAGGGCGTTGGTTTGCCACAAGCTGGCCACTACATTGGTCACAGAAACCATAGATAACCAACATGGGGCCACTTATTAGCGGACAGTTGGATTGTTCTGAATTGTGATAACCTGGGTGTAGTCCAAGTGTTGAACTCATTAACAGCAAAATCTAGGCCAGTAAGAAGGCTGATTGTGTTTAAACTTTTAGAGTTTAATATTTAGATGAACGCTAGTCACATACCAGGTCGAGACAACACAGTAGCTGACGCCTTGTCCCGCTTCCAGACACATCGCTTTCGGGAGTTGGCTGGTCAGATGACCCTACAAGGGGAGAGCATCAGGGACACCTGGTGGGAGGCCTGTCTTACCGACTAGAAAGGTTCCTAAGGAACTCTTTAGCACCTCGGACCTGGGCGGCTTACAATGCAAGCTGGGGTAAGTGGGCTCAGTTCAGGGATAGCATCATCAGCCCTAGTTCGGAATTGGACACAATGGTAAGTTATGTACTGTACTTAATTGACCAGGGCCAATCAGTGAATAGCATTAAGAAATCGTTGGCAGGCATTTAATTTTTCCTTAGGATATCCGCTAAGGCAGACATAGTCAAGGCTCCTATTGTGGTCAAACTATTAAAGGCATTTGGGAAATTGTGCCCTTCCACGGAAGCCAGGAAACCCATAACTATGGATATACTGTTGCAACTCCTGAATTCATTACAGTCCATTTGTTCCTCAGTATATGAGTCTCTTCTCTTCCGCTTGGCCCTCCTCCTAGCATTTTTCCTGGCCCTCAGGGTTGGCGAATTAGCATCTGAAAGTAAAACCAAGGCAGGGGGTCTCCTAAGATCACACATATCAGTAGTGAACACCAAACTCAGGATTGTAATACAAAAGTCTAAGACCGATCAAGCCGGGAAAGGGGTTGAGTGCTGGCTAGGCCCCTTCCCAAAGCACAACCTTTGCCCAGTGGTAGCATTCTCTGAGTTTATTCAGGTGAGGGGGGAATCTACAGCCCCTTTGTTCCGTCATATAGATGGCTCATACATATCAGTGTATCCGTTCCGGAGGGTCCTTCAGCTAAGAATGCACAAATTAGGGTTGGACTGGCGAGATTACAACTCACACTCATTCCGTATAGGAGCAGCGACTCATGCCTTTCAGTCAGGCTTCTCCGAAGCAAGGCTGATGCACATGGGGAGGTGTGACTCAAATCGTTATTCGTCTTACATCAGGCCGGAGTTAGTTGAATCCTTATCATACTTTCTCTTCCTAGGAATAAAACAGCTGAGAGGGTGGATAATTGGCCATTCTTATATTTATTGGGCAGAGCGGCGAGCTGCAGCGAGGAACTTAGGGAACAATCTTTTCTTCCCGACAGGAGCATTAAACATTCAATGGGTAGGAAGACGGGGCCAGGTGGGAGGACTTATTCCCAATGGTAATCAAACATAGGAATCAATGGGGCTACTCAGACATTATCGTGATCCACTTAGCTGGTAATGATATCAGGTACCACAAAACAGTTGAGCTAATCAGGAGGGTGCGCAAAGACTTGGCCTACTTGCATTTTGTATTGCCTGATGCAATAATAGGATGGTCAGAGGTAGTACCTAGACTGAGATGGCTTACCAGCCCACATCTTAAGGTGCTTGAAGGATGTCGGAAAAAAATTAAACAAGGGAGTGTCCAAGTTGGTTAAATATATCGAAATTTTAGCATATCAACATGTTGATTTGGAAGGTGGGGACAAGGGTCTATATCAAAGGGATGGAGTGCATCTCTCAGAGATCAGTCTGGATATTTTTAATTTGGGGCTACAGACCCTGGTAGAAGCTTGTGTTGACAGATGGAGGCGGGACATGGACCTTTGCGGCGAATAGGTATGAGGTGCAAAGTTCATGCCGTGGTGGGTGTTCTATGATAACAGCTGTGCTCTTAAGAGGCAGCTACAATGGAATGTTCTTAGGCTTCCCTGGGATTAACCAAGGGTTGGCTAGTTTGAGTATTAAAGTTAAGCTTGAATTTAATTGGTCATGGTGTGAAGTTATAATTTAAAATTAAATAAAGGATTAAAGCTGCGGCCCTTGCTCCACCTTCAAATTATGTGTCCGTTTTCAATGTGTGTTGTTTGTTTTAAGCAAGACGAGGGTGTGGCCCTTGTCATTACCATGTAGTGTTACTAACCACGTATACATGGATCATGCAGGGTCACATCTACCATGAGGCAGAGTGAGACATTTGTCTCAGGCGGCACCCCTGCACTGAGGAAGAAAGGCGGCAGACAGGCAGTGGTGGAAAAAAACATTTTTTCCCTTGACTGCTCAAGAAAAAAAAAAGAATTTTCCCTATTAACAGATATGATGTTAAAATTCTTTTATATGGTTAAGTTACTTTAGTTAGTTGTTAGGCTAGGTTAGACTTCTAAATTTAAGGTTAGCATTTGTCAACAGCTTGCTAAACTATACACATATAGTCCAGAATGGACTGCATGCTAACTTGAATGGACCTCAGCTATCTTATAACACACTCTTTCGCTAGATTCAGATGAACGCTTTGTGGTAATTTTGACAGTGTTTTAATATAGTTTTGCTGCTAGGAAAACATTGCCTGCAGCATTTTCCTGGCGGCTATGCTAGAAAAATGGTGGTAAAAACACAGCCAAACCGACAGCCATTGGTATGAACCTTGCCTTACATGTAAAGGTGGCCATACATACGAACGATAATGAGTAAATCCCGTTGTTCCACGGCGGGATTTACCCATTATCACTCATGTGTATGGGCTTTTCCCGACCAATCAGAGTGCTGACGAACGACTGTAGTTGCCACTACAGTCAGTCGAGAAAGACAGAGAATTTCTGTCGGTCGTTATTTTCTCCCTTTACTTAATCTTCCTTTCCCTTTACGATCGTACCGTGTATGGCCGCATGACTGACTGATCCCCATACCGCGTATGGGGATCAGTCAGGTATATGTATGCGGTTCCCAGAGCATGTGTGCCAACAGACACCAATGTGATCTGTTGGTACACATGCTGTACAAATTGCATGTGTATGGCCACCTTAAGACTTTTGTACAGTGACGTAGCTAGATATCACAGGGCCCCATAGTAAGATTTTTTATGGGGCCCCCCACATAAAAATCAGTTTGGTGCAATTCAACCTCGCCCAGCCAAACTGCAGCAAGGTTCTTTATAGAACATGTCCACCCTACTAAGAAAAAATTCACCCCACAATCGCTGTTTTCATTTTACTTAAACCTGGGGGCATCTTTAAAAGGTTTATGTAAAACGATATGGGGTTTGTGGGGCTGAATTCCATGAGGTTCCTGCAGGGGACCCAGACAGGGCCAACTTTGGCTCTGGGCCCCATTGTAACTGCTACGGTTGCTATAGTGATTCCTACGCCCATGCTTTTCTACTAGGCAGCGAGCTCAGGGTCACAGAAGGAGGTCATATTGATGAGTGGTTGGAAAGGAAGTGAGAGTGTAGGCTAGCTAATGTTTAGAAGACAAGTTTTTGTATTTTACCATGAATACCAAATGATTTTCACATTTTGTTCAGTATAACCCGATTAATCTTTGTAACAATATTCTAGATTGCTTAAAAATTTCTTTTAATCTTCCTTTAAATCCAGTCTTTCGGATGTAGCAGTTACACTATTGAAGCAGATTCCCCCTCCCATCCTTCTCCTTAATAAAAAGATTCAAACAATGTGAATTTCATTTCAAAGGTGCTTATTTGAACATCAAAAAGTTGCAATTGAAAATTTAATTTCAAAACATTACATGGGGAAAGGTTTGTAGGTAGGTTTGTAGGTTTTAAAATCAATGTAATGTTCTAGTGATTGGTATAAACTCCCATTCGTTTTTTTTCTTTACCTTACATTTAAATAAAACCCCTATTTTGGAAAAGCTTTCTTTATTTAACATATTCATTTTTGTTAGATTTACGTAAAGCTTTAAACACAGTCACTTACAAGTGAAATGCTGACAACAAGCTAAAAAGTAAAATACAACTGCGCTATTTGCTACGGGATGAGCAGGTGTTTGGCCTGTGATAGCACTGTAGGCTGGAATAGTCATCGTACAGCAGATTAACTTTAAAAAAAAAACTTAAAAGAAAACAATTATTATTGTAAATTTATATATAGCCAACACCTTCAATGGCACTTTACAATTATTAAAGGGACACTAAACAGATTTTATGTACTGTTTAGTGAAATCTGTTTCTATTATTCACAGGGAGGTAAGAACGCTTTTTCCCACCTCCCTGTGAATAATAGAATGCCCGGGAACAGTGCTACACTTACCGACGCTCCACTCAGCTGTCAGGTAAGTGTTGCACTGTTCTCAGGCGTTCTTCTATTCACAGTGCAGTGGGAATAAGCGTTCTCAGGGCGGTTTAGTGTTCCTTTAATATATATGAGGAAAATATACATGTCATATACACAGGGCTGGATTTATACTTTTTTCTCCCCTAGGCCAGCTAACTTGTACTGCCTGTGCCACCCCCACCCGTACACGGTCATTCATTGGCTAAAGCGGAGCTATGTGAGTGGGACCTGCCGCCCCTAGTAAATCAGCAATCGCTGCCCATTGCACATTTAATAGAAACCGGTAAGGCTCTGCTGTGTGCTAACTAATGTGCGCTCTGTAAATTTAATATGGGGATGCAATGCTTTTTTTTTTGCCACCTTTTTTTGCCACCCCTGGTGACTGTGATGCCCTAAGCCATCTTGCCCTAAGCCACTTTTTTTTTTGCCACCCCTGGTGACTGTGATGCCCTAAGCCACGGTCTGGGTGGCCTAGTGGGAAATCCAGCCCTGTACATACAAGGGTAGTGTAAGTAGTACAAAGTGCAAATAATTAAAGTGCTGGTCCAGCAGCATTCAGTGTGGTAAGTTACAGCATTACCGAGGAATGAGGGTCTTCCTCTTGTACCACACTGAATGCTGTTGGACCAGCACTTCCAATTAAAGTTTTGTATAAAAGCAAAGCAAACAGTCTGTGTCACGAACGCCAGTTCGCTGGGCACGTGATCTGACTAATTAATCGGTATTCGCTGCCACCAAGTTACGGCCTTAAAGACGCCCCAAAAACACTCTTGACTCTCACTGACTATGCCCACCCCTGTCCTGGCAGCTAAATGGTTAACACTACACCATTCACTCCAGCAACTAACTGGTTAGTTAGCATCAGTCCTTCACAAGCAGTCACAGAGTTAATTAGCATTTACACTGCACACTCCATTCAAACACATATAAACTTATCAGAGGCTAACTGAGTTCTTTTAGAGCATCAAAGACAAAACTTATTAAATTTTAGATTTAATATTCCAAAAGGTGGACAGTGCACATAATACAAAAATAAAATAAAATGGTGTTATAATAAAATGACATACAATCGGTACAACAGTTATATAAAATAAAAAGGATAAAAATATTCACAGACCCTACTCACTAGAAGAAGTCCTGTGTCCTGGGGCAGGATGAAACATTGGGTCCATACACACGTTCTTAGCATGTCCCCAAGCATGAAAAACATTATTTGGGCTACCAGGCTTTTTAAACTATTTGTTGAACTACGCTCTCCACATGAGGTGGGAGTGTCCAGGAATGTCCAGATTTACGACTAGCCAAAAGCATTCATTCCCCCTCAGTTAGGCAGATTCCATATAAATGTAGATATGTACATTGTATTGGGATATTGACCACATATTCCTCTCCTGTATTAATTATCAATTCCTCCAATACCAAATATGACCTGTGTGTAATCCATATTTCCCAAGATATTAATAACTCGCCTTGGCAAGGGAATAAGGGCTCCATGTTTGGTATCATTTTGAAGGGCCTTCTGTTCCATTCCTAAATGTAATATTGGTTTCTATCTTACATATTCCAATACCGAAATACATTTATTTTACATGTATAACTGTCCTTAAGATGACCTCTTAGTCCCCACCAGACCCCTAGCTGGAGAGAATTCCAGATGCACGGTTCGGCTCCACATTGTCTAGAAAAGGAGACCTGGTTCCATGCTTCACTAATCGTAATATAAACAATAGGACTGTTCCAGGGTGGAATGGTATTTTTATTGGTCCTAAGAACTAATACCAATAGTTAACCCATTCTTGCCAAGTCACTACACATTTTCTTGACAGTCTGTAAAGCAGGTATTCGATTGCATTGATCGATACTCAGTTCTCATTTTCACCTCTGTTCGATGGACTATATTATTATCCAGCCATAAAAAATTTTGACACGGCATCAAATCATGTGTAGATTTCAAGATGGTGTATTTTGCTACTTCCTTATTGAATTTCAATTAGTATTAATCAGTTGAACTATAATAGGCACCTTAAGGGCTAGGACACACCAATATGTTTTAACGTGTGGTCCAATTGCGATTGCGATCCAATCGCATATTAAAAAGTGCACACTAGTGTTGGCCACTAGTTGGTCTGGCTCCCCTGCATTGCACTGCGACCAGCATTTATTTGGGGCAAACGTATGCGCAAAACAGTGCACACTGGTAAACCGGAAACATGAATGTGCTACTACTATTCGGGGGGCTATATTGGAAGGAAATAGGATGTGTTCAGTAGATCTGAAAGATACGTATCTCCATGTGCCAGTGGCTCAGGAGCACCAACAGTTCCTAAGGTTCACTTTGGAGGACAGACACTTTCAATTTACATGCCTTTCATTTGGCCTCTCAACATCCCCCTGTTCACAAAAATGTTGGTGGTAGTAGTAGCCCATTTAACGAAGGCGGGAGTGGAAATTTTCCACTACCTGGACGACCTTCTAATCATAGTCCGTCATCAAGACCAGCATATCAAAAAATGAGATCTGGTTTTAGAGACACGGTTGCTTTGGGTGGCTAGTCAATCCGGAAAAAAGTCAACTACAGCCGGCTCAAAGGCTAGGACTTGTATCATTGTCGGCCACAAGGATAGAAAAAATAACCTGTCTAGTCCTAGACGTGTTGGAGCTCGGAAGGATGTCGGCAAGATAATTGATGAAAGTGCTGGGCACCCTAACAGCGACCATTGGTCTCAAGTGGGCAAAATGGAGGATCAGGCCTTTACAAAGTTACTTCCTAACCAGGTGGGACAAGATACAGCAAGACTGGTCACAAATAATACACTTTAACACTACCTTCAAGAAAAATGTATCCTGGTGGGTGGAGCAGGCAAACCTCCGCGTGGGGACTCCCCTGGCAGAACCCGAGTGGATTCATATATTCACGGATGCATCAGGGAAGGGATGGGGAGCCCACTTAGACCAGGAGTGTGTACAGATGCAGTGGAGAACAGACCTGTCCCATCTACCTGCATCTGTGATAGAGCTGAGAGTGATTCACCAGGTCCTCAAGGCTTTCTTGCCTCAGATTTAGGCAATGCCAGTTTGTATAAGGACCGACAATGTGGCAGCAGTCTCATATACAAAGAATCAGGGAGGCACAAGGAGTCAAACTCTGATGAAGGAGGTGGCACCAATAATAAAATTAGCACAAACCAATCTGTCGGACCTCACAGCCCTACACATACCTGGAGTCCAGAATCAGGTGGCAGATGTGTTATCAAGGAGCCAGCTGGACAACACAGAGCAACAAGTTGTTCCAGGAATTAACATTCAGGTGGTGGATGCCAGATTGGGATCTAATGGCAACAACTCAGAATGCCAAGGCAACAAGATTTTTCTTAAAATATCCGCAGAAAGGGACGAGAGCTATAGACGCTCTAAGCCAAAACTGGAATCATCTAAAGGCATACATTTTTCCACCAATACCACTGATTTTCAGGGTCTTGAAGAAGATCTGATCATCCAAAATTCAGGTGATAGCCATAATTCCAAATTGGCCGCGCAGATTGTGGTATCCGCTGCTGAAGAGGTTGGCTATGCCGGACCCTATTCATCTCCCTCACATGAGGGATTTGCTCCATCAGGGTCCGTTTCTCCACCCAAACCCGGAAATTCTCAGTTTGACAGCATGGAGATTGATTGGGGAAGGTTAAGCAGTCAGAGCTGTTCTAGTCAGGTGGTAGAAACCCTGTTGCAGGCAAGAGGTCCATCCACCTCGTCTAGATATGCCAACATCTGGGAAGCCTTCAAGGTAAGGGCCCAATCTAGTGAAGTCCCCTTTTTGCAACCATCAATTCCTCAAATCCTGAAGTTTCTGCAGGTTGGCTTGGATAGAAGCTTGAGTCTCAGTACATTAAAAGTGCAAATATCAGCCTTCTCAGTGGCATTAGATAAGAAGCTTCTTCAAGAGGATCTAGTCAGCAGGTTCCTGCAAGGGGTGCAGCGTATTAGACAACCCAGGGAATGTTTACTGCCCCAATGGGAATTACCTACTGTACTAAAATCACTAGTCAAACCACCATTTGAGACAAAATAATTAATTTCTATCTGGGATTTAACACTGAAGACCGTGTTACTAGTGGCTTTAACATCAGGTAGAAGGGCAAGTGAAATAACAGCCCTTTTAATTAAGCAGCCCAACATAAATATTCTTCCAGAAGCAATCATCGTGCATCATTCTGAATTTTTTTTGCCTAAGGTCATTTCAAGTTTTCATATTAATGAACCAATTATTCTCCCAGCCTTCTCGGCAGAAGACCTTGAGACTAATCCTGACTTAAGAAAAATTTGGATGTGCGGGAATGCATTCTTACCTACTTAGAGAAAACTCAAGACTTCAGAAGATCCAACAACCTGTTTGTGTTACCTATAGGTCCAAAAAAAGGAGCAGCGGCAACCATAAGAAGATGGATCATTAGAGCGATCAACAGGGCATACAAAGCTCAGCAGTTGGCACCTCCCCAAGGGATAACAGCTCATTCCACAAGGGGAATAGCAACATCTTGGGCAGCTGAAGAGGGAGCCACAACAGAAGCTGTATGCCATGCAGCTACATGTGCAACACCCAATACCTTTTTTAAGCATTATAAGCTAAATCTTAAGTTTGCCTCAGGGGCATTGTTTGGACGCAGAGTTTTGCAGTCCATTTCCGATGAGTAAAATCTGTTTTTTCTGCAGTTTGGACAATATTTATTTCCTGGCCCATGATTGCTTGGGTATTACCCATGTGTTTATTATACTAGACTAGGGGAGGAGAGGAGGTGTGTCCCTTTAAAGGGTGAGTGAAAATTCTGTCTAATGACAGGGAAACCCATGTGTGTTTATTATGCTGCCTTGGGGATGGCCAGGAAAGTAAACTCTCGGTAAGGGTGAGGCCACACTGCAACGCACAGGAATCGCGCACAAAATCGCGAGCGTTATCGCACGCGATTGTGTGCGCGATTCTTGCGCGTTTCGCGCTCGCGTTCGCGTTTTGCGCACGCGTTTTCGCCTTTTCACGTTATGGACACGCATGCGTTAACGCACCAAAAATGGTGAACGCATGCGTTACCATAACGTGAACGGACGCGCAATCGCATGCGCATCGGAAATCGCGGGAATTTTTGTGTTCCCGCGATTTCCATTTTAGCGAAAATCGCGGGCGCAAACGCGAGCGCGAAACGCGCGAAAAACGCGCTAGTGTGGCCTAGCCCTAAGTATGATAGGAGTTTCAGCTTTCTTCAATTAATCAAACAGAAGACAGCAGGGAAATTGTTAAATTTACCTGCAATCGCCTTCTCTACTTCAGGTAAGTTTAACCATTTCTCTGAAAGAGGTAAAGCTCCATCATTTAATCTGAAAAAGGGTATGATCGATCTCTCAGTGAACATACCATTTAACTGGAATACGTGTGATACAGATACATGATTGTGATTTATGTAATCCTTCTTCCAAAGGCTACCTTTCTATAAAGTGTTCTACATAGCTGGGAGGTAAAAACATGGCCAGGCAGCTGAACTCAGAAAATGAGGTTTTATTTTCATAAATTTACAAGAGCAGAAGTGCAGAAACCAAACCATTTTTAGAGTTTGATTTTTCCTGATGCTTTATAAGTTAATAATAGTAACATTAATACTGAAACACAAGAAAAGCGACATCATATATGCAGTGCAGTGCAGTGAAGAATGCTCTGATTTGTATGTGGGGGAGACCAAACAGCAACTGCATCAACGTATGGCCCAGCACAGAAGAGCCAATTCCTCGGGTCAGGACTCAGCCATGTACCTGCATCTTAAGGATAAAGGACATATCTTTGAAGATTGTAATGTCAACATCTTGGCAAAGGAATGTGACTGGATCAAGAGAGGTGTCAAGAAGGCCATTTATGTGAAAATAAAGAAACCAAGCCTAAATAGAGGTGGGGGGGTTGGTTGACACCAACTGTCTGCCATGTACAATGCTGTTTTGACACCTTACTCTGTGCGTTCCTATAACACCTCTTAGCCACTATCCAATCACGCCCTTAACACCTGGCTGTGATAAGCTAATTGGGATTTTCCTAATTGCCACAGATTCTTGTACAAGTCATTCTGAATTGAGAAAGCCAGTCGGATGACTAGCAAAACGTCTTCAAGTCCAGTTGATCTAATTGAACACAACAGATATAGTGATTAGGATTAATTACCATCACTCTTAAATCTGCTTTTTTTTCTTCTCTGACCTTCCTATCCCTTGTTTTTTTAGCTCTGGGGGCGTCATTTACCAAGAGGTGCAAATTGATCCAGGGCGAATATGGCTTCTGGTATTTAATACTGGATTTGCACCTGGTGGTAAATCCCAAAAGGGATTTTACCCCAGGGCCACTTTAAGACCAGCCATTAGCTGGTCTTAAATTGTGGAGTTAAAAATGGTGCAAATCCTTTATTAAATAGATTGCGCAGGTAGCACGGGGGTCTTTTGTGAAACCAGTGCAGCCAGTGCAATTATGGAGTTAAACTTGGATTTACAATTATGGAGTTAAAATTCTATCAAGAATTTATATTTATTACAGTAGCACTGGTTGTTATCTTATGCTTTTTGTCTAGGGCAGCCTCACTATGGTGCCCCAATTTGTCAATCACCAGGCCACATGGTATGTAGATAGGGCTTATGGGTATAAATGTTTGTTTGGCACTTGTTATCAGTTATACCTGAGGAAGGGACCTTGAGTCTCGAAACATTGTATGTCTTGTTTTTTGCACAAATAAACAAATTCATCACTTGAACTAGTGTGCTCCTCTACTCTATACCTTGCTTGATTGTGTAGCCCTGGAAGTAGCTAATTAGCCAACAACAGTGTGCCGAAATACATCTGGAACTTTGTCAGTTTTGAAGCCATTTAATGAACTTGCCATTACCACATCTGCTGGAAGACAGTTCCACAGATTCACCGTTCTCACTGTAAAGAAACCTTTCCTAACCTGAATGAAAGATGAAACTTTTTTTCTTTCAATCTTAAAGGATGTCCACGAGTCCTCAGATGTGATCTATTAATGAACAATGCACCAAAGAGTTTATTGTATGGCCTGTTAATATTTGTATAAAGAGTTCATATTCCCACGCAAACATCGCTTCTCTAATGTAAACAGCCCTAACTTGTCTAATCTGCCTGCATAGTCAAGCCCCTCTATTCCCTTTATTATTTTAGTTGCCCTTCTCTGAACTGCTTCCATTTACAAGATGTCCCTTTCGTATATGGGATTCCAAAACTGCACTGCATATTCCAAATGAGGCCTTCCCAGTGCCTTGTAAACAGGGAGAACAATAGTTTTCTCTCTTGAATCTATTCCCCTCTTTATACAAAACAATATCTTGCTAGCTTTAGCTGTTGCTGCCTGGCATTGTTTGCTACAGCAAACTGTTATCTACCAGAACCCTCAAATATTTTACCATTAGAGATTCACTTAACACAGCGTTATTTATAGTGTAGGTGGCACAAGGAATTGTTAAACCCCACTAATAGGATATATCAGAGGACTCATGGACATCCTTTAAGATTAGAAGAAAAGTTGCAACTCTATAAACTTTAATGATGTGCTGTACCCTGTGTTATTTAGTACTGCTTGACCTGAGGAAGAGAGAAGTTTATCTCTTGAAAGCTTGTCTGTAAAAACGAACTGTTAGTCCGTAACAAAAATGTATCACCTTATCCTACAGTACTCATCTTTTAAGAAAAAAAGTTTCAACTTCAGGTTAGGAAAGGATTCTTTACAGTAAGAACGGTGAAACTGTTTGTGTTACCTTCCAGCAGATGTGGTAATGGCAAGTTCATTGAATAGCTTTAAAAGTGGGCTGGATACATTTCTAAAACTGAAATATATTGCGAATTACTGGTATCTTATATACTAACCTAAGGCTGTAAATATGCATGGACGCCAGACACATTTGCATGAGCGCCGTGTCATTCAACCACCTCCCACGATGTGGAAGGGATTGGAGGAGCACACACAGATCCAGGAATGCTTTTCGATTGCCTTTTGGAGTCAGGAAGGAATTCCCCTACCCCCTTTTAGCTGGATTTATATTGCCTTCCTCTGGATCAACTGTTAGGTAGGGTTAAAGAGGAGGGTATAAATGTTGGACTAGATGGATGGATGTCTTTATTTAACTTTAATTACCATGATACTATGTTACAATGTAAAGGAGTCCACACTAAACAAATGTTTCACTGACTTAAAGAACAGAAGCTGACAATTTAAATGTTGGATCACTTGTCTTTCTAAATAATTCTTCAGAGATGAGTACTGTAGGATAAGGTGATACCTTTTTATTATGGACTAACAGTTCATTTTTACAGACAAGCTTTCGAGAGATACACTTCTCTCTTCCTCAGGTCAAGCAGTACTAAGAAACACAGGGTACGTCTCATCTTTAAACTTGATAGAGTTACAACCTTTTTTTTGGGAAATCCTATTATGTTGTAATAATAATAATAAATGTAAAACAAGGATAAGCATACAGGGTGAACTATAAGCAGTAAAGCAATAAAAACAACAACAAAGTAAACATTAGGGAACTGTAAATAGGACATATTTAGATACAGACAAGGTACAAGCAGCCAGGGATGGGGGAAGTGGGAATGGATCAAACATATTCCTGATAGTGGCTGGGGAATCCCATGTCCTTATTTAGACCAGTTTGTTTAGTGTTAAATAAGAGGATCATTGGAAGTTCAAAGGTTTTCCTTTCCTGGGTGTTTTTAAATTGTCCCCTAAATAATTCCTCACTAAAGTTGTACCTGTTTGAATCTTTCACTACAGAAAGCATTTCCTCTTTCACTTTTTTATTTACCATGACCATCACAGCCAAAATAATTTTGCTGATGTTTTGGATGTGTATGTATAATTTACAGGGTCCACCTTACAATTATCATAAAGGAAGAGGAATTTAATCATTTTTTTATAGGTCCTCCTAAGCCAGCAACCTCTGATTCAATCCCTGAATCAGTACTGTCCCACAACACATCCATGTCATTTGATGTCTGTTTCAGAGACCTAAGGTGCAATACTTTACATTATCACCTTCCAACCCTCCTGCAATGTATTTCTGAGGTTCAGGGGATGTCTAAAGAACCGCCTGTGATCAACTTGTATACGCTAAATGAATGGGCTACAGTAGATGGGAATGTAAGAAGGTAAGAGATGGCCAAAAATGCTCTCTTAAAGACATTAGATAGATTCAACATTTATTTGTGTATTTATAGAACGAACATCAAGTCTATTGAATGTTTTAATATGTGTATGGCCAGTATAAATCTAGAAGCCATCATACAAGTTTAGATTTAGTCTAGATTGTAAGCTCTACAGGACAGGGACCTCCTTTCCTCTTGTGTAAAGGCTCTAGCACTTTATTTATATAATTAATATATTTATGTACTGAACTATTTATGTATTTGCCCATTTGGTACTTTTTTGTATTTTGTTATTGTACAGCGCTGTGTCCCCAAGTGGCGGCGCTTTATAAATTAACTGTACATACATACATGTAAGTCTTCCTGAGAGAAAAGTGATTTAAAGGGTTGGAAGGCACCTTTGGTAGAGTAGTAGCTGGCCCTGTTGCACAATTACTGTTTGTTTTGTTTACACACATGTAATACTTGTTTGGCTGAATGTTAGATGATCAGCATGTTTTGGTATCTACCTCCTCCCTCAGTTTAATGTGTTTTTATTTTTTATAAGCTTTAGCATGTGCAGAGGAGGCAGCAGGTGAAACAGCAGTCAATGACTGGCTGTGATATCAGTTATCACAGCCTTGATGGAGGTGCCAATGAAAAAATGTTGTTGCAAGATTGTGACGATCGTACATTCAGGATTGGTTTCTCTATGGGCTCCTTAACTCTAACAGTTATACAGGTAATAAAGGGCAAACTATATTAATTGGGGTTAAGGGCAGATAACTGACAAATGACAAGTTTTTTGTTTTAAGGGTGGACATGCCCTTTAAATCTGCAAACTAAAATAATGTATTCATCAAACTAATATAAGGCTATGTGCTCAAGCTAGAATGTGACTGTATGTTTAATGGCAAGGAGGATTCCAAATTTTCATTGTGCAGTGGAGGCCAAGAAGAGTCTATAATACTCCACACAGCTGGTAATAGGGTGAATCCAGTCACCTGTATCTATGCCTCCATCCTAATAATGGCATAAGAAAATCTTTGAAAAATATCAGAGTGATAAGAGGCAACATTTCAGACAACAGGCAGGATAACTGCAACCGTGTCTGCACATGTCGTGTCTGCACATGTCGTGTCTGCACATGTAAAATAAACGTTGCTGGTTGCAGTTATCCTGCCTGTTGTCTGAAGTGTTACCTCTATCACTCTGATATTTTTAGAGGCCAAGAAGAAGTTGAGGCCGGTGAGGAAAGAAACTGTAAGGGCTAGACCAGACTTGTGCGTTTTAACACACGTGCCAATCGCACGTTATAAAGTGCACGGTTGGCCAATTGGTCTGGCCACACTAGAAGCGCTGCGATCCGCTTACCGGAGTGCATGCGGTCACCATTTTTTTGCACAATGGCATGCGAGATTGTGGAATCACAAGCACATGACAATGCGATTCTGGTGCGATGCAGTGTGGACTGTGCATTCAGTATCTGGTTTGGTTGTGAGGGCTTCCTTCCACAGGGAAGATCTTTTACTTATATACAATATGTTTTAGTGAATGTAAAACCCAACTAGAAATAAAAGTATATTTTGCTTTAAACCAATATTAATCTGCACTGTGAAAGTTTAATGAATTATAACGTAGTCTAGAGAGATGGAGTAAATCATGAATTGCCATATTATTTCTGTCAGCATTTTATATAGATTACTAGACATTAAGCCCATTACAATAATGGGTGCTAAAAGCCCAGAGTATCCCAAGGCCATAGCCCCCCTCATTCATGTCCCCCCTCTGTCCCAAATCCAGATTCCCCCCTCTATCCCGAATCCAGAAAATTATGATCAGGCAAGGTGGAAAATTCTGCAGATTTCAAGCTAAATTTTAGGTAAGGCCGGTGGTGCAAGGTGGGAAAATTAGATTGGTTCTTCTGATTGTTAAACTATCAGCTTGTGTATGTTTAGTTTAACTCTGTCATGCTTTTCAATCAATTTGTAGTTTTAGTGAGGGGGGACCTTTCCTGGAGTAACTGGATGATTAGATAGCTTTAACTTATTTGAGATCATTTTATCCATAACACTTTAGGAATGCTTAATAGTCATCATTACACATCTGTATGCAAATTCCAACCAGTATGAGGATCTGGTAAATGTGGTGTTTAAGTCAGAATAAGTGATAGTTATTTAAAGAATAAGGCCAGCGCTAAGGTAATTTTTTTAATAACATTTAACAATTTTACATTAAAAAAATTATTAAATCAGTGGCTTGAAATTGAAATCTAAAGGTTCATACACACGTACGATTTGGAACGCACGACCCCCAACCACAACTCATTCGTGGTAAGAGGTTGTGCACGCATCATACGTGTGTACGAACCTTAAGGCTGGGTACACACCAGTCAATTTTTCGGCTGATCGACCGATTCACAGCACTTTCGGTCCATCGGCTGAAAATATTGGCTGGTGTTGGGCGGGGGGCCACGACCAACATCGATCGTGCAGTTCCCTATGGAGCCGCACGGTCGATCATTCACATCGGTCGAATTTGCCGCGACCAAAGGACATTTGTCCCGGCCAATCGCTCGCTACTCCCTCCATGTGTACCCAGCCTTACAGAGAACATTCCCCAATCTGTTCCATTATTACAATTAAAAAGGAACGTTCAAGGACTGAATGCTGCTGCTGGGCATTGCTATCTATGGTACTTTTTTATTACTAAAAAGCTAAGAAAATTATTTTACTTGAATTTGAAATTCCTAAAAAATATTAAAAGTATTCTCAATTTTAAAGCTGGCCCACTGCAATGTTTCTATAATACATAAGGCTAGACTTTCAATGGGGAGGTGCAGTGGGATATATTCTTCTAAAAACCTCTTGGCAGTGGGGGGGGGGGTCTGCCAAAAAATCAGCTGTTTTTAAAGTAGAGATACACGCCTGTATTAAAGAATGGAACCAAACCGGAAGTTCAGTTCCAGCCTTTTAAACAGTTGATCACGCGTATCTTACATGTGATCGGCTATTTAAAAACAGAGTGTGGATCAATTTGCTAGGGAAGGGGGTGTCTGGGGCCCGGGCTCCAATCTCACGGGGGGGCGGGCCCCTGCAGTTATGCCCCTTGTTCTTGGCTACATAGCTGAGAAGTTTTTATAAGAATATATCCTGCTACACCTTCCCAATGACAGCATATCCCCATTAACAATGAAGGATTTCCGTAATTTCCACGTAAAAAGGTCATCACCAGCATTACTACCCTCCCGTGAGTTGGGAAATTTGTTTTTTTAAACTGCCCATTACTGGATACTATAATTCTTATCAACTATGACTCTACCATTTTTTGGTTTATCTGTGCCCTATTTCTTTAGATATCAAGTCTGAAACATCTTACATTTCAGCTGTCAATTGCCTCAAGTGCCTTAGTATCATACATTTTTCTTTTATGTATAATTTTTCTGTAGCTAGAATGGTGACAGATGGTACGTGAACTGCATGGTGGGAAATTACCTCTCCTTATGCTGCCTCGCAGTGATTACTGAGCTTGCTTGCACTCACAGAGAGTCAGATAGTCTGGCTGGGGGACTTAGGGACTGAGCTTAAAGGGGAAGTTCAGTGCAAATACATATGCTTTTCAGAAAAAATACCAGTATTTATTCATCCCAATGACCTTAATCTGCTAATTCAGCATTTTGTCTGTGTATAAATAAATGCAACCAAAATACCGACTTCCTGTTTGCTGGATCCCTAGTAGAGAGCGTTATGATCTTGCCCTTGACCCAGCGCCTGGGTTGATTCAGTTGCTCAGTAGAGATCTGAGCATCTTTGACCCATCCAACAGCCAATCAGTAGAAAGTACTGTTAGGAACATTCCAAGGATGTGGATGTGACGGACCGTTAGAACCTGAAATGTCAGCTCACTAATGTCAACAGCAGGGAACAGCAAAGGGTATGAATTCAACAGATTTTTCAAAATGGGAGAGAATATGTAGAATAACTAAGAAGGCATTACACAAACTAACAATTTAACAAATATTGATAATTTCCACTGAACAAAACAAATACTGGATTGAAATCATGCAGCAACACAAACACATCAGAGTAAGTGCTGCTTGATGTATTCACTTATAGACTGACATGAGAGTAATACTGAAAAGTATTTTTTTGTGTACAATTCCTTTAAAGGGTCAGTAGGAATGCAGCAGAGAGACGTATGATTCATTTAAAAAAAACTGTTGCACTTCTTTGTTTCCATAGTATCCAAGTTTATTACTTTCCTCTCTGCGTTTAAAATGTTTTTCCTTTTATTTTATTCATAGTGAGTCATCCTGAAACTATTTTTAACATTTATCAACTATGGAAATGTACTGTACATTTAGACCACTAATAGGTCCTTTCATTAGTAATCTCATTCAGTAATGATTATAATGACGTTCACATAGCAGAGACTTCATACGTTTGGCTAGCCTTGCAGCTATTTATAAACGGAACATCT
The DNA here is from genome assembly GCA_019447015.1 of Hymenochirus boettgeri. Taxonomy (NCBI): domain Eukaryota; kingdom Metazoa; phylum Chordata; class Amphibia; order Anura; family Pipidae; genus Hymenochirus; species Hymenochirus boettgeri. Next base: position 69,653,303 of record CM033474.1, on the reverse strand, counting down.
GAAAATCATAGCATTATTTATTCCTGTATTCATCTTTATATTTATTTGACTAAATAAAAAGCTATGGCCAGCATTTAATCTACAGTACAGTATAGTACAGTCATTTCCTTACAAAAACTGAATCATCAATAGTCTTTAGAACATTTTATTAAGCTGTGGTTGTTTTCAAGAGGTAGTTCCTTCAAACACTTTCTCACCCCTTTTCCCACCACTGCTGCAAGCTTAGTCTGCAAAACTTAGGAAAAGAGGGAAATCTCCTGTGATCTATTATGTATCCCCAGGGTTTTACTGGCCTACTGGGGTACCGGGTTAATCCCCGGTAGGCCCAGCATTTATATGTATGTATGTATATGTTTATATAGTGCCACATGGGGATGCAGGGCTGTAAAATATAGAATACAAAAAGTCATACAAGGGGACAATAAATAGATACATAAATAAACAAGTATGTGCATCATGAAATATATAAATATATATAAGTTAAACATGTAACATGAGGAAAGAGTTCCCTGCCCCATACAACTTACAATCTATTTAAGTGGGTAACATACAGATACATAGGAAAGGGTGGAAGTGCTAAAGTAATAACTGGTGCAGTGTCAACAGTCCTGTGCTGTGGGCCCTTTTCCACGTCCCCACACCACTACATAAGGCCTCCAAAAGCTTTATAGCAACAAGAATTTGTTGTGGTTCGATCAGATTTGGACCAGGAGCTTTCTAGGACCCCAAACTGAGCTGAGCTGCAGGTGTTTCTGTCAATTAACCAATGGGGGATGGCTAATGCTGCTACAACTTAAAGTGTATCTCCACCCCAAAATATAGATTTTTCTGTAGTGTAGGGGACCCCTCGAACCCTAAATGCTAGGGTTTTAAGTTAAAAAAATTGCACAGAAACAGACTTGAGAAAGGGCAGTGTACCAACCTGAAATGGCAGTGTTGATTGCTTGACTTGACTTGTCTTGCTTGCTGGTGGAGGAGAGAGCACACAGATAGATGGTAGTATGGGCTAGCTGCATTTCTGTGGAGTTTTGCTTCCTCAAGGTTACTCAAGGCTAAATAATACAGCTTTGCATTCTGTTTTGTTTTTCAAGCATCAAAACAACAGTAATTGCAGAGGTGTCCGTAAACTAATATGATTGCAGAAGAATATTTAAATAAAATACATGATAATCAGACATCAAAACACAGACTACAGAATCTATACCACACCTTACAACAGTACAGCACCTATCAGCATATAAATGAAACAACTCTAACTCAGAAGCCATCCCAATCAATATGCCTCACTACAAAAGCGAACTACTACAACTTAACTGCCCATACTTGTGGCAAAAAAGTCACTCTCATTTTTAGGGACTAAACTAACATCATCCTACAAAAGACTATACAAAGGTAATTATCCTCCTCTTATACACAAAGCCAAGACCTAATACGCGCATGGTCAAAACATACTCTGTCTTGGTTTGGTAGAGTGACAGCCTTAAAATTGACCCTCCTCCCCAAATTCTTATACGTATTTTGAACTTTACCAGTCCCTGTTCCCACGGCCTTTTTTTTTTTTTAAAGGTAATATAGTTTTTCCTATGTATGATAAGCATTTTATCATATACCGGTATATACAATGGTCTGTACTGCTAGTGTATCTTTCATTGATCTTAATTTTGGTACCTTTATGCGGATGGCAAAAAGTAGGTCCCTCTATGAGGTGATTGCAAATGCTACAATTGTAACATTTATAACAACCTTTTTTCTCACTTTTTATCCCTCTCTCTAGTTTATTTTGTTAATTTATGGTAACTTTTAATTATCCCCCATGTTTTGTTTGAGGGTATTGCCAATATTTGCACTTCTATCACTGTACTGTACAATCAATGGTGTTCCAGGTTCACCTGTTCTCCTTATTTTATTAACATTTATAGAACATGCTCTTTCCAGGGCACCATCTAAAACCTCTTTTTTGTATCCTCTGTATAAAATTTTTTGATACATTTCTTTTAGATTTAATTCACATTCATCACTGTCAGTGCATATTCTTAGTACTCGTAAAAATTGAGATGCAGGGATACCTTTAAAGGGGAACTGTGGTCTCCAAACAAGTTTATTTTAAATGAAATTCCAGGTTCATACCTTTAAATGAGCCATCAACCACCACCACCTCTCTACGTGCTGCACAGCCCAAAATATGAAGAAATCACTGATCAGAAAGTTAGGGGGTAGAAAGAGAGAAAGAGATAGGGCACTAGTTTAAGTATCTTATGGTCGTAAGATAGATAGAGGTGCTAGGTAGGGATATGGAAATATACATATACTGAAAAAGGAGAAAGATCCCTAATAGCAATCCTGCACACTCAGATGTTAGTGTAAAAACCCTTTATTTAGAACTGGGATATACTAGAAAAATTACTCTCTTAATAAAGTTAAAAACAATTAAAAACGATATTTACAATGGTCACATGTGCAACAGCCATGTTACATCAACATGGTAGAGTGCAGTAACTGAGGTATGAAGGGAGAGGGAGAGACCTTAGGCTGAAATAGTCAATAGCACACTACTTAGCTGTCTCAGTAGTATTCAGTCAAAAAAGTAGTCAAAGACAGACAGGTGCAATAAACTGGGACACATAACCAGGTCAAGAAAGGTGCTGCTAAGGCAAACAATCCCCTCCAAACGATGTGGCTGGACACAGAAACACGCCGTACGCGCTTGCCTATAACGTCGGCTTCTTGGAAATCCTACCCAAACCCACTTGACAAGTAACCCCCCCAAATATCATTCTCCGACATGTCATTAATCAAACAGTATGTCATATGTTTGGGTGTACACAGAGATGTGGCAACCAACTAGCTCAAATGGGATGCATGCACTTAAGTGCACTAAGTGCAATTACATGGAAAAATCAAAGTACTCTCTAAATTGAACAGCTTCAACTTTTTCAAAAGAAACACCCCCTAAATTCGGAAATACCCCCCACAAAAACTATATATTTTTAGAATCTACACACCTTCAGCTACAAAATGATGCCATTCTTTCATACATACATGAAGAATTCTGGACACAGTAATCCATAGAACTTTATGCTTTTAGGAGAATTTGTGAAAAAATTCAAAAAGCTGAAGGTGGAAATCCTACCTATACCCACAAGTAAAAAAAAAATCACTAAATGTCAATCTCCCACATATCCTGAATCAAACAGTATAACATATGTGTGGGTGCACAAGGTTGTGCATTTCTTTTATACATACATGCAAGATTCTGCAGTTTCTTTGTAGAAATATGTACTTTAGCAGATGTTCTGAAAAAAAGGCAAAGAAGGTTCAAACTTAGAAATCTTGGACAAACTTTTAGAACAAATAAAAAATTCCCACTAAATATCGATCTCCTATATGTCCTGAATAAAACCATGCCCTACATGCATCAGTGCACACAGAAATCCAATCAGCAAATAGCCTCCAAGGGAGCCAACACATAGCATTGTTGCTGTGTTTTAAGTGCATACTTGCATTTTGCATACTAAACATCCCTTTACCTGGAAAACAATCCCATAAACTATATTTTTTTTTGTCTACACACATTTTTCTACAAAACAACACCATTCTTTCACACCTATGTGTAGAATTCCAGGTTCAATTCTTTGTAGACCTTCACGCTTTTAGGAAATTTGAAAAAAAAAAAATGAAGAAAAAAAGATGATTCAAAGATGGAAATCTTCCCAAACCCACATGATAAGTAAAAAAATCCCACTAAATATCAATATCCCACATGTCCTGAATCAAACGATATGCAGCAGCCACAAGTCTTGGTGTGTACAGAAACAAAGCCACCAAGTAACCTCAAAAGGGGACCAAGGCATAATAATAATTATATAGAAAAAAATCCAACTAATTCTGTATTTAGGATAGCTTTACATTTTTCAAACTGAACACCCCTCGAACTCAGAAACACCCCCCACATGCTATATATATATATATATATACGTTTTGTAATTGTTTCATACATACATGCAGAATTCTGCAAAGAAATTTGGAGTTTTCTATAGATTTTCGAGGAAAAAAGTGAAAATGAAAGATAAAACGTAATACTGTAATCGTGGACAAATTCCCAGCCTACAACAGCCCCCTAAAAATTGTTCACCCCCATGTCCTCAATAAAACAGTACCCCACTTGCATCAATGCACTCCGAGACACTGACAACCAAACTTAAAAGGAGACAATGTGCAATTTTGCTGCTTCACTCTAAGGTCACTCTTCGGACTCAAACAATCTGTTTGACATTGTAAAGCCCTTATTGGTTATGAAATATTGTCAAATAGTTCATGAAAATATTGGGTAGATTTTCTAGAAATATTGGGGCACGAAAAAACCAAACCACCACTAAACATTTTATTATTGGTTTAGGAGAATGTCCAAGAACCTAATTTTTTTCACTGAGTTTCTGGTGGAAGAAATCTGAAAATGGAACACTTCCCCACCACCACCACACCTTTTTAATGTTATTCAAGTTTTTGCACACTTTACTGATCCTAAACATTCAATTCAGATTTTTTTAATACCTCTGCATAATTTTCTAATATACCGGTAGTCTTAGTTACCGTTGGAATAATAATCGGCGTTTACTGATTCCTTGGACTTTGGGCAGTTTGGAGAAGTCCAATGTTTTTTTTTTTTTTTACTAATTATGGTTTTATTGTAAAAAAAAACCCAAAAAAACAAAAAAGGTGTGTGTATCACTTTAAGATTTTTTTTTGTGTGTGTTTCACTTTTTTTTAAAAAAATCATTCCCTAAGATAATCATCAGATCATCTTAGGGAATGATATTGAATAAAGGCCTGTTTTACAAGTCAAAATCTGATCGGAAAAATCACTTCCCAGAAATCATTTTCCAGCAAGTGATTTTTCATTCATTGGCAAAGATCAATAATTAGGTGATCAGAATCCATGACTTAATCTATTTACACACAGTACAGATAAAGCTTCGATACTGTCGGATCTGATGGTATCGGGGCTTTATCAGTGCTGTGTGTACCTTGCTTTTCGAAAAAGAGGGAAAATTTCCCTTGGCCAAGGGAACACACAGTCCCGAGAGTTATCCCTATGAAGTGTATAGTGAGAACACTCAGGACTGTGTGTAGCCTGATTTCTGAAAGATGACAGACAGGATCTTGCAGATCCTGTCTGTCACCTTTCAAAAATCTGCCAAGTGTGTACCCAGTTTAAGAGTGCTGTGTACACTTGAAAACCATAAGGCGGAGACTGTTGTTTGTGGTGTGAACATGGCTAAGTAAAGTTATTTAAATTAAGAGACGTCAAATACGTGTAATTTTCTGGTGTGCGCATCTACCCTATCTTAACTGAGTGTTGGTTGCGGACCAGTAGCTATGGGTCTGGGGTGAGCAGCACCCAGACCATGGAGATATAGTGGTGAGCATACTCCTTCTATATATCTCTCACACTGTCTTATGTATATTTCAGGTAGCCTGGAGTAGCAGTGAAGGATTCAGGGCAGTTTTGCACCCCGATCACCTTAACTACAATGTGAGTTTTTTGACTATGGGAATGAAGATATAGGCAGTAGAGCACTGTACATTGATTGTTTTTTTAGATTGGATCAGAACTGATCACCTAATATTGATCACTGACTGTACTGACTGGACTGTACTATAGCAAGCTGTCACACACTGGGCGCTTGCTATAGCAGGCACAGCACTGCAATCTGAATGTTGATCGCAGTGCAGTACCTTCTTCTCCACTGCGTGAGAAGACTTAGGGAGGACGGCGGTAAAAAAGAAGTTCCTCTAACGTCACCGGGGTCTCCCTTACCGTGCGGCTCTGCAGATCTCTGTGGGACCATGTGGGATTAACTGTACGATCCGGCACTTTGTGAATTGATTTCTCCAGATCCCTAAATTGGTTTCCAGTGGGGGATTTAAGAGTAGGGGGGCACTTGGATTGTAGCACCATTAAAAAAAATAAATAAATAAAAGCCACAGAAAGCAAGCATGCCCGCTGTATGTGCTTGGCCAGATAGGCCACCCAGCCAGGAACGTGCAGTGTACATGCATGGCAATGAAGGGGTTTTTCAGGCCTAAGAGAATTTTCTGTTAAAGTGAGTTCCCACTCTTCCTTAAAGGTAGGAGTGGGTTCCCAGGAGGGGAGGGTCTGACTCCTAAATTCCCTATGGACAATTTTCAAGGTGCGGACATAGCGGACATGTTAGTCTTTACTCTTGGACGAGGAAAAGGCAACAGTCGGTTGTTGTGAAGGTATAACTTTAAAGAGATCATCCAACTTAGTGGACCTCTCCCTATCAAGTAGGCTAAGATTACTCATTCCAAAATAAAAGAATTATATTCTATACTGAAAATGCAAAAACAATAAGAAAAGGAGACTGTGCTCACTAACCAAAAGAGGCACAAGATAGTGCAGGCAATTCGTCACAACTAGAAAAATGTTAGGGCACTAGTCAAAAATTAGGTTTTAGTTAGGGCTAGGCCACACTAACACGATTGTCTCTCATTTGCGCATGTGATTTCACAATTCCTGCGATTTCCGATGCACATTCATGTCCGTTTGGTTACGCATGCGACCTTTTTTTCCTGCAATCGCGTGCATTTCCATAACAGAAAAGAAAAAAATCACAAACGCACAACACAACGGAATCGCACACACAACTGCATGCATGCTTTTGGAGTGTTGCAGTGTGGCCACAGCATAAAAGTACTGAAAGGCTAAGGGCCACATTGGACCAGACATAATGCTCATTTTCTGTTTGCACTGCAATTTGCAAATTTTTTTCTTATTAGATTCACATGATTCACAGATGATTGCATACACTCTGAAAACACAACGCATCGCACGCGATGTGGCCACCCACATTGACATGCTCTGCTAAGCGTTTCTCACATGATAATGGATCAAAAAACACGATTGTAAGCGCGTGAGAAACGCAATAGTGTGGCCTCACCCAAAGGAAATCTCCAAAACTGATTTTAGATGTTTCCTCCCAACAGTCAGAATGCTAGTAGTTAAACAACAGCTGGAACACAGCAGATTTGATTTCCCCCCTCAATATACGCAGTGTTAAAATAAATATTACCCTATGTTTATTTACTGTAAGAACCATGTTCTGTGAATTACTTATTTTGTGTGATTTGAACAGTTGTACACATACTGTGTAGAAGATTTACCATTTTGAAGTCTCATTCTCAAAGCCTAGGTACTAATGCCTTACCTTTTGCAGATGCCATCACATTGCTAGCTCAGTTATTAGTGCAGCTCTGAGTGGGGAAACTCTTAGGAGCAGATGTTTACAGTACCGAGCACATAAAATAAACAGTCCCGGCTGTTGAGCTTACACATCTCTTCCCCTTTCCGTTACCCTCTACTGCAGCTCCTGATAGCAGTGCCTGCCAACCAATCGCGATTGCAGAAAGTGCCCCAATCTTTACTTACCATGCCTCTATCCTTCGCCGCACTGCCCTGGCCCTCTGCTTGCACGGAAATGCAAGCAGGGGGCGGGACCGGAAGCCGCGTCTGTGATTGGCTGAGAGGCAGCCAATCACGGAAGCGGCTGCCGGGAGTTCAGACTGGCGAAGGAGAGAGGCATGATAAGTAAAGATCGGGGCACTTTCTGTAAATAAAAGTTATGCGGTTGGGGCTGGGGGAAGGAGCAGTACATAATATAAAAAGTTTATAAACTAGCAGTTTTTAGGACTTTGGGGGGGGAGGGGGGACTACAGGAGAACCATATGGAGCTGGGATGTGAGGTAAGGATTTTTACACACTACATAGTGGGGCCAGAAGTGGCTTAAATTATAGTTTGGGGGGTGGACATGCCCTTTAAATCAACTTGTTTAATAAAACTGTCGTCTGTTGATTAAAACTGAAACCGTTGCAGAACCACACAAGAATATGTTTTTTTATTGATAATCCAGCAAGTGATGATGCTTGTTAAAGGGGAACTGTGGTCTCCAAACAAGTTAAGTTTAAATGAAAGGCCCGTTTCCTACCTATAACACTAGCCATCAACCACCTCTCTATGTGCTCCACAGCCCAAGATATAAAGAAATGACTGACCAGAAAGTTAATGGATGGGAGGCTGACATGTGACATTCCTAAGGCTTCTCCTGCACAGTGCTGCCGGCGAGCACAGCCTCAGACTCCCTTGGTGTGTGAGGGAGACAGGAAGTCCCTCCCCCTCTCTGCTGTGTGAAGTCCTGACAGAGAAGGTAAGGGAATCTACAGCCCTCCTTTCCCACTATGTGAAAACAGCTTTTTCAGGCAGAGTTGTGCCTGAAAAGGCTGTTGCCACAGAGTTTTCTGCAGGGGGTGTGTGTGTCTGAGTGGCCCACGGGTTCTATGAGTGGGCGGGGCTTGTGCACCCATGAGTGGGCGTGGCTTGTGTACCCGTGTGTGGGCAAGGCTTAGGTGTCTGCAAATGGGCGTGGCTTAGGCGTCCGTGGGTGGTCGGAGCCACATGGGGATGTAAGAGAATGGGCCCAGGGGGTCCTGCAACTGGAGGGACCATGGGGTCCATGAGTGGGAGGGACCAGGGGGCTGCAAAGGGGAGGAGGAGACACAGGGCAGATTGGCTGACATGGTTTCAGAGCAGGAAGCAGGAAGTGCAGGGGACCTGGTGATGCTGCTGCCATATCACACACAAAAATGTAAATATCTAACTGCAAAATAAACAATGAAAATAAATTGCAAAAATTCTCAGGAGAGCAATTCCTATCAATTTATTTAAGTCATTTTTGGAACACAGTTCCCCTTTAATTAAATTAAAATGTCTAAAAAGCCTGTTAAAGGGCTAGACCACACTGGGAAAATGGCAACGCAAATGCATATTACCATGTGTTGTAGTGTGGCCACTACAAGGTATTTTTACAATTAAGTAAAATATTCTGCTGACCATAAAGGTTGAGGCCACACCGGACTGAACTGTACCATACAGGGGCATAACTGCCCTCCTGCAAGATTGGAGGCCAGTACCCTGACCCACCCCCCTCCACAAGGCCACAACGACCTGTTTAAAAACAGCTGATCAGTTGTTTAAAAGACCGGACCCAAACTTCCAGAATCAAACCGGAAGTTCGGGTCTGGTCTTTTAAACAGCTGAACGAGCATGTTTTATTCATACACGCGATCAGCTGTTTTTAAACAGGTGATTGTGGGCTTGTGGCGGTCGTGGGGGAGCGCTAGTTACGCCACTGGTAACGTGTGTGAAAAATAGTGATAGTTTGTGCTCTGAAAATGAAACGCAGTGCATGCAGGGGCATAAATCTAGACGCACAGTATTGCAAATGTTACCGGAAAAATTACAACGGCAACCATAAATGAACGTCCGTGACCGTACATTTATGTCGAATGTTAGTTAATTTAGGAACGTTCTATTGTAGACTACCATGCAGTAGTAAACTACAAAAATGATATTCTATGGGGATCATAAATCTATGATCTCATCGTAGATTTACAATCGTTGTCGTAGATTTACAATTGTTATCATAGATTTACAATCGTGTTGGCGATCATTGAACTGATCGTTAAATGCGTGGTAATGATAAAAAGCAATACCGTCCTTTTATAAATTTGGCCCACAGTGAGGCCACACCCAAAATGCATCCCTAAGCTTGTTAGAGACACACTGTTACCTAACCCTTAAGGTTCGTACACACGTGTGATCAAGGGTCCCGACCCGCGACGCACGATGTGTACGAACGTTCTTTTCGGCCGATAATCGGCCCGTATATGGGCCCTTTATCGGCCGAAGCGAACAATCGTACACATCGTGCTTCGCGGGTCGGGACCCGCAATCGCACGTGTGTACAAACCTTTAGAGTTCGATTTATTTACCTTGCTATTTAGCACTTTTGGCTAATCAGACACAGAAAGTTGGTTTTGAAAGTTGGTAATCTTTAAGTTTGTGGTTACAATAATATATTGAGGCACTGGTTATTAATTGATAGTATATATATTTAAAGTTCTGACTTTACAATAATGTATTCTTCTTTGTAAAGCAATTGACATAAGAAATACCTCCGATAATAAGCTAACTAATCACATACTTTTCATTTGTCACAGGTGCATAGACCAGTTATGTTGAACCTTGGCACTCCAGATGTTCACAAACTACAACTCCCAACAGGACTTGGTAGCATTCTGCAAAAAATGTAGTTTCCAAACATCTGGCGTACCAAGTCTCGACATCACTGCCAGACAGAATTAATTAACACCTGCAACTGTAAACATATCATTGCAACACTGCTTGTTTAAAAAAAAAAACTTTTTTTAAATACTAATTCGAGGCTGTGGGCTAATGGAAGGGCGGAGCTTCCCCAGACATGTGATCAGTCAAAGGAAGGGGCGGGGAATCAGCAGTACTTCCGTTTCACCTTGAAACTAGCTTTCTCCATTGTCGCCATTATGTTCGGTCAGGCAGTTCGCAGGTTTGCTACCTCGGCTATTCGCAGGTCCCATTATGAAGAAGGGCCAGGAAAGGTAATACCATCAAGTGACCTGTTACCAGTCATGGTGTGAAATGGAATGTTCCAAATCTGCTTAGTTCTATAGATACGATCAGGGACTCCCACCACTGTTAATGTCTGTCATTGTGGGAGATGTTTGGTTTAACCTGCCATTATATTATTAATTTATGGTTTAACCTGCCATTATTATTATTAAAATATCGGGACATTATTATTATTTAATGGTTTAATCTGCCATTATTATTATTTAATGGTTTAACCTGCCATTATTATTATGTGTAATAAGAGCATGTGTGTATGTATAAGATCACTTGCATAAAAACATGCATATGTAAGTAAGTGTATGAATGATAAAGGTGCTGCCAAATCAGATATTTGTAATGTGTGCACTCATTGTTCATACAATTATGCCTGGTGTTGAACAGCGATGTTTTGGTCTTATTTCTAAGACCCTTTTCCAGACCTTGATTTAAAAAAAAAAAAAAAATGTTGCTGTTCTGACTCTCCTCAGTAGTAAGCTTAAAGGGTATCTCCACTCGTGGGAGGTAAAGGAGCTGTGCCTTACCTTCCGTTCTTCAATAGAACAAACAGGAGCCAGGAGAGAAGGTAAGAAACTTACCCGCTCGCTCCCCCAGCGTGTAGTCTGACAGGTCGCGACGGACCTTGTCTTCTATGCGCATGCGCGTTCTATGGCATAGAAGACAAGGTCCGTCGCGACCTGTCAGACTACACGCTGGGGGAGCGAGCGGGTAAGTTTCTTACCTTCTCTCCTGGCTCCTGTTTGTTCTATTGAAGAACGGAAGGTAAGGCACAGCTCCTTTACCTCCCACGAGTGGAGATACCCTTTAGCTTACTACTGAGGAATCTCCACTCGTGGGAGGTAAAGGAGCTGTGCCTTACTTCCGTTCTTCAATAGAACAAACAGGAGCCAGGAGAGAAGGTAAAACTTACCCACTCATCTGCTCCCCGGCGCTTAGTTTGACAGGTCCCAACGGACCTTGTCTTCTATGCGCATAGATCCGCATGCCATAGAAGACAAGGTCCGTCGCGACCTGTCAGACTACACGTGGGGGAGCGAGCGAGCAAGTTTCTTACCTTCTCTCCTGGCTCCTGTTTGTTCTATTGAAGAATGGAAGGTAAGGCACAGCTCCTTTACCTCCCGTTCTTTAATAGAACTGGATTCCCAAATCTTGAAAATACGAGTGGAGATACCCTTTGAATGAAGTTTTCCAAACACTCGGGTAAAATGGGAAGTCTTTAAATTGGGTGTAACCTAACTAAAGTAGGTGAAGACTAAGAAAAGGGGGTGTGTTGCTTAAAATTAGTCTGCCCGTGTGTAACTAGCTTTACTTGTTTAGCCCTATATTTGGTACAGATGATGAGAGCATATCAGTATGAGAAACTGTGATACTGTAAACGCTTTCTGATGTACCTTCCATGATCACATTTTTTAGTATAAAATTAAATAGCAACTTAAAGGGCATGTCCACCCCCAAACCTAAAATTTAAGCCACTACTGGCCCCACTGTGTAGTGTTAAAAAAAATCCTTAACTTACATCTCTGCTCCTTATGGTTCTTCTGTAGTGCCTGTCCAAAGCTTAGAAAAGTGAAGAGTAAGAGCTTTGTTTGTCATCCAGTCCCTGCTACTTCCTTGTCCTCATAGAGGACTCTGGCATGTGCAGGGGAGACCCCCCTCCGGATCCCGTAAATAACCTTTTTTTTTTTTTTTTTTTTATAGTTTACCCCTGCCCAGCCCCAAGTGCCATGTTAAAAGTAAGCTTTAAAAATAGACTTCTTATCCTTCATTCCTTCGGCTCTCTGCATAGCTGGCAGTCGCGTCTGTGATTGGCTGACCTTTAGCACAGATGCGGCTGCCGGTCTGGCCCGTTTGCAACTTCCGACAAGCAGAGGGAACAAATAGTGGTAAACAAAAGCAAACACAGGGTATGAGTGCACTCTGACACCAACAATGGTGCAGACACCTCAAAATTCCTCCCTTAGGAACATAAAACTCCAAAGATAAATTATAAACGAGGGTCGCACTCAAAATGCAAAATGATTCTTTCCTTGTGACCACACATCCACTCGCAACGCTTAAGCTTTTTTTTGCCCCCTTCAGGTGATGAAGAAGGGGGCAAACAACCCCCTGAAACGTGAGTGGATTTGTGGTCACAAATAAAGAATCATTTTGCATTTGGAGTGCGACCCTCGTTTATAATTAATCTTTGAACAGATAGTGGTAAGTCCTTTTTTTTTTTATTTTTTTTTTTAAACATGGCATTTGGGTGGGCTGGGGTACACTACAGAAAATGTTTGTTCGGGGGATGGAGATACCCTTTAATTGGCAGGAAATCCAGATACTAATGGCATTTAACCAAGGTACTCAAAAAGACTGTTTGCCTTAATCTTATTTACCTTACTGGGAAAAGGGGATTCCCCTAAAATTAAAGCGTAACATTTCTACTCCTGCGTTTTACATACAGCTTCAAAATTAGCTACTAGTGAGGTGTCTGGCAGCTCTCCTGAAGGTACCCTAGTCTGCCTGTTGCTTTTGTACCATATGCACATGCCTGCATATGGTGTCAGGAGAAGCAGTTGGCTGCTGCACTAGCTACTTTGGAGTAGGGTCCTGCACTGTCTAGTTTTTTCAGACCCGCACCTGAAAAATTACTTCCTGCACCCATTTGCTGGTGGGATCCATAACCGCACCTGACCTGCAATTTGTCAGTGTTAATCCAACTCACGCCAGAAATTAAGCCAAACAGCCACCTGACCCTGCACCCATAGCTTTCCACGCACAACCCATTTAAAGGGAATGTCCACCCCTTATTTTAAAAAAAATCAATGTTGGGTAGAACCCCTCATAACCTAGTTTCCGTTTTGTTGAAATGTAATAATTCTGCTCCCAGCAAGAGAAATCATACTTACAAGATCCTCGATCCACTGCCATGGCGCTCTGGCACTTCTAGGTGAGGCAGTCTGTCTCAGCCATGACAGTGACGACATGGCCGATCTAGGTTTTGGGGGGTCCTGTCTATTATATATTTTTTTTTTTATAAAGGGTGGACAATACCTTTAAACTCGCTGAGGTATACCCGAATAGCAAATCGGGGTTCCCGATTCAAGATTCTACTTTGGAACATGCTTGAAAGAGTTCTAGTTTAAAACAGTAGGCATGTTGCAATGACATCACCGAATACGCTTGCGACAACATCATTGGGACGCACACATTGTCATTGTGTGCGTGTCACATGGCCGCGGTATTCTCTGACCAACAGGGTGTTGGAGATTTCGAAGCTCAAGGGGGCAGTGCTAAGAATGTGAAAACAGTGGAAGAGGGAGACCAGCAAGAGAGAAAAAAAATTCACCACCTTTATATTTAAAGGCCCAATTATCCAGCAAGAAACTTGTCATTAGTGTCCATGCCCTTTAACTAGATAGGTGCAAATCTATAAGTTTTTTTAGCGGATGTAATTCACACGAAGAAAAATAAACAACATTTACCAATTTGTCTGATATTTTATTAACTCAATTTATTGCTTTTCAGAACCTGCCCTTCTCTGTTGAAAACAAATGGCGGCTGCTTGGCATGATGACTCTCTTCTTCGGTAGTGGGTTTGCATTTCCTTTCATCATAGTCCGACACCAGCTGCTAAAAAAATGAACATATAATACAATAAAGGTATTCTATGAGCAAGTTTACTAATTTAACTGCTGCATTATTCGGGTCTTTAAATTTATAGCTGTATTTAAGGATGAGCAGTTTTTAAGGGCAACAGATCTTTATAGAACCTGTGTGAACAAGTAACTTTTAATTCTCATTGCTACTTGTTAATGTAAATTATTTTATCTGGAGCAATTGTATTAGGACAGGAGAAGCTTGTCAACTTGTGCAGCCAAGAAGGCAAGTACCAGTAGGTTAGGAACCAGCTATACAAAGCAACCTGGTCATTGTGGCTGGGCTTAAAATAATTTGGCTAACTTATTGAACTAATTGCTTTAATTTATCCAAGGTTTATAGCAGGCTCTTTGAAGCAGCAATCTTATGGAGAGATAGCCAATATGCAATTTAGAATTATTTGTGCACTATAATTCTATTGTTTGTATATATTAGGACTAACTTGGACGTTAAATGTACTGTCCTATAGTAAACTGCAATTTTAGGCTCAATTTTGCAGCTTTCCAAATTTCTATGTATTTGGTTTTTATTAGGCTGCTGTATCAGGTATGTGATAACTTTTAATGTCTAATCTTCTTTACATAAATTAACCAGTTACAACAAATCATTCCGGGTTAAAAGTCGTGACTTAAAAGGGTAACTGTGGTCTATAATTCTTCCAAACTAGTAAGAATTATATAAAAAGCCTTCTATCACACCTTTAAAAATAAAACATAAATCACATCTCTAGATAAAATTTGTGAGAAGCTATTGCTGGAAAGGTTCAGCAATATTACTTCCTGTTTGAACACTTCCTGTTTTCAGCCACGTCACTAGCTTGTAGTCATGTGACCAGCCTCAGCCTGCATTAATAGGCTCTCCTTCTCTACTGTCACTTTTTTCCCCAGGTACTTCCTGATTTCCCCAACATTAAGTCTTAACTGAGCATGCTTCTCCCCCCGGGGAGGGCGGGGCAGCTGTCACTCAACTTACTGGAAGCAGGAAGTTTGAACATTTTCCCAATGTAATGTCTCACAGGCTCCAGCAAGAGATGTGATTGTTGGCTCATTTTAAAGGAAATACTGCAGGCTTTCATTTAACCCTAACTTGTTTTGAGACCACAGTTTCCCTTTAACAAAATATAGGGAGTGATGTATGGAAAGCCGCAATTGCCTACAACTGTCAGTCACTCTAATCAGTTTGTGTTGATATATCAAGGATTAGAATGACTTTAAATTGGGATTAGCAGAGGTTTGAGAAGTTGCCATCACTCATTCAGACAAACTATGTACCAAGTATTTAGCAGTCTTTTGCATGACTTTTCCTCCCAAAGTTAAGAGGATTGGGGTGTACTGTGGGCTTCTATATAGCCCTGAAACATCTTGTTTGCAATGAGATTGCAACTCTCCGTCCGTTACCCTTAAAGGAATTTCTTTGTGCATTCAGTAGGTAAGAAGCTGATGCGCTTTTCCTATTAAAAAGCCATTTAAACAAAATTAAAGGGTATGTCCACCCCTTTTTAGAATTTTTGCTGTAGTGTAGGGCTCCCTCCCCCAGCCCTAACTGCTATTGTCATTTTTGCAGAAACTCCCCCGATCTATACTTTTATTCCCTCTCTCCTCCGATGTTCAGTACCGGCCCTCTGCTTGTAGGAGAGAGGTAATGTATGTACAGTTTGGGGGAGTTTCTGCAAAAAGTACTGTGGTGACTGGGGGAGGGTGCCCTACACTACAGCAAAGGGATTAACCACTAGCGGGAGGGAGAGGAAAACGGGTGGGGGGGGGGGGGAGTTCTAGGTTTTGTGCAGATGATGATAAAATAACAGTATGAAAAATAATGATACTGTAAACGCTTTCTGATGCTTTGTTCTGGTCTTGTGGCATTAGTAGTGTATTGGGGGTTTTTAAACAGCACTTTTTTTTTTCTTCTCCTCCTAGGTTCAGTGGACCTTGTGTAATGCAAACATCACTGAAGATTTCCACCATACTAGACATGTACTGTAAATAAAGATATTTGCTATCCGATTCAATTTGTTTGTTCTGCATTTTTTGTTATTATTGAGGTGAAGCAAGATAGAGATATATCAGCGTGACTTAACACCTTCATTTCACCAGCTGCATGGGTATTGCAAAAAAAGCAACGCGCAAATTTAATAATGGGGTTGCACTGGGTTTAAGACCAATTCTAAAGGGACTTACCCACAGTCGCAAACCCCATATCGAATGTGGTTTGGGAAATTTA
Source organism: Hymenochirus boettgeri (assembly GCA_019447015.1). Taxonomy (NCBI): domain Eukaryota; kingdom Metazoa; phylum Chordata; class Amphibia; order Anura; family Pipidae; genus Hymenochirus; species Hymenochirus boettgeri. The sequence goes on along the minus strand of CM033474.1, from coordinate 69,636,921 downwards.
CCCGGAGGGATTGTGGCACTGTGTAAATTCTTCCGCCCCCCCTCATGTTTAATGGCACAGTATAACATATTCTTCCCGTTCTTTCTACTTTAAAAGGGAATTTTCATAAATTCCTTAAATGAAAAATTGTATTTGTGTGAATCACTCCCCAAAACTGCAATAGTTAGAAAGCAGACATATGTCAAAATGCCAGATATTCAGTAAGGTAACTTGGGTTTCTAGGGCTTTTTTAACCACAGCACACTTGGCCATGCAAATACTTTTCCTGGCACACCTGTTATTAATGTTGTAATTATGCATTATGGAATTTACAGTGAACATTGACTTCATTGAAATTAACAACAAGGTTTTTTCTTTTAAATATTATGCACAACTCTGGCTCTTTAAAAGCAACCAGTGTGCCCTGGCACATGCTGTACTTTGTGAAGCCCTGGTCTTGGGTTATTGATAGGCAGTGGGGTTTGCTGGTAGCACAAAGTAAAAAGTGAGGCCCCTCGCAGCCTGATGGTAAATCCAGCCATGGTCATATTCCTAGTCAGTCACTCCTTAAACATGAGTTACACGCTACCTATTGCATTCTAAGGACCTTAATCAATAACTGGTACAATTTTACCTGAGCTGTTAATTTGCCTCAATCAGATGTTGCCTTTTTACTGGTCTACTACAGTTAAACATTTAATAACATCAGATTGGTATGTAAATTGTGCACACATTATTTAATAAGGCCCTAAGTCTGTAAGGTGTAAGTGGTTCCAGGTCCTTTCCAATAGACGCCTCTGACACCCTGGTGTTTGGTCCCAAACACTAAACCATGTAGTATAAAGTAAATTTTAGGGGGTTCTGCAAAAGGACTCAGCCACTCGTACTTTGAGTTGCATATTCACCAAATCTATTGCACAAAAAAACCTACCTGGCTGATTCAATAAGCTGAGGCCACACTTAAGCGCTTACCAGTGTGCCGGAAACGGGCGCAAAATTGCGCATGCATTACCGGCGCACTTATGGACGTTGCCGCATGCGATGCGACACATGGGGCAGCACAGTGGCTAGCACTGATGCCTTGCAGCGGTGAGTTTGAATCCACCCATGGACACATCTGCATGAAGTCTGTATGTCTTCCCCCCCCCCCTGCTTGCGTGGGTTTTCTATGGTTTTCCCCACAATCATATAGACATACTGTTAGGTTGTGTGTGTGTTAAATAAATGTGCTTAGATTGTAAGCTTTTCAGGGCAGGGCCTGATGTGTATGTCATCCTGTAATTGTAAAGCACTACGGAACATGTTGGCTCTATATAAATCCACAATAAAATGTTGTGCAATCTGTGTGCATGTGATTGCACAAAAGAAAATATAGCGTGTGGCCACACAAGTGTCCGCTTTTAAATGCAAAAAAATCGGATTGCGCTTAAAAGCACCTTAGCATGGCCTAGCCTTAAGAGGTACAGAAATTTCAACCAATCGGATGATACCTTTTGTTAGTGTGTGAGAATAGCAGTGCATATTATGAGTGGCCACATTACATGCATGGTGCTGCATGTGATAATCTTATATTTAAGGGCATATTGTAGTGTAGCCTCTGTCTATTAGCCTATTCTTTAAAGTGCACACTAGTGTGGTCCAATTGGACTGGCCACACTAGGTGCTCTGGGGCCTGTTGCACTGTGATCCGCTTATCAGAGTGCAAATGATTACCATATTTGGTGTGATCTGCATGTGCTCCGATAAGGGCAAATTGCCCAAATCACACGGACAAGAAGACACGAACAGATGGTAAAGCATGCTTAATGAATGCAGTAATATAGCTATAAACTCATAGTAAGACGATTCAATGTAGATCTGACATTGCACTAACACAACTTTTCCCATACACCTGGAAAAAAGATTGTTAAATATCTGGGGTTCACATTACTACATCATACCCTCTATTTGCAGCTTACTACCCAACACTCCTGAGAGAAATGAGACTGCAGCTTCTGTCATGGAAATCTCTAACTATTGGTTTGGCAAAATAACGACTATTTAAATGTCTGTTTTGCCAAAATGGTTGTATCTTTTTGACTCTCCCAGTACTGAGTACGTTCTTATCCTCTCTAAAAGGAACTCTGGGATTTCATATGAGGACACAAGATCCATATCTTAATGATGAACCAGGGAGGTGTGGCTGTGCCTAACATGCTCAGATACTATCACGCTACTCAACTTTGGCACACGCTACAATGGTTCACCAGCGATAGGCAACCAGTAGATCTCAAAATGTTTGAAAATTACAACTCACAGCATTCCCTAACTCAAGAATCCTTATAGAAGAATCTGGCAGATCTACTGGTTGCCTATCCCCGTTTTCCACCAAACCATGTGTGCTATGGCATTATCCCATACACTTTGTAATGCTCTAGGTACAAACACAAAGGAGGAAAGATCCCCCTAGGGAAAGGACCCCATATAACGGCACAACCACATAAAGTAATAAGTTTATTGGTAACTCACAAAGTATGAAACTGCATGTAGCGCACCCTGCAAAAATGTAAAGTGCTATGGAGAACCCCTATCTAATAAGACATAATACACCCACAAAAATAACACGCACCCAATACAATAACCAATTGTAATATTGATATGGCACTGCCACCGGGCGTCCCTGGATAATGTAAAAGGTTAGCAGCAGAAGGCCCAATGAGATAGGCAGGGTAAAGAGACATGGTCTTCTAATGGAACAAGCCAAGGAACTGCATTTGTGGGCCAAGAAGTCAAGTACATGGTGATACTATAACAGCATCCATAGACGGCCACATGTTTCTTACGTTACTGTGAAGGACGACTATCCTAGTTGAACCGCCAAGTTGTACCTCAAACGGATTAGAATCGCCATTACCTCTCCACCACAGTTGACTCTGACTCCAGGTCCAAAGCGACACATCTGTTTTGGGCTTCCTCATGGTCATGTGATTCCAAGGATACATGCCCCTTTTTATCGCATCCATTCTTTTAGAGGTGTTATGTACTTATAACAACGGCCATATTTAGCGATACTGCACCGTTAATGATCGCTTTACCTACCGTTAAATCACTCGTTAATGTCCGATCAGTTTAACAATTGTTAACAAACGTTCGGTATAAATGTACGACCGTGCCCGTACATTACCAATAATGTGTGGTATCGCTAAATTGGGATACCACCCTTTATAAATATGGCCCAACAGGTCCTATTCAAACATGTAACATTACCATGTTTGTGCAACAATCAACAATAACCACTTACTGTACTAACTAACACACCATAACAGTTCTCAGTTATATATTCAATAAAAAGATGGGGGGAGGCTTATAAACCCAGACACATGGGGGCAACATAACACCATGGTATTAAAGGGGTACTGACACATATACCAATATACATATGAACATCACAGTCCACCCACAATGGTGGGCCTGAATGGGTGGACAGAATTATGGATTTAAGTCCATGTACAACACCTTACCCATACGATTTATCAATAAAGGGGTTTTATTACTATTTAAGCATAGTGGTGTGCCTCAGACTTCCTTTTTTATTTCTCTTTGTTATGCTTTAAAATTATTATAGTTTGCTAGGCACCCTCTGATACTATATAACAGTGCCCTGCTTTCTGAGCCTTTTTTGTTTAGCCATAGGTACTACATAACAGCTGGGGGACAGCTTGTCCCTCAGGTTGTTATTATTATTGGGGGCCCTTCTTGACATCAGAGCCAGGACATTAGCGGCCAATGGGTTTGAAAGATATTTTTAATCGAGGACCACTCCTGATTATAAGTGTTTTAAATCTTATTTTAGGTTCTTTAGTCGCTTGTAGGTTTTTACCCTTTTTACTCTATAATAGAGCTTGTATGCTGACCCTCTGAGATTTTTTGAACCCTTTATGGATCACATTTTTGCTATATCCCCTCTGACGGAACCGATCAGCCAATTCCTTAGCTTGTTTAGAGGAATAATTGTTTGTTGAGCAATTCCTTTTAATTCTATGGAATTTACCCACAGGAATACCCCTAATAAAATTAGGGGAAGTTGTCTGGTTGCTTCCAACAGCATATTGACAGCTGTTCCTTTTCTGAATGTATCTGTCTGTAGTGCATTACCATCTTTGATAATTTTCAAATCTAGGAAATTAACCTCTGACTGGCTAAACTCATAGGTTATGTTTAAGGTGTTATTATTCAAATGGTCAGTTAACCTTACCAGACCCTCCTGAGAACCCTTCACTATCAAGAGGATGTCGTCCACGTATCTTAACCATAGGGTGACATCTTCTGCTGGAGGGTCCATGATTTTATCATTCACGTTTAGTTGTTCCCACAGTCCCAGGTGGAGGCATGCATATGTGGGGGCGCAAGCCACCCATCACAATCCCCTGTATCCAATCCCAAGACTATGGGGTATCGAGAAGTATAATAAACCCTCTACCCCCTCGAGGGTTGCTGATATAACATCCTCGTTAACAGAAGTTCCATCAATTTTCCTTAAAACATCTCCTGTATCAAGCACAAAAGAGCTCAATGTCGGAAGGAACGTGCAGAGAACTTTATCCAAATATTTACATACATTTTCAGACTGTCCCCCTTGACCAGAGCAATGGGTTTTCCAGGGTGGAATTTCTTTAATTCATGCACTTTTGGGATCAAATAAAAGGTAGGAGTTCTAGGATTGTCATTCCACATGAACTCATATTCTTGTCTGGAGATAATTCCCTCAGCAAGTTTTTTAACTTCTTTTGAATCACAGGCACTGGGTCAACCGACAAGGATTCATATTGGGTCTTATCCGTAAGTTGGCAGAAGGCCTCAATTTTATATTGTACTTTCATCATAATGCCGACATTTCCCCCTTTTATCCGCTACTTTAAAGGGCAACTCCACCCTCATAAGAACATCTTTTAGAAAGAATGGCCTCTTTAAAATATGTTGATATATCATAGTTTGTCCTATGAATTCATTACTATATGCCTGCTATGCTTCTGGATGCCTCATGGAAACTGAGCAATTTGGAAACCTGTACTGAGCCTGGGCATGCTCAGAAGAGTCAGACAGGGGATTAACATTCAGTTATTGGCTGTGATGTCAACTGTTAAATCCATAACTGACAGTTGGTAACTGGAAGAACCAGGAAGCAGAAACAGGGGAAACAGGACATTGTGCCGGGTTTCAGGTTAGACTTATATATTTCAAACTATTACCATTTAGGGTTTTGGTGGATGATTTACCTGTATGTAAGTTTTCATTTTGGGGCTGGACTTGCCCTTTAATGACCCTTGCCCTTCGAGTTGCCTCAGTGCCCTAAATTCACCTTTAGTCAAGTTGGAGGTGCATACATTCCTATGTGGAAGCGCTTCAAAATCCTTATTTACCAATTTTACAAATAGCTATACGTTAAGGAAGCCACTTAAAGGGACAGTTCAGTGGAAATTATCAATATTTATTAAATTGTTAGTTTGTGTAATGCATACTTATTTATTCTACATATTCTCTTCCATTTTGAAAAATCAATTGATTTCATACCCTTTGCTGTTCCCTGCTGTTGTCAATAGGGAGCTGACATTTCAGGTTCTAATGGCCCTTCTTCTTCCCAGGATGCACCACTTCCTTGGAATATTCCTAACAGTAATTTCTACTGATTGGCTGTTGGATGGGTCAAAGATGCTCAGATCTCTACTGAGCAACTGAATCAACCCAGGCGCTGGGTCAAGGGCAAGACCATAACGGTCTCTATTAGGGGTCCTGTAAACAGGAAGTCAGTATTTCGGTTGCTTTTATTTATAAACATACAAAATGCTGAATGGGCAGATTAAGGTCATTGGGATGAAAAAATACTGCTCTTTTTTCTAAAAAGTATATGTATTTGCGCTGAACTTCCCCTTTAATGAGGGATACCATGTTGATTTCTTTTTTTAGACCCGAGGAGTTTGTATCCATGGTGACCCCATCACCACCATCGACTGATACTGACACATTTTCATTCAAAAGGTCACAGCACTTCCAACGCTTTTTTTTATCATGTTCAACAGATTGTTCTTTATTTTTCCTAGCAATTTGATTTTTAAAAGTACCTTTGTTGCAAAGAGATACAGATCCCTAATCACTGTTTGCAAGAAGGGGCAAAAAAAAAAAAAGTAAGAAAAGCTAACAGTGTTTATTGGTCACTCACTGTCTGATACTGAATCAGACAGTATCAGAAGTGCAATGGAGAACCTCTATGTAATAGGACGTCCTCGGATAATGTAAAAGGATAGCAGCAGAAGGCCCAATGAGATAGGCAGAGTTGCAGGGTAAAGAGACACGGTCTTGTAATGGAACAAGCCAAGGAACTGCATATGTGCGGATTAGCATGAGAAGCCAAGTCATATGGTCCGGTGTGATACTATACCAGCATCCATAGATGGCCACACTCTTCACCCATTACTGTGAAGGACAACAATCCTAGATGAACTGCCAAGTCGTACCCCAAACGGATCAGAACCGCCAGTGCCTCTCCACCACAGTTGACTCCAACTCCAGGTCCAAAGCAACACCCCCCCAACCGACATGTGTTTATCCCTACGTCACATCCGTCTTGGGCTTCCTCAGGGTCATGTGATGCCAAGGAGACAAGCCCCTTTTTAAATCAGATCATCGTGTCCATTCTTAAAAGGGTGTTATGTACTAATAACTACATGTCCTATTCAAATATATGTAACATTACCATGTTTGTGCAGCACTCAACAACTTACTGGACTAACTAATGCACCAAAACAGTTCTGTTTAAAAAAATGTAATAAAAATTTGGGGGGTGGGGGTGTTTAGCAAAACTCCCCCTATATTCTTCAACGCCTCCCCAAGCAGGCGGATAACTCCACTCTAGGGGCCAAGGCATACTACTTTAAACATTTGGAGGTGTTTACAAAATAATCTTGGCATGCACTCATCTACTTCCATTCTAACTCCATAATTGTGATTTCACTAATATACTTAGACAATCCTCAGCTGAGACAATCCCCAGCTGTCTCATAATTACATGACGCATTTAAAAATAATAATTACTAGGGAGTAATGGGAATCTATTTAAGAAGCAGGAGCCAAGTCCTCCATTTGTTTGACATATAAGCAGTATGCCTACAATATGTTGTTGGAATGGTACCTCACCCGTTCCACAAGATAAGACCGGAGACTTGGGGAGGATATGGCGAGAAGGGCACCTATACCACATTTTATGGGAGTTCCATTCATTAAACAATTGTGGACTCAAGCCCATTACCTACTTAAATCACTGCTCCACTTTGATCTGCCCATGGAACCCATACATTGGGTCTTCTGTTTGCCATGTAAGGGAATGCATAGAGCTTCCATTAAACTCTGCAGCCATATACAAACTGCCACTAGACACCTCTTTACTAGATGCTGGAAGCAGTACCAGACTCTGAGTGATGGGGATCTCTTAACTAGCATCTTGAGATAAGAAGTATGGAAATACTAACTGCGATGGTTCATGATAATATGCATAATTTTGTCAAGATTTTAACTCCTTGGGACTTGCTGATGCAGGTTGAATAAGTGGTATGGGAGCTCCCCATACAGATATCAGGTTGGGAAACTTTAGTTTCATCCCTATATTTACTTGTACTCTTATACTCTTTTTCCTTTTCCTCAATCTGTTTTAAATTTCCTTTTCTGTTATAATTGGAAACACTGGGGGTACCTCTGATTCATTCCTGTTATAAGAATTAACCCATCCACTTCAGTTAGGATATCCTATCTAACCTCCTACAAGAAGACTAAGGTTGAACTCCGTGAACTGCGATCAGGGGCACTTCTAGGGCTTCTGCTGCCTGAGCCAATCTTTTGAATGCCGCCCTTGATTATTTCCAGGCGTGCTGCAAAGCTGCTGTTTTAAAGTGGTGACTCTTTCAGCAGGGCCCTAACTAACCCAACTAGTCTAACCTTTCCCTAACAAACTAACTAAAGCTAACCTAAATATATAAAATGATTTTAACATCATATCTGTTACTAAGGAAAATTCCTTTTTTTCTTGACCGGTCAAGGGAAATTTTTTTTCCCCAACACTGCCTATCTGCCGCCTTTCTTCTTCAGTGCAGGGGTGCCGCCTGAGACAAATGTCTCACTCTGCCCAATGGTAGAAGTGGCCCTGACTGCAATTGCGCATTGGGCCACACTATTTTCCCCTTTAAAAGCACGATTGGATTGCAATCACAGTCGGATCATGCTTAAAAGCGCATTGGTGTGACCTAGCCCTAAAGAACTTTGATGGCTTGATAGTCTCATCGATATCTCCCTGCAGAAATATCCGCTTATTATTAACAAGTTCCCTAAAATTCTTTATATGGACAAATGTATATGAATCTCCAAAATTAACAAAATGTTTATATTGAAAATGTTATATATAAAAAATAAAGTTTTAAAGAAGTGTTAACCTACCATACTGAAATTCACAAAATGGTCAAAAAACTCCTACACCTGTCAGTTCTTCTGCTGAACTCTCCAACACACTGACAAAATGGCAACTGGCCAACACTAGCCTGCACTTTTTTTTTTTTTTTTTTTAAATTCTTTATTTGTAATATTTTGTATATTTAAAAGTAGGAAGTAGAAACAAGAAAATAACATTAAAGAGTGCGCAGACTCTTGATAATTTGGTGATTTTAGTATTCTTTCTGTTGGCATAGTAAGAGGAAAAGAGGGATTAGGAAAGAGAGGGAGGGAAAGAAGTTTTTTAGGGTGGACACTTTAGGTATCATATTTTATTAATCTTACATCATATCTATCAGTTTGTTGAACATTCTGTTGATTCTTAACAGTATATACATTACATTTTTGATAGTTCTGTCTGGAGGTATTCTGGATATGTTTAGGTAATTAGCAATGTTTTGTAGGTATTAGTGTCCATAAATGCGATCCATGTTGACCAGGTTGTGAGGAATTTGTCTTGGTTGTCATATATTGATGCTGTTAGGTCTTCCATTCGCATTATATGTAGTAGTTCTTGGACCCAATGGTTGATTGTGGGGCATGTTGTGGTTTTCCAGAAGCAAGGCAGGACCATCCTTCCTGCTGTTAAGAAATGCCTTAGTAATTGTTTTTTTGATTGTCCTATGCTCTCTGGTAGCATAGAGAGTAGGACATACTGAGGGAGAGGTGTCAAGGATTGTGCTGTGATTTGGTTATAAGTTTTTAAGATTGAGGTCCAGAAAGGTTGGATTATCGGGCAAGATAACCAGATGTGGGACATCGTCCCTTATTCTTTTTGGCATCTCCAGCATGTTGCTGGGGTAGTTGGATAGATTTTGTGGAGTAATGTTGGGTAGCGGTACCATCTGGAGATTATTTTATAATTTTTTTCTTGAACTTTACTTGCCATTGACATTTTGTGTGTCATTTTAAAGCATTTCGAGGAGTAGAAGTCTCTGAGAATTGAATATATTTTTGATATTGCATGTTCTGGGGTTGAGGTTTGTTTGCAGAGCTTTTCAAAGGGTGTGGTTTCTTTCAATTTGATGGAGTTTATGTAGTGGGAGATTTGGTTGTGTTCCATATGTTGTAGAGTGGAGGGGGTTTCTTCTTGCATCAATTGGTTCAGTGGGATGGTAGAACCTTTCTCTGTAACTTGTAGTATTTTTGGGTTGTCTGTTTTATTCCAGATGAGAAATTTATGGGCTGTTAGTCGGGGGGAAAGGAAGGGTTGGAGAATATGGGTGTGAGTAGTCCTGGTCTGTTTGAGAGTTTGTATCTTGTTCTTGTCAGTTCCCAGGTTCTCAGTGTGTTGCTTAGGAGATTTATTTTCTGGATATGTTTAGGGCGGTCTGTTGGGGTGAGCCATGGCAGGTTTTGTATAGGCATTTGAATCATGTCGTTTATGATTTCCACCCATAGCTTGTCTTGGGTATGATGTATCCAGTTTATAACTTGGGTCAAGGTAGCGGCTTTGTGGTAGAGGCTTAGGTCTGGGAGGCCTAGTCCGCCCGTGTTTTTATGTCTGGTCATTGTAGAGTACTTTAGGCGGTGGGGTGCACTTGCCCAGATAAATTTGAGTAGGAGCTGTTTGGTTTTTATATATATAGGAACCTTGGCAGAAAGTCCATTTTTATTATATTAATTTTTGCGAGCCATAAATAGCTTTTTTTTTTTCCATAGGCACAGATCGGAGGATAGTCTCTTTATTAGTGGTTGATAATTGAGATCGTATAGACTGGTAAGATCATTTGATATTTTGGTTCCCAGGTAGGTGATTGATTGAGGTTGCCAGCGGAATGGAAAGTTTGATTTCATAAGGTCAATGGTGTCCATGGGAGAGTGATATTTAGGCACTCAGATTTTTGGTAGTTAATTTTGAAATTGCTTAATTTGGCGAATGTATCTATTTGCTTCAGTATATTAGGTATTGAGGTATGTGGTGATGTGATATATAATAGGAGATCATCCGCATAGGCTGCAATTTTGTGGGTTCTTTTGCCTATCTGTATCCCTCCTGTGTTGGGGTTGGTTCTGATGGCATTCAGGAGGTGTTCCATTGTTAGTATGTATAATAATGGTGATAAAGGACACAAGGATTTTGCAGGGATCCGACAGGGTTCCGTTTATTTTGATTCTAGCTGTATTTTGTTGCTATAGAGCCATGATTCTATTTATGCATGTTTCTCCTATGCCTAGGTTTGTCAGTGTGGATTTGAGGAAAGACCAGTTGACCCTGTCAAAGGCCTTTTCGGCGTCTAGGGAGAGAAGGCTGAGAGGGATTTTGTTTCTTTGTGCGTGGGATATGAGGGTGATTGTTTTTACGGTGTTGTCCTTTGCTTCTCTGTTGGGAACAAATCCGTCCTGTTCTGTGTTTATCCAGGTTGGGATGAAGCTTTTCAAGTGTGAAGCTATGATCTTAGCATAAATTTTGATATCTAGGTTGATTAGTGAGATGGGTCGGGCGATGCTGGATCTTTTCCAGGTTTGGGTATAACTGTGATGTGTGTTTCTAGGGCTTGAGGTGGAAAGTGGCATTCAGCTGAGATTGAGTTGAAGGCTCTTAGTAGGAATGGGGTTAATTCTGTTCCAAATAATTTGTAGAATTTGGCTGAGTAGCCGTCAGGTCCTGGGCTTTTGCCTACTTTGAGAGATTTGATCGTTTCCTTAAATTTCTCGCTCCGTGAATGGTGTGTTAAGTGAGGTCAGGTAGTCTGTGTTTATTTGAGGGAGGGAAGTAGAGGTTATATACAAATTGATATTCCTTGGGTTGGAGTCAGTATGTGGTTTTATGTTGTAGAGTTTATCGTAGAAATTTTGAAACCTTTTAGCAATTTCCTCTGATTTGTGCACCATGTTTCCATTTTCTTGTTTGATTTTATTTATATAGTTGCTTGTATATTTACAGTGCAGGGAGTTAGCCAGGGAGCTGCCACATTTATCTTTGAATTCGTATATTTGTCTATTATAGAAACTTTTGTTTGATTTGGATATTGAGTCTAGTAAGAGTAGGAGATCTTGTCTAGCTTTAAGTAATTCTTTGTATGTGTTTTGGTTCCTGTTTTTCTTATGTGTGGATTCTAATGCTGCGATTGTTGTTTGTAATTGTGTGATTTGTTGTTTGGAGGCTTTTTTAAGTCTTGAGCCTTGTTGTATGAGGTGGCCCCTTAAGGTGCATTTTAGGGCTTCCCATTATACTGGTGGAGATGTGTCGTCATGCTCGTGGGTTTCTTGGAAAGTGGATATGGCTTTTTTGATTGAGTCTATGCAATTTTGTTTTTTTAATAGTTGATCGTTCAGTTTCCACGTCCAGTTAGACTTTCCCTGTCAGGGAATAGTTATGTTTAGGTAGATTGGAGCGTGGTCCGACCAGAGGATGTTGCCGTAATGGCATTTGGGCTTCCATGATAGGAGAGTGTGTGAGATTAGGAAGTAGTTTATGCGACTGTAGGAATTATGTATGGGTGAGTAAAAGGAGTAGTCTTTTTGTGTGGGGTTGAGTGTTCTCCATATGTCTACCCGTTGATTATTATGTACTGTCTTTTTTAGTGAGTTGAGTTGTTTATGAGTTGTATGTGTGGTGCCTGAAGAGGTATCCATTAGTGGTTCTAGGGCTATGTTGAGATCACCTCCCATTATGATGGGTCCCTCTCTGAAGTTTTGTAATAGCGTTAGGTAGGAGGTGCATGTTGTGACCTGGTGAATGTTGGGTAGATATATGTTGGCTAGTGTCAGAGTTGTGCCATTCGTTTGTATCTTGAGAAAAATGAATCTGCCTTTTGTGTCTTGTTTTGAGTTTACTAATTGGAAGGGAACCGTCTTATGTATTGCTATAGCTACTCCCTTTGACTTAGCTTCCGGGTTATTGCTGAAGAACCATTTTGGGTCATTTTTATCGTAGATTTTGGGTGTTGCGTTTGCTCTAAAGTGTGTTTCCTGAAAGAAAATTATGTCTATGTGTTCCTTGTGCATGTGGTGTAATATTTGTGTTCTGCGTTGTGGTATGTTTAGTCCTTTTGCGTTGAATGAGCAGATCCGTAGCTCACCCCCCGGCGGCATTTTTAGTATTTTTAAACAAGCTTATATTAGTGTCCATTCTATTTTAGTTCATAGGGAAGCACACTCAAATAGAATATTACAACAGTTCAATTTATTAAGTGCTCAACACACAAACCAGATACACAACGTTTCGGGGGGGTCCAACCCCCTTCCTCAGGTGTAACCAAATACTACAGAGTGCAACCAATATAAGTGTATTGGTTGCATTGTGTAGTATTTGGTTACACCTGAGGAAGGGGGTTGGACCCCCCGAAACATTGTGTATCTGGTTTGTGTGTTGAGCACCTAATAAATTGAACTGTTGTAATATTCTATTTGAGTGTGCTTCCCTATGAACTAAAATAGAATTGATACTTACCTGACATGGCACAGGCTACAGGGAGTGCACCTCACAATCTACCTGGCGGGATTACACTGAACAATTGAATATTGGTTATATTAGTGTCCAACCTTTTGGGGGATGGGGAAAGAGAGGTAGGGGGGAAAGAAGAGAAGAATACAGTAGAGAAAACATCAATATTAACATTAACATTTTTAGCTTTAAACAGTATAAATGGTACCAGTTCGTGGTGGTGCCCCCGAAATTCCCTGGGGGGCAGGTATGTCCCTTGGGGTGATGGTCCTTTCGATCCGTCCTTGTTAGGTCCTGGGTTGGAGTGTCTGTTTTCACCCCTTCCACGTTGGTCAGATATGTTAGTAGGGTATATGGTATCAACCTTGCATTGTCAGGTGAGCTATATGGGGAGGAATTATGTTGGATAGAGCTATTGCTCCCAGTTAGCTTCTAGTTCTCTTGGGAAGTATGCTCTTTGTTTCAAAGTGGTTGTCTGATTGATCTTTGTTTTTTATATGTGATTGTTTTCCATGTTTCTTGTGGCAGAAGTGGGGTATTTGGTATGGGGATGTCCCAATCTGGTAGTTCTATTTTTGGAAGGCCTAGCTTAGTGAGGAACGTTGGTAGGTTTTTGGGGTCTCTTAGTGTGGCTGTGGTTCCTTCTTTTTTAGCTTGCAGTGCAAAGGGAAAGAGCCATTTGTAAGTAAGTGATACCTGAGTCTTTTAGTCCTGTGAGTAATGGCTTCATAGCCTTTCTTTGTTGGAGCGTGCGTTGGGATAGGTCTGAGAACAAGGTTATTCGGGCCCCTTGAAGCCCTTGTCCCTTGGTATGAAAGTGGTGTATACTGCAGATTACATCCCTCGGTGGGGCGTTGTCTGATTGTCTGGGTCGGAGATCCTTATATGCTCTATCTAATTCGATGTGGGTATCTTCCGGTTGGCCCAGTATATTATTTAAGATTTTTTGGAGTACCGTGGGGAGGTCCGATGAGGGGACCGTCTCTGGCAGGCCTCTCACTCTAATGTTGTTTTGGCGTCCTTGGTTTTCGAGGTCATCGATTTGGTTTAAAAGGGCTCTGATTGTGCTTGTTTGGGAGGCTTGCGTGTTATGTAGGGTATTGATGGCTATTGATGGCTCAGATCGGAGATGCGGTCTGCAACTTCCCTGAAGTCTTGGCGGAGGGCCGATATTTCAGCCTTGCACGTGTGTTCCATTTTAGTGATTAGTTTTTCAGAGTCCCTTTTGGTGGGGAGGGATCGGAGGTAGGATCTCAGGTCCGAGGTTTGTTCTTCTGTGTCAGACTCTCGGGTGGGTGTTGTGCAGTTCAGCTGTAGGGCCCGGCGCTTCTGTTCTGGGGAGCCGCGCGCCATTAGGTGCAGTGCCACTCGGAGTTTTGCCGAAGTAGCGGTCCAAATCCGTGTTTGGGGGTTTGGGTGGTGTGGACTGGGGTTTGGGGGTATTCTTTCTCCCATGATTTTGAGCTATGAGCAGGTTGTGGGCTTATTGCAGTGTGGTTTTGGGTTGCTGTCTCGGAGCTCTTTCAGATGCGACCGTCCATGCAGAGGTCCAGGCACGGCCCCCTAGCCTGCGCTTTTAACACACAATCAGAATGCTTTTATAGGGACACTAAACAGATTTTATGTACTTCGTTAAGTACATGAAATATGTATTTATTAATCACATATTCCACATCCCTGTAAATAACAGAAGGCCCAAGGAACAGTGCAAAAATACCTTAGCGGCGCTCCACTTGTGGCTCCTTCCCAGGTGACAGACAAGATGTCCCAACTGAGTGCCTTTGGCGCACGTGCGCCAATAGTGATGGGGGGCGTGCGACCTTGAAGCACGACGGTCAGCGCGATGGAGCTGTGAGTGGAGCATCGGTAAGGTGACTCGGTAAATGTTGCACTGTCCCCGGGTTCTATTATGAGCGTTCTCACCTCCTGTGAATAATAAGTATAGATTTCATTTACTTAAAATTCGGATTTAGTGTCCCTTTAAAACAGGCTGTGTGGCCTAGCCCTTCCACTTCAATTCCTACATGAAACTAGCATATACAATCTCCTCTAACCCACTACTTGCAAACAGTGTGTTGGAAGACTGATGCCCTCCTTTAGCCCACTTGAAACTAGCATATTCACATATAATAGAATTGGCTAGATCATACACTCTGCAGGGAGAATCTCCTCTATCCCACTGCTTGCAAACATAATGTGTTTAGGGAATGCTGTCCACCTTTAGCCCGCTTGAAACTTAGCCTATTCACATAGAATTGGCTAGATCACACACTCTGCAGGGAGAATCTCCTCTAACCAGTGGGGGTGCCTAGGGGGTAAAAGAGATCCGCGTTCCCAGACTCTCTGCGATCTTGTGTATTCAATAAGATACGCGCAATCATCTGTTTAAAAGTCCGAACGGCAGAACTTTATATACAGCTGATCGAGTGTATCTTTACTGCACACGCACACCAGCTATTTAAACACAGCTGATTGCGGTGGGGAGGGGGGTGTGTTAGTGGCCTGGCCTCCAGTCTCGCAGAGGGCCCCTGCTGTTCCGCGGCTGCCTCAACCCACTGCCTGCAAACAAAGAGGTTGGGGGAATGTGTCCCTCCTTTAGCCCACTTGAAACTAGCCTATTCACATAGAATTGTTAGAATTGTTAGAATTGTTTAGGGAATGCTGTCCACCTTTAGCCCGCTTGAAACTTAGCCTATTCACATAGAATTGCTAGATCACACACTCTGCAGGGAGAATCTCCTCTAACCAGTGGGGGTGCCTAGGGGGTAAAAGAGTCCCGCGTTCCCCAGACTCTGCGATCTTGTGTATTCAATAAAGATACGCGCAATCATGTTTAAAAGTTCCGAACGGCAGAACTTTTATACAGCTGACGAGTGTATCTTTACTGCACACGCACAACCAGCTATTTAAACACAGCTGATTGCGGTGGGGAGGGGTGTGTGTTAGTGGCCTGGCCTCCAGTCTCGCAGAGGGCCCCTGCTGTTCCGCGGCTGCCTCTAACCCACTGCTGCAAACAGAATGTGTTGGGGGAATGTGTCCCTCCTTTAGCCCACTTGAAACTAGCCTATTCACATAGAATTGGCCAGATCACACAACCTGCAGGGAGAACCTTGTCTAACCCAGGGCCGTATGACAAATTTGTGATACCGCGTTATTGTAAAAGTACAATCACCATACAGCAGTAAAATTCCGCAATGGTATTGTATGGCCGAGTGTAAATCTACGATCATGTTCTTAAATTTACAAAAACAACCGGAGAATTAGGATCAACATTGTGGATTGTGTTGGGGGAATACCGTCCTCCTTTAAGCATGGTACACGTGTTGCCATCCTTCCTCTGGTGACCGTGGCGGGCAGTTTGCTTTGACCAACTGTACGGGCCATAGAGGACTGCACGATCGCCCGTAGTTTTCATACATGTCCATTCGTCCGAACAGCAGGTCGCAGCCGAAAACCCATGTGATTATTTTGGCCCGATCAACCAATACACTGAACTATCTGTAAATCGGGCAACATATTGCATGGCGTATACCCAGCTTTACTTCAAACTAGACACGACCAATAGGAAATGACCAACCTAGTTCGTTTGAACCAACAAAATCCGCCGAATGCAGTGACGTCACATCCCCGCGACGTCTTCGACGTGATTACAACAAAGAGTCTACTACTGTTCCGGATTCTGAATGAAACATGTCGGTGAACTACGCGGCTGGTTTGTCTCCGTATTCCGATAAGGGGAAGTGCGGACTCCCGGAAGTATTTGATTCTCAGGATGAACTACGATGTAAAGTTGAAGAGCTCGCTAATATGATCCGGGGCTCCTCCTACGTCGTGTTCCACACGGGAGCCGGGATCAGCACTTCCTGCGGTATCCCGGACTTCAGGGGCCCTAACGGTGTCTGGACAATGGAAGAGAAAGGTCTGGATCCAAAATTCGACACGACCTTCGAAACAGCGCGCCCCTCACCCACCCACATGGCTCTGTTACAGCTACAGAGGGTCGGTCTCCTCGGGTTTGTGATCAGCCAGAACGTGGATGGTTTACATGTCCGGTCGGGGTTCCCTAGGGGGCAGCTGGCAGAGCTCCATGGCAACATGTTTGTGGAAGAATGTAGCAAATGTGGGAAACAGTATGTCCGGGATTATGTTGTAGGTACCATGGGGTTGAAACCTACTGGTAGACTCTGTGATGTCCCTAAAATACGAGGCCTGAGAGCCTGTAGGGGAAAGTTGAAAGACACAATCCTCGATTGGGAGGACTCTCTGCCTGACAAAGACCTTAACTTGGCTGATGAGGCTTGCAGAAAAGCAGACCTGTCAATCACTCTGGGTACTTCACTTCAGATCAAACCAAGTGGCAATCTTCCACTTCTTACCAAGCGCAATGGAGGAAAGCTTGTTATTGTAAATCTGCAGCCCACCAAGCATGATCGGAATGCTGACCTTCGTATACATGGGTATGTAGATGAAGTAATGACTCAGCTCATGGAACTGTTGGATTTAAAGATACCTGTCTGGCCTGGATTGCAAACTAAAATAGAAACAAACAATTTGAACCATAAGGTGGAAATTAATTCCTATGATAATACAGTGCAGGATTCTCTAATCCATCTAAAGAGAGATGGGTGCAAGGAGGAGTCCACTCTGCAGCCAAAAAAGGCAAAAGTGGAGAGATCTTATATATGAAATTGGTGGATAGTCATTGTACAATATAATGGTGCTATTTTAACAAAATGTAATAATATTTCGTAAGACATGTATGGGTATCTATGCTTAGATACATATTTGAGTCACAGAAAACATTTCTATATATCACATGTATTTCTCAATAAAACTATAAACAGAAAAAAACATTACTAGAAGTGCATCAGAGCTATTGGCAGTGGAACGTTTCTGATTTTTAATTGCAGTGGAATCAGGACTTGTGTAAATGCACATTCAAATCCACACAAATATTAATTCCTTAAAGAACAGGAGAAACAAACAAAAAATCTTTGTATTCTCAAATGCAGTATGATCTAATACCTTTTAATGTTTAATTGTTGATTTAAGTAAAATGTGTGTTTAAAAAAGAAAAAAAAACCTGCAGTTTTTTTCCCCCCATAGTAGCCCATTTATGTGGGAAAACAGCAGAAATACTTACCATAAGTGCCTTTGGTATTTAATAAGCCAGTGTGCATAGACTTCTATTTCTGGAGGTTTACTTTTTAGAGGACTTTTATTATTTATGTTTATAGGACATTGTTTTCTAGCAAAACATTTAAATGGTATATGCATTGTTGCTAACAAAGGCATTTCGTATTTGGCCACCGTTATCTACTTCGGGGTATTGAGCTCAACTCTCTTGTCTAGAAGCACATAAGTTGTTGTTATAAACTGTACAAATAATGTGGTTGGATGGTTTAGTTAAAACACATCAGTGTTCCTTAAAGAGGAACTGTATTTTCCAAACAAATGCACTCTTTTTAGAAAGATCTCTCTCCTACCTCAAGCAAGCCTAGGATTATGTCTCTAACTGTTGTCAATCCAATGTTATAGGCTTGTAAAATATTTCTTCATACTCTGCACTGTCTCTGTGATAGGCATGTGTTAAAAGCTGTTTCATAAGCCCCATCCACAAAAAACTATCTTTTGAAATGCTGATATCTATATATATCTATAATATTCTGCTATTGACAGTGGACACCTAAGGGCTTCAACTTCCAGCATTCCTTGACTGGAGTATACATCCAGGGAATGCTGGGAGTTGTAGATTTCAAACATCTATAGGATTATGCTTTACCCAAGCAGTAGTATACAAGTGGGTAAGCTTAAGCCAGGGGCTTATAGATGGTGTCACCGCTCATTGTTTAAGTAGGAAGCACCACCATTTATAATGCTGTAAGTTTGGAAAGACTTCAGCTAGAAGCATGTTCATGGAGTAATTTCAAAGGTACAGGTGTGCTCTTTTTAATAGAGGGGGACACCGGTATGGAGAGCACAGTTTCCATTTAAAGTGAAAAAAAAAATTACTTGCCTTTATCCTTATCCTATGTATGTAAGTGCTTGTAACTTTATCCATTCCTGATCCGTTTCAGCGTAACTTCGCATTGTCCTGTTCAGACCACTCCCAGTTAGTATGCGTTTTCCCTCTCTGAACATTTGCAGTGGTTAGGAGCTGTGCCTGAGAACAGTGAGCAGTTAGCTACAACCAATAAAATTCACCCTGCAATTGTGTACCATAGAGAAAGGACAGCAACTCTGCTAGCTGTTAATACGGCTCGAATAAATAAGATTTCTTTTAGCTGTAGACGTTTGGAGGTGTGTGTGTGTGGGTTCTTAAAAATTATTTGAAAACAGACAGCAGCTAACTGCAGGATTGGGTGTTGGCTGCAGGCAGAGTGAGAAAGTACAGAGCATCAGAGAAAGCTTTATTAGAGTTGATCCAGGGATATTTCCGATTGCCACTTGAAGTCAAGAAGGAATTTTTTCCCCCTTCATAATTCTGGTGGGTTTTTTTTTTGCCTTCCTCTGGATCATCAGTTAGGCAGGACTTGTGGGAATTGCTAGATGGGTTGAACTGGATGGACACGTCTTTATTCAACCTCAAATACTATACTATTACGTAAACCCCTTCCATCCTCTCTACCCCCACATAGCCTACCAGGAACAATACAAAAGTCAACTCATATACTGTTTGGCCAGATTTACTATTTTCCTTCTGCTTTCTTTTCATTGCCTGTTGTCTGCTTTGCTTATTTGTTTTCGTCCAATTATTTAAAAAAAAAATTTCAGTTTCTTATCCTCGTATCATTTCTGCTCTTTCCCATTCCCCAAATAAAACATTAAATAAAACACCTTTTTCAAAGATGGAGAAAGATGGGTGGTTATAATGTGGTACCAATTTAATGAAAATATCACCAGATGTTATTTTAGGAAAACCAGAGAGATTTAAGACACAAAACATAAATAGTGTGAATGGGTGAAAGAATTTTATTATGTGCAGATCTGCGGGGATGCTGATTAATCAGCTGATTTAGGATGGTTCCAGTAAATTTATATAGCACTTTATTAACTAGAATGGTGTAGTGTGTTTGCATAGATTAGGGGTGTTATCAGCTATATCAAGTAAAATGCAAATTAAGGAAATTAAAAAAACAATTGCTCTGCAGGGACAAATTTATTAAAAACAGTTTAAGGTACCAACATACCTGAATCCCAAATAACTGCAGCAATCAAGGTTCGTACACTCGAGCAATGATTGAGCATCCAACAAATGCCCACTTCGGGTGATAATTGCTCATGTGTATGACCCCACATACTGAAGCAGACGTCAGCTGCTCAATTATCATGGATCATGGGAGAAATCGCCCATGCTTACAAACCACAGTGTGATGTTCTAATACTGGTCTGCCCTGAAATAAAATTGGGTACTGTCCCCAAACTGCTAATGCATTTAATACTGAGATGTATTAGGATAGATGCCCAGGATACAGTATATTAATTACCGTAATCTGCATTTTCTGCATCCTTGTATGTCGGCATGTCCATGTGAAAAAGCCAACCCTTCCTTGTGGAACTTAAAGGACAAATATACTCACCCCCCCCTCGTTCCTTTCCCCCCACTCCATGCTAAGTCCTCACCTCTGGGTACTTTACAAAAGTCCTGAAGTACTTACTTGTAATCTCCCTCGTCGCTCTGGTCTTATCCTCCCCATTGGCAATTTGAGTGACAGGTCGCGAGGCAGCCAATGGTGTCTTCCCATTGGCTGCCTCCCGGACTGTCACTGATGGTGCCAATCAGAGATTATTTATTTGAAAGCTAACATTTGATTGGTTGGGGCAAAATTTGCACCATTTTAAACTATAATAACTTTTATTGAATAAGCCTGTAAATGTTTTATGTCCTAGCGTTAAGACACACAAAAGTGCTGTACCTTTTTGGTGAATAGTTTGTAAATGCTATCCCTTTGAAAATGAAAAGCTCTCTTTAAATCCACCACAGTTCCTGTTAAACAGGAACTGTGTCTTTTGATTTTAAAAATCTTTCAGTCGCACATTTTTAAAATTAACCTTGGATCAGATCTTTAGTTAAAACTTGTGAGAAGCTATATTACTGCACACACGTAGGTTTAGCAATACAACTTCCTGAACACTTTTAGGCTGAGGCCACACTAGAACACTCTAGATTGCGCAAAAGCTTGCATGTACGATTTGGGCAGTTTACCCTTATCTAAGCGCGTGTGAAAATTGCACCAAAAATGGTGATTGCGTGCGTGATGTGGCCACCCCCATAGGACAACAATACTGTGTGCTTTTAAAAGCATGATCAGATTGCGCTTAGGCTACGTTCACACTAGAAATTGACAAACGTACAGCCTGTGTTTTTCAGTTTGAAAAATGGACAGAAATGCTGCATGCAGTGCATTTTTTAAACGGACTGGAACGGAACGGATTATAATGCAGCAGGTGTGAACGATATTATGAAGTCCAATGGGGTTTTACTGCCTGTCCATTTTTTTAAACGCACCTGCATTTGAAAAATTGATACAAACTGATGTAGTGTGAACAAGCCCTTAAGGGCTTTTTAAATATTTTAATAACTCAAATTTGCCTGTCTTACCTTTCCATGATGGAATACTGAACGTAAACGTGATTAGTTTAAATTCCCCATACGTTCCCCCTTTAAAGGAATAGTTCACTGCAACTTATATTCAAGTATATACGGTAAGTACATTTCTACTGCTTCTTTTACAAAACAAACTTGGCGGTTGGGGGTGGGCTACACTACACCAAAAGTTTTTTTTTCGGGGTGGAGATACCCTTTAACTTATTTCAGTTTAAAAAGAATGGAAGGTAAAGGAGCTATGTCTCACCTTCTGTTCTTTAATCATACCATTAGGGGACAGGAGGGAACACAGCAAACCTACCCACGATTTCGCTCCTCCGCCACTTCCTCTTATAGGCGCCGAACACATCCACGCTCCCTTACAATGAACACACATGCAAGATACCCAAAACAGCGTTAAAAGCCACTGTGAGGCTGTTAAAAGGAAACCTCCCTGTCCATGTCAGGATCAATTGTTACGCTCAGTAAATTTCCCTCGCCCAGTCGGCCCCGTACTAAAGTATAGGGAGTCGACCATGGTCACGGGAACCATATTAGTTCTGAATGGTTTCCCTATACTTTATTTGTATAATTTTATTTATAAAGTGACACTTGAGTAAGCAGCGTTGCACATGATAAAATACGGAGTATAAAAACAAGGGGTTTAAGTGCAAGCAATTATACAGATAAATAAATACAATTTCATACATAGGTTAAGAATACATACATATATATATATATATATATATATAAATTATGGATCAATTAATAATAGTGCAGCATGACATGACACATTAGGAATGCAATCCCTGCTCTGAAGAGCTTACAATCTAAGTAGGACAACATGGGATACAAGTGGGATGGGTACAAAGAGATTTAAATGGCTAAAGTTGGGTACGCACATGACAGATTTTTGGAAAATGACAGACAGGATCTATAAGACATAAGGATACATATAAGGATACACATAGTCCCGACTGTTCTCACTATACACCGCATAGGGAGAACGTTCGGGACTGTTTGTTTCCCCTCGACCGATTCCCTCTATAGGGAGTCTACCACGGCCAAAGGAAATTTTCGGGTCTCCTGAAAGACTGCTTGGCTTCTGTGGCCGCTCGCTCGTTCAGGAAAGCTGCTACACACACTGCCGATAAAGCCCCAATACTGTTGGATCCAACGGTATCGGGGCTTTATCCCTAATGTGTGTACCTAGCTTAATCATTTGTTGTGCTGTGTAAAGGTAGAACTCTTAAGACTGTGTGCAGCCTAATCTTTGAAAAATGACAGAAATTTAAAATTCTGTCGTCATCTATTAAAGATCTGATGTGTGTACCCAGCTTAAACAGCTGTCTCGAGCCATAAATGATCAGTTGGCAAGAATTGGCTCATTTTCCACATACCCTGGTAAGGGTGCTCATCATGTGTTAATTAGTTCCAGTGCTTGCAATTCTATTGATTCCATTGCAAATGGCACCAGCACCCTGTGGTCTATTGATTGGCAGAGTAACAAAATTGCCTGTCCTGTTGCCTTGAGCTGGGTGGGTGGGACATGTATGACCACGCCCCTGCTTCCTGCTATGCCTCTCTGCTGGCTGGACGTTCTTGTCTATCAGTCTAGTGATGCTGGAGATTAAACGATTCGTCCACTTGTCTCCCTTTCTTCTTCCAGCCTAGCGTTGTTATCAGTGATCGCCCCGCCCACTGAGACAAGCCCCCCCCCTTCTCATTAATCTGCCGGTAACAGCCCACAATGTGACGGAGTTTGTCCCGATCTGCTTGCTGTAGCCAGAGAACCACATTCAGTTTGTGCCGTGCACTGCAGACAGTTCAAGTCTGTGATCCGCACATCGCCAGTGAACCAAACCGCTCCCCAGTTCCCAACACATTTCCTTTATATTCTCTGGTATCATGTGGCCGAAGTGTTAACACTTTTCAACTATTGTAAGTGAACAGAACCGAACCCGACGGGTCTTTAACTTCTCTCCATCTACTTCCCAATTGGTTTGGGGTTTCCTTGTTGCTCTGGACCGGATGACTGACAGGAGGGAGGGAGCTGCTGCTGCTCATCAACTTCCAGGGAAGTGACTTTTTTTCTTGCTTAGACCCGGAATCCTGTCAGACAAGGGAGAACGTCGGACTCTCATCGTCTCTGCTCAAGTAAGTGCAGTCCAGATGGGATGAGACACCAGGCTGATTAGAGGTCAGTGATGTTGAACCTTGTTTAGAAACTACAACTCCCAGCATGCTGGGGTGCCAAGGAACATCACTGTTATATGTTGTACATCTGTAAAGGAGGAACCCATTCTCACCCTATATCTGCTCCAGTTTCTGCAGCTTATTAGGGTTTGCTTAATTATTAACCATACAGATTTCATTCTCATTTGCGGATTTTGTGCTCTCCCACCATTCTTTATTATTTTGATGCCCATTCAGTGGCAGTTGTACCGTTGCCCTAGTTCCACCAAGGGATGTTTCCTAACCTTAGTGACTTGGAACTTTGCTATGCACTTTGTTCCTTCTGTGGGTTGGGGTTGTGTGTTTCTTGCTGGCTCTTTATATTGTTGAGTGAGAGCACGGCCACACTGCAACGCAATCGCACACTGAATCACATGCAATTTCACGTGCAATTTCGTTGCGTTTGCGCATGCAGTTTTTTCATCAAGTATTGGAAAATGCATGCGATTGCGATTTAAATGCGGAATGCAAAGCGCAAGTGCAATCGCATTGCACCCGAAAACGTGCATTTTTGGTGCGTTGCCGCGATTCCAATGATTTGAAAAAGCGCAAATGCAGAAAAATCGTAGCAGTGTGGCCTAGCCCTCAATGATTTTTATGAATACATCCTTGGTTCTTCAAGGTTAAAAACTACCAGTGGAGCAGACACTGTGAATGCAGGGGGACCCCATGTTCTTACCTTTCCTATGCAGGTTACAATTGCAGCAGTAACACAGTGAAGAATTCCTAGCTTGACAGGCAACAATCATTTAATTACTGGGTGAAGCAACCCGTCTCAATATCCCTGTCAGTCATTAGGATTCTCTATATTCCCTGATAGTCGTTATCATTGTCAATATCCCCTGACGGTCATTATAACTCTCAATATCCCCTGTCAGTCATTATAATTCTCTATATTCCCTGATAGTCGTTATAATTGTCAATATCCCCTGACGGTCATTATAACTCTCAATATCCCCTGTCAGTCATTATAATTCTCTATATTCCCTGATAGTCGTTATAATTGTCAATATCCCCTAACAGTCTTTATAACTCTCAATATCCCGTCAGTCATTCTAATTTCTATATCCTGAAGTCATTATAATTTCTATATCCCGACGGTCATTATAACTCTCAATATCCCCTGTCAGTCATTATAATTTCTATATTCCCTGACGGTCATTATAACTCTCAATATCCCTGTCAGTCATTATAATTCTCTATATTCCCTGACGGTCATTAAACTCTCAATATCCCTGTCAGTCATTATAATTCTCTTATTCCCTGACGGTCATTATAAACTCTCAATATCCCCTGTCAGTCATTATAATTCTCTATATTCCCTGACGGTCATTATAACTCTCAATATCCCCTGTCAGTCATTATAATTCTCTATATTCCCTGAGGTCATTATAACTTCAATATCCTGTCAGTCATTATATTCTCTATATTCCCTGACGGTCATTATAATCTTAATACCCGTCAGTCATTATAATTCTCTATATTCTGATGGTCATTATAACTCTCAATATTGTCAGTCATTATAATTCTCTTATTCCCTGAGGTCATTTAACTCTCAATATCCCCTGTCAGTCAATAATTCTCTAATTCCCTGACGGTCATTAAACTCTAATATCCCCTGTCAGTCATTATATTCTCTATATTCCCTGACGGTCATTAACTCTCAATATCCCCTGTCAGTCATTATAATTATTCTATTCCCTGACGGTCATTATAACTCTCAATATCCCCTGTAGTCATTATAATTCTCTATATTCCTGATGGTCATTATAACTCTCAATATCCCCTGTCAGTCATTATAATTCTCTATTCCCTGGGTCATTATACTCTCAATATCCCCTGTCAGTCATTATAATTCTCTATATTCCCTGATGGTCATTATAAACTCTCAATATTCGTCAGTCATTATAATTCTCTATATTCCCTGGCGGGTCATAGAGAATTATAATGACTGACAGGGGATATTGAGAGTTATAATGACCGTCAGGGAATATAGAGAATTATAATGACTGACAGGGGATATTGAGAGTTATAATGACCATCAGGGAATATAGAGAATTATAATGACTGACAGGGGATATTGAGAGTTATAATGACCGTCAGGGAATATAGAGAATCCCTGGCGGTCATATAACTCTCAATATCCCTGTCTCAGTCATTATAATTCTCTTATTCCCTGATGGTCATTTAAACTCTCAATATTCTGTCAGTCATTATAATTCTCTATATTCCCTGATGGTCATTATAATTGTCAATATCCAAAACGCAACGTTTTTGTGTGTTTACGCGGTTTTCAATGATTGGAAAAAAACGCATGTGCAAATGCAAATAAACGTGATAGTGTAGCCTAGCCCTAAATGGATTTTAAATATTACTTCAAGAGATAAAATGCTGTCAACTCTGGCCACTCTCCAAATGTTTGTAAACCACAATTCCCAGCATGCCTTATGTTGCAGAATGCAAAAAGCATGCTGGGAGGTGTAGTTCCTAAACATTTGGAGTGCCAAGGTTCGACATACAGTAATACAAAGAATACCATCTGTATGAGAAGCCGTTTAAAGTGATTGGTGGTGTTTTCCTTCTGGATTTGATGGGGTCTGGCTGAGCTGAGGGTAGACGATAATTGGTAAATGAGCTAAATGTGTATATGGTCCAGTATAATATATTTAGTTTAATAAGTATCAGTAATAAGAATTGCTGCAATCGCTCCCCTTCTCTATCAGCTTGGGTTCTACCCTGTGGGGTTTTTTAAAGAGCTAACCCACAACCTCATTTTCTCTTACTGCCTGCGCATATTAGTACAATCCATTTGAAATGTTCACTATCTGCACATAGAAGCCGTTGCTGAGTGATAGCTTAGGTCCGATTAGTGCAAGAAATATGCCCTTAATCTGTTTTACAGCCAAGTTATATACTATAAGGATTATATAGAATTTGGCATATCTGGGTCAATACCATTGCTCTGACAGTAAGGAGGTTAACATGTGCATTTTGAGTTTAAATTCATGCTGGTTTCATGAATCAGATTTCTAATAATGTTTGCATTCGGTAGATGGTTTTTCCTTTGTGCTTCTACACAGAGCATTTTATTTTACCAGCATTGCCAGTGGTAAACCTGCAGCAGATGCACAAGTATTCTATGATTCCATACTTCTCCCTTCCAGTCAGTAACTGCTAGAATATCAACCTTTAACCCTTTCACTGCCAGGAGATTTTCATTTTTTTTTTGCATTACCTGCCAGAAGATTTTCAGGATTTTGCCCTCAATCGCTTTAGACTAATTTTACTGTAGGAAACCTTGTCAGTAAATCAGGAATATTATACATTGTTTTTTTCAGCACAAAGTGTACTTTAACATGGTAACAGAATTTTATAACTTTTCTGGAAATTTTAACTGGAATTATGGTAAATATGTAAAAAAAAATGAAAAATTTTCAAATTTTCATGGATTTTTTTCCCATTTTTACTTATAGTTATCTTAAGGTTACACACAAAAATCTTACTGTTTCTAAAAGCTCAGATACTCCCGATTACACGATACCGATATATGTAGGTACCAAACCCTTTTCCGTACAGGAGACCCCCGCCAACTAAAACTGCACCTTCAAGATATTACACCAAATTAAAATGTTAACCACTACTGACAGTTAACATAGAATATCTACCAAATTAACTAAAATATCCCACACGTGAGATATTTTTAGAAACTACACCCCACCAGGATTTTCCGAGTGAGGTAAGTTTCGATCAAAATGCAGATACCAGGGCGCAGCTCTTCGCCAATGTAAGTTATTTTCTCACATTTTCTTTTTTTTTCCTCAACTGTAAAAACAGAGACAAAATCAAATGCGAATTTCATCTAAAAAACTGTGGAGGAATTTCAAACCATCTCAAATATGAAAGCCTAACCCTCCCGAATAAAACGTATGCCACATTCATGGTGTACCCAGAGACATGGCTACCACTACCCAGAGCGTGACCAGTGCCAAATGTCAGTAGCAGCAAAAAAAAATTTGCCAGTTTTGTATTGAACAGTCTGCATTTTTTCCCAAAACACACCCCCAACTCAGAATACCCCCCACAAACTATATATTCCTGAAATCTACACACCTTCAGCTATGTACCGCTGTAGTTTGTTTCATTCATATCATCAATGGTGTGGGCGCAGCTCTTCGTAGAAGTTTGCACTTTACCAGATTTTCAAAAAAATGAACATCAAACAACATTCAAAAGGTAAAATCATGCCAAAACCTCATGGAATGTAAAAAAAAGTTACTAAATATCATCTCCCAAATGTCCTGAATCAACGGTATGCCATATGTGTGGTTACACACGCGGACGTGAGCGAAAAGCCACAAGTGAGACAATGCATGATGGCTCAGAAACAGCGAAAATATTTGCCAACTCCAAATTTGAACAGTCTGCAGTTTTTTCCACTAAACACCCTGATAACTCAGAAATACCCCCCACAAACTATATATTCCTGATCTACACACCTTCAGCTATGTAGCACTGTATTTTGTTCATTCATACATCAATGGTGTGGGCGCAGTTTCTTCGTAGAAGTTCGCACTTTTCTGAAAAAAGAACAAAAAACAACTTCAAAAGGTAAAAATCATGCCAAAAACCTCATGGAATGTAAAAAAAAGTTACTAATATCAATCTCCCAAATGTCCTGAATCAAACGTATGCCATATGTGTGTTACACACGCGGACGTGGAAGCGAAAAGCCACAAAGTGAGACAATGCATGATGGCTCAGAACAGCGAAAATATTTAGCCAACTCCAAATTTGAACAGTATGCATTTTTTTCCAACAAAACACCCTGATAACTCAGAAATACCCCCCACAAACTATATATTCCTGAAATCTACACACCTTCAGCTATGTAGCACTGTAGTTTGTTCATTCATACCATCAATGGTGTGGGCGCAGTTCTTCGTAGAAGTTCGCACTTTTCTGAAAAAATGAACAAAAAACAACTTCAAAAGGTAAAATCATGCCAAAACCTCCTGGAATGTAAAAAAAGTTACTAAATATCAATCTCCCAAATGTCCTGAATCAAACGGTATGCCATATGTGTGGTTACTCACGCGTACGTGGAAGCGAAAAGCCACAAAGTGAGACAATGCATGATGGCTCAGAAACAGCGAAAATATTTAGCCAACTCCAAATTTGAACAGTATGCATTTTTTCCACAAACACCCTGATAACTCAGAAATACCCCCCACAAACTATATATTCCTGAAATCTACACACCTTCAGCTATGTAGCCACTGTAGTTCGTTCATCATACCATCAATGGTGTGGGCGCATTTCTTCGTAAAGTTCGCACTTTCTGAAAAAATGAACAAAAAACAACTTCAAAAGGTAGAAATCATGCCAAAAACTCATGGAATGTAAAAAAAGTTACTAATATCAATCTCCCAAATGTCCTGAATCAACGGTATGCCATATGTGTGGTTACACACGCGGACGTGGAAGGCAAAAGCCACAAAGTGAGACAATGCATGATGGCTCAGAAACAGCGAAAATATTTAGCCACTCCAAATTTGAACAGTATGCATTTTTTTCCACAAAAACACCCTGATAACTCAGAAATACCCCCCACAAACTATATATTCCTGAAATCTACACCTTCAGCTATGTAGCACTGTAGTTTGTTCATTCATACCATCAATGGTGTGGGCGCAGTTCTTCGTAGAAGTTCGCACTTTTCTGAAAAATGAACAAAAAACAACTTCAAAAGGTAAAAATCATGCCAAAACCTCATGGAATGTAAAAAAAGTTACTAAATATCAATCTCCCCAAATGTCCTGAATCAAACGGTATGCCATATGTGTGGTTACCACACGCGGACGTGGAAGCGAAAAGCCACAAGGTGAGACATATCATGATGCTCAGAAACAGCGAAAATATTTACCAACTCCAATTTGAACAGTTGCATTTTTTTTCTCACAAAACACCCTGATCCTCAGAAATACCCCCCACAAACTATATATTCCTGAAATCTACACACCTTCAGCTATGTAGCACTGTAGTTCGTTCATTCTACCATCAATGGTGTGGGCGCAGTTCTTCGTAGAAGTTTCGCACTTTTCTGAAAAAATGAACAAAAAACAACTTCAAAAGGTAGAAATCATGCCAAAACCTCATGGAATGTAAAAAAAAGTTACTAAATATCAATCTCCCAAATGTCCTGAATCAAACGGTATGCCATATGTGTGGTTACTCACGCGGACCTGGAAGCGAAAAGCCACACAGTGAGACATGCATGATGGCTCAGAAACAGCGAAAATATTTAGCCAACTCCAAATTTGAACGTATGCATTTTTTTCCCACAAAACCCCTGATAACTCAGAAATACCCCCCACCAAACTAATATCCTGAAATCTACACACCTTCAGCTATGTAACACTGTAGTTCGTTCATTCATACCATCAATGGTGTTGGCGCAGTTCTTCGTAGAAGTTCGCACTTTTCTGAAAAAAAGAACAAAAACAACTTCAAAAGTAAAAATCATGCCAAAACCTCATGGAATTGTAAAAAAGTTACTAAATATCAATCTCCTAAATGTCCTGAATCAAACGGTATGCCATAGTGTGGTTACACACACGACGTGGAAGCGACTATCAAAAAGTAAACAATGCGCAGTGAGCCAATAACCAAATTTTCCCAGATTTTTCAAACTGAACACCCCTCTAACTTGGAAATACCCCCGCAAAAACTATATATTCTCAGAATCTACATACCTCAGCTCGTAATAACGCTGTAGTTCGTTCATTCATCCATCAATGTGTGGGCGCAGTTCTTCGTAGAATTTGGCATTTCTACACAATTTTCTGGAAAAATAGAGAAAAATACATTTCAAAGTACAAACACACCAAAACCCCATGTAATGTAAAAAAAACTTAACCCAAATACCAACTCCTAAATGTCCTGAATCAAACGGTATGCCATAGTTGGTGGTTACACACACGGACGTGGAAGCGATAGTCACAAATTAAGACAGCACAGTGCTTAATTACAGCAATGTTCCAGTAATTTTCACGGTAAACCCCCTCCAACTCAGAAATACCCCACACAAACTATATATTTTTGAATCTACATACCTTTAGCTATATAACATGCCATTTCTTTGTTTCATACATGCAATCTTGTAGCCGCATTTCAAGTAGTATATTTCGAACTTTAGCAGACAGCAACTCGCACTTGATCCGGTGCCTGGAAACCTGGAAAATATGTTTCAAATCTTCCTACCTTGCTGGATATCTTTGCCTCTGTGTTGTTGCCTATTTGCATTACTGAGAATGACTGATAGCTTTAGTGAAGGCTATTGAGCTTTTGCTGTGAAAAAGTTTTGTAGCATCAGATCGAAAGATGAATAATAAAATTCACTTTCTATTTCATCATTTGCCACAAGCGCCCTTGAACCTACAAG
This sequence comes from Hymenochirus boettgeri, assembly GCA_019447015.1. Lineage (NCBI taxonomy): Eukaryota > Metazoa > Chordata > Amphibia > Anura > Pipidae > Hymenochirus > Hymenochirus boettgeri. Next base: position 69,605,778 of record CM033474.1, on the reverse strand, counting down.
CTCTGCCCAGCACAAGACTAGGTGCTTTCGTTTGGAGTTTAGTTTTTACGTCTCCGTTTTTTTCCGCACATCTTGAAAGATAAAGCAAGTTGTTAAATGCATAATGAAAACCATTCATCATTTACTGTAATACACCCATAACCATCACCCTGTTACTGGTGTATTTTACAGGAACCTCAAATCCTTGGGAAAAATAAACTCGGTTAGTACACATTACTAACAATAAAACACATTGTACCTTATGCCCCCTTTACAGTAAATAACTATTTTAACTAGAGGAGACCTTACCTGTCCCAACCACAAACTATTTCAGAAAAAGGCAAATGAACCCCGGAGCATGCCAAATAAGGGCCTAGGACACCCACAACTCCGAGAGCCTCCTATCCTATCTAACTTCAAGTGCACCAAAGTATGGTCGCTCAAAACAGGGCTTCAGCATAAAGCAGGGTTGCTAGGGCACTGAGGACAAAAATACCTTGTATCTCGCCTAGTCCCATTTTTACGGCAAACCTTGCAGGCTCTCTGGGGATGCTGCTTATTAGGCGTGGGTGGGAATGGGTTCTAAAAATGCTTTCCTACTAATCTAGCTACATTATCATTACTAGCATCTCCGGACCTCCTCTCAACTACCAAACACATAGCTGGAATAAGCTGCAGCTGGAACTTATAATAAGACAGTAACGGCTCTGGTACCACTGTCTTGTACATATACGAATTATGTAGGCCGTTTGCAAAAGATAACTGGCTAATTTATTGTACCAGGCCTTTGTTTTTCTGGTGGCGTTGTAGTAATGTTTTGGATCTGATCATTTTGTCAACGCCACCCATGTACTTGTTGTATTCTTTGCTACAAGTGGTCTAATTTTGGGGGGCCTACCACCACTTCTGTGCCCTACTCTTACCGACTCATCGTGGATGGTGGTACATGAATACAACCTTAGTTCACAAACTTGACAGCCAGGAGCTCACTGCTTCTTAGAGCAAAATTCTCCCCGCTTTAGTGTCTTATCCAGTAAAGCCCTTGGGCAACCCTTTTCGAATAGGATTTATGTGCCACAGGCTGGGGTGTCAAAGAATAAAGATTCTAAACAAGGGAATACTTGTATAAAGTTATCCACATATAATTGTAACCTTGGCCCCGCCAATGAGAAATGACTCCCAGACTATCTTGCCACTGACCGTTAAAATCCAGTGGCCAACCAGGGGGGTCTAACTGTGAGTCCTTGCCCTCATATATCATAAACTTGCTAGTGTACCCATACTACTTTTCGCAGAGCTTATATATTTGATGCCATAGCGAGAACGCTTACTTGGCATGTATTGACGGAATATTAAGGCGCCCTTTTTAGAGCATAAGGACTCATCAATACAGATATTCTGGGAAGGATGTAACACCTCTGCAAAGCGTTTTAGTACAGCTATCAATAAGGGCCTCAATTTATGAATCCTGTCATGACCGGGTGCACCGGGGAACAGCTGGGTGTTATCGTTAAAATGCATAAACCGCATAATATTTGGTAGCGGTTTTCTAGGCATTACGCTGAAAAAAGGGGAGGAAATTACAGTGGTGTATCCCAATAGCCTTCCAATGTATTGTTCTTTACGAGAACCCATTGAAAGAGTGAGGGCAAAAATTTTTCATTTTCCACTATTGTGTGGGATACCATGCACGAGCACGTGAATATACACCTAATTGGTGGTGTGGCATATACTGCTCGGCATAGATTAGTATAGTGGACCCATCCTGTAGATTGCGTCCGTCAGAAACAGCTGAAAGAAGTCTAGCACTTCAAAAATTACTGGTGTCCACCTTCACGCCAGGGACTGCTAAAATCAGGAATTTGGGGGTAAAATTAGCGGAGGCCTCCACGCAGGCTCTCCTTCCAACTGCAGCACCTCACACACTCCCATCATCTACCTCCATAGACAACAATGTGTAGAGACCAGCCTCATCATCAGCAGAACCACTACTCTCTAAGGCTGTGACAGTGTCACTACTGCCATGCTCCGTCAGAATCTGATGATTCTGATCCACGGGTAAATACTCAGGGTCAGCTCACATCAGAAAACACACTTTCCTCTGAGCTTGGTCAGCATACAGTATCTAGCAGCCTCCTGTACAGAAAGCTCTTCTTCTTACCTTGTCTCAAAAGTTCACTGTACCAATTTTCTTTTCAAACAAAGACCTGCATTACCCCTTCGCAAAAAAAGCACCTTGCAGTTAACCCCTTCAGCAAAAACCTGAAGTAAACTTCATTGCAAAAAAGACCTGAGTTGACCTCAAGCAACTAAGTACAATGTTTCAACTTCCAACTTTCACACTTTCTAGAAAGCACCAAGAAACTGAATACTATAAAACTAAACTAATAAGCAGTATACAAAATTTAACACCGTACAATTCCAAATACAGAAATAACTTTTATTATTTTTAGATAACTCTTAATAAAACAAAATCAAGGGTACTGAAGCAAAAAAAATTATAATAAAGACACTGAATATATTTAAGCAACAGAAAGCAAAAATGCACAAAATACTTCACTACAACACGCAGGACTGGGGGTCAAAATCACAGATCCACTAGTCTTTTGTGTAATAAAGAATCAGGGTAACTGAACCAAAAAAAGTATATAAAACTGAGATAGCATAAATTACACACAAAAACAAAATGACTAATAACTTTACCGCACAGCAAGACTGGGGGTCAAATGACAGACCCACTAGTCTTGATGGTATAAATGTTAACAGTAATCATCCCACAAGTTATCAGTAAGAGGTCTGGGGGTTGGGGGAGGTAGAGGGGTAGATAGGTATTAAGAGGTGTAATAGGGATATAGATAGGGGTAAAACCAAAAAATTACACACAAAACAAATACAATTATAGAAATAATACTAATCAAACCCAAAATAAAAGAACACAAAAAAATCCAGAAAAACTGTCAAAAATCAAAATGATTGAAAAATACAAATAAAAAATATGTTGATTTTGTGTGGTATTTTTGTGTGTATGTATATTGTTTGTGTGTTGTGTTAAGTGTAAATATGTGTTGTAAGTGTGTGTTAGTGTGTACTAAGTGTGTAGATGTGTGTAATACAAAAAAAAAGTTTATAAGTTTATAAACTAAATGTATGTGGGTAGTTGGTGGTAATACTGTACCAGTCCAAAGACAGATGATCTAAAGCAGCAGCAAGTTAAATCCCAGCAGGAAACACAGCAGATCACAGCAGAGGGCTCCAGCAACGTAATCCACCAGGTAAGTTTGTGAGAAAAACCAGCAGGGGGCGGTTCCTTTACACTGAACATCAGCAGTCACTCCCCATGTGACTTGTGATGTCATTGCCTTCCCATTGGCTGCTCTGCGATCGTGGACCGGAGAGGTAAGTAACCCGGCATTGCTCGTTGCCTAGGGGGTTTGCAAGAGCGGGAGCGGTTCCCCGCTCTAACTTCGGCATTCCGCTCCGGACCGGAAGTGCTCGCAGATCGTGAATATACGATCTGTGGCAGTTTGGTACTTGTCTGCACAGAACGTATATTCACAGTCTGTGCAGGCAAAGGGTTAAAGATCACCTGTTTTTGTTTTTTGTGTGTGTAAAATGGGTTCACTGATTTTATGGGGGATACTGGATCACTAGTAAATACCGTAAAAGGGCAAAAATAGGCAAATCAACAGGTACTGCTAGACCATTATAACAGCAAGATTTTGAAGGATACTGGTCTAAGCAGAACCAAGAGAAATGCATGGCAGATTTGGAGAAATTTCTTTCAAGTAGATGCAAAGGCTGTGAAAACAGTATCCATTGTCTATCTATGTTTGGCTGTCAGAGATGTATTCCATCTGGTTTCTGAGATAACTAGAAAAACTGTCTCAACTGTGTCCACAGGATGGCAAAGTAAGGGTTACAGTTACTTTACGCAGTCTAGTGGTTTGGTGGGTCTGTCATGTTGGTTCATCTGAAGATTTTTTTAGGAGCAAGATTTATATGCAGGATGGTTCTTGAGGAAGGATGGGTGGCAATGAATATGGCGCAACAGGTGGTGAAGCAGAGATACAGTGTTTAGCAATGGGTACTTATTATGCACTTAGCAAGCATGTGAATTAGTCACTGTAACTGGCATGAACTTTTTGCCTTACATGTTTGAAAGCAGCATGACTAATAACATTGCATCACAACTCACACAGGGCCTTGGGGTTTTATGTAAATTCATATAAGTTACAATTGCATGTAATACACATCTCTAGTTGAGTTCTCTTAATATTTTCACATGCACATATCCAACCTAATTAAATTACCAGCTAGGCCTGTGCTTTTGATCTGGTCTGCTTAGGAGTCCCACATGCCTAAACACTACCATATACTCGAGTTAAAAACCGTCTCGAGTATAAACCGAGGCACATAGTTTTAGGAAAAAAGGAAAAAAATACATTGACTCGAGTATAACCCGGGGGTAGTATTTGCCACTTAGATGTTTGGAAACTACAACTCCCAGAATTTTTATTGCTGGAGTTGTAGTTTTCAAACATCTTAAGTGCAAATACTTACAAATAGGGGTAATCCTCCTTTATTTGTGCATACATATGCACAAATAAAGAAGGTTTTACTCTATTTGTATTTGCCACTGGTGTATAGTTTCTCCTACCTTGTCCGGCGGCCCGCTCGCTCCTCGCTCCCATCCTCTGTGCGCATCCGATGATGTCACAACTTGGCACCGCAAGTGAGAGCGCCGGGTAGTGACATCATCCAGATGCGCACCGAGGATGCGGATCGCGCGGCCGGCGGACAGTAGGAGATAGGCTGACTCGGTATAAACGAGGTAAGTATATACGGTACCTATTTATTACTTATCTATATTTTTTCCTAATTATGTTAGATTTTAAAGGAAAATTATACCCACCCCCTCACATTAAGTGCCCAGGGTGAGACCTTAACCATTAGTTTCTCACCCGGGGGGGGGGGGGGGGGGGATATAAGTACAATTTCCTTTTAATTGAATCAGAATACAAGATTACAAATCTTGGTTTATTTTTATTGTTGTAGTTCTTGTTGAAAAAATATCTCTATTGGTTTTAAAAGAACCCTGCTACCTTTCATTTGTCGGTTTCCATCACAACGGTAATGTACAACATTCAGTCCTTTTTCATGTTTTCTCATTTTTATTCATCTATTTATCTCCTCAGGTATAATAATTTCATCTTCATTATTTTGTATTTCTTTTTTTTTTTTTAATCCTAATAATATGCAAATAGCTGCTGCTATGTTACAAATCCTTGATGTATTTGTGGGTCCTTTTAACTTTTTTTGGGGGGGGGGAGCAGAGACTTTTCAATTATGGGGGGAGGAAGGGACTGCAGAGATTATAAAAGCACACATGGAATTCACAGGCAGATTGATTAGATTTGATTCCACAATGCTTTGATTTCAATCTTGATACAGTGTGGATAATTGACCCCCAGGGAAGATCCTGCTGATGACCAGCTTTAGGCTGGTATACACCAGCAGATTTTTCGACCTCGATCGTTCGTTCGTCTGGATTGGATAGATCAGACGTGTCGGTAAATTCTGATCGATTGCGCGGTTCCCTATGAACTGCACGATCGATCGTTCGCACTTTTGGCTGCGGCCGAATTTGCCGCGACCAAAGGACATTTGTTCCGGCCGAGCGCTTGGTCATGACAAATACAGGGAGATTCAAAAAACTCTTTATTGTTTAAAATGGTGCTACTTTTGCCCCAACCAATCAGATCTTATCTGATCTCTTTGTATGTATCTCTTTAATGTATCTCCTAAAAATTCCGGGCAGCCAGCCAAGAAAAGCAGAGGGGTAAAATGTAACAACTGGTAAAGGCAGAATCTGCCAAGGGATGGAAAAAGAAACTAAAGTAACTAATCTTCCAACTGGTTACACCAGACCTGGGCAAAGTAAGGACCCTTCATAAAATAATGTTCATTGTCTCAGCTGGATCGTTTTTTTTTTTGTTTTTTTTTATAAAAGAATGATGAGTGATCAAGTGACAACTTAATTTTATGAATGGATCTAAATATTATACACTTTATATTAAAATTTAATTACACAACCCCCCCAAAAAAACATTAGAACATTTGATAGCTGGCCCAGCCCTTCACGACATTTCAAGTTTCTCATGTGGCCCCCTGTGAAATGTAATTACCCACAGTTACATTGTCACTGCCTAATGTATAGAGAAGAAAAGCACTGATACAGATCGTTTTAGTGGGGATGCATTTTTTTGCATTAAGACATGGTTAACGGATGATTGATTTTACTACCATCCCATATAGTATATTTAATTTGGTCTGAACTATAACATCCATCTGTATAAATATTACACCTATTCACTATAAATGGCTCGAGTGATGTGAATCCCTGTTGGAAAGGGATCTTGGAGTTTTGGTGGATAACAAACTTAAATGCAGCAAGCAGTGCCAGCAGCAACAGCCAGAGCCAGCAAGTCATTGCTTTGTATAAAGAGAGGTATGGATTCAAGTAGAAAAATGTTACTCTCCATCATAACAAAGCATTGGTAATATGCAGTGCAATTTTGGAATCCTGTGTACAAGAATGACATCTTGGAAATGAAAGGGTTTGGAGAAGGGGAAAGGGAATGGAGGAGCTTGATATGAAGAGAGACTGAAAGTTACAATTATGTCTCATAGGAAAGGAACTTGCGTTGGGATATTGATACTGTGTAAAATACATTAACGGACCATACAATAAACATTGGGGCACATCCCTTAAACTTGAAGAAAAAATGCTTAGTCTTTAAGTTCATAAAGGGTAAAACTGGGGAACTGTCTTCCAGTGGACATTGTGATGGCAGGTTCATTGGATAGTTAAAAATATTGATACATAAAGTGGAGTTAATCCAGGGATTTTCAGATTGCCATTTGAGTTTGAAAGGGTCTTCTTCCCCTTCATAATTCTGCTGGTCCCCCCCCCCCCCAACAGATCTACAGTTAGGCAGGAAATGTGGGTATTGCTGACAGGATGGACTGAACAGACGTATGTCTTTATTCATCCTCAAATACTGTACTGTACTATACTATGTATAATAGCCTGAAAATAGAGTCTCGGTCAAAAACTTAACCTGTTCTGGCGGCCGCACACTCCACATCCTCTGCTGACTGACGTCACTACTTGGCGCCGGGAAGTGAGGCCGGCGCCGAGTAGTGACGTCAGCCAGCAGATGAATGTGGAGCACACGCCCACCGAGGCAGAGAAGATCCAGGGAGGGAACCGGAGCAGGTAGGAGAAGGCAACTGTGGGGTGTCTCAGAGGGAGGGGGGGGAAATACAGTAATTCCTGCGTGGCAATTCCTTGCCAATGCAGATGTTTGGAAGCAACTAGATGCCGGTAGTTGTGGTTTCCAAACTCTAGAATGCTAGGGAATGAGGCTTTAGTTGCCTTAAATGGACAGAAGAATAATTCACATACATCCCATACAGTAATAGCCATGGTGTTTTGGCAATTTACGGTATGGGAATTTTGCTGTCATTTTAAAGGGCAACTCAAGCCACAAACATAACAGAATCAATGCAGTAGTGGTCCTATTTTCTACCCTCGGTTATACACGAGTATATAGTTATACAATATCTGCAAGACTTTGTGTGTTCTTCCTGTGCTTGTGTGGGTTTGATATCTCTGGTATCCCCACAATCATAAAGACATACTGATAAGCTGTGTGTTTAAATAAAGTTCTATATTGTAACAGCCAGAACCGATTGTGAATGGATTAAATACTGTAAAGTGCTTTGGCCCGATCAGTAACACTTCCAAAGATATAAACTGCAATTTTGCTCCCACTGTCTCAGTTGTATTGTTATTGGAAGAAGGGTCAAGCTTTCTGATGTTTTTCATATAATAGATAATCTGTGTGTTAGGGCTCTTTCATCTTGACTCATGACCATGCCATTATAGAAATATAACCCCAAACTTGCTGGAACCTGCATGATTCTAGCCTACACCTTTGTTTAAACTTTGTTTAACCTTTCTGTTAGAAGTCAATATTTTACTGTAGATTTACAGTATATGTTATAACACCATGTGTTTCTGGCCCACAACCTTGATTGTTTTGGCTGCCGTGAATATCTTGGGCAGCACTTACGGAAATAACGGTTTGGCTGTACAATTTATGCCTTTGTGACCTACCTAATGTAGGATGAACTATATGGACCTCAACCACACTATTTTAGTATAGCTTTCCTTGCCTATTAAACTATGTAACACCCGTACAATAATTTGTCCCACCGACCAACATTTCAGTGTTTTGGTAGGTCGCGGCAAATTATTGGATGTGTTTTGTAGATGGACGCGACTGATGTCCGACTGTTCGTTTTGTCCGAATTGGACAAACGGATGATTGACGTGTCGAAAATCACAACCGATCGTGTGGTCCTCTATGCACCAAACGATCGGTCACGGCTAACTGTCTGACATCGCTACTTCCTGCTGGACGACTGGTCGGAAGTGCCAAATGGTCATTCAGGAGGAAGGATTGAGCGGTGTGTACCCACCTTAAATCATTCTACATGCTGTTTCTATTTCCTAAATTGTATGCTATTTTCTGGTGAAACTATAATGAAAGGGAAAATATTTTGTGGCACATACAGGGCGATGCACCGAGATCCGCTATCGGCAACCTGGTGCAAACAGCCCTTTTATATACCGGCTCTCGGAGCATTGCTGTCAGCCATTTTTCTATTTTGGCACTTTTAAGTGCTGCAATAAATGCGTCTTTTGCCATAAACATCGCTTGTGGTAGCTGCCCGGTTAACTTTCACATTTTAAGTCCATTTCTGCAACTGCGCCTCTTGTTGCATCTGGCTGATAGAGTGGCCTGGCATCACTATAGGCTGTTAGTGTGGCCCTAGATGGTGTAGGTTGGGCACCCTGCTATAATGTTACCTAAGTGATTTATAAGCAAAGATACATCTGTAAGAAGTCAGTAGATTTTTTAGTAAAACACCTTGCAAAGTACTGTACTATTTCCCTTGACATGAATGTGAGTACTCAAATTAGCCCTGCAAGAAGTTGCTTACTAATGCTTCAGGGTACAATTTTGAGAAAATATTGATCAAGCAGGGCAATGCCGGATTTATTACAAACCACCTTCTGCAGCACTGGTCTAAGAATAAAAGAGACCGTATGACATGTATAGTATGTATAGCAAGTTCTCATATTTACCAAAAAGCTAATTCAGTTGAAAATCACTCATGTGTAGCAAAGCACATCTGGTTTGAGAAGATGGTCCCTTGGCATCTGTGCCCTGTCCGTGGTACAGTCCGGTGTTTGGACAGAAATCATCTCCGAAATCAGCATTCCCGCAAGGTGCTTCTGGCGCACAGATAGAAAGACTTGCACTTCTGTATCACTTTGCTTTGTTTGTGTTGACATTTTAGCCAATTATGAAGTGCTACAGTATCTCCTTAAACAGTGTTATATATTTTGTGTTTAAATACTCAGACTGTATAATGTTTATCCAGATAAAATAGATTTAAGACTTAAACTGTTCTTTTAAATGGCTTAAATGTTTGTTGCATGTTTTTGACAAGTGTATTGTGCTTCTGCAGCCTTAAGTCTGCTCTTTTGGTTTTCTTAAAAGGTGTCCCTTCCCCATCTGTGTGTTGCCAAGGGTTTACTCTCCAGTCTGTGTTGGCATGTGATAATGGTATCGATCTTCCATGACTTTAGTCTTTTTGTTCTGAATGAATTTTAGATTATGGTGTAAATGACTTCAAAATCTAAACTTTATTTTTATGGTGCTATTGCAATGATCAGTTTTAACTAGATATACCCAAATGATCAATGGCTTCCTATTGGAGCTTCAACATTGTAAGTTCTTTAGCTCAGTTGTACATGTCTGAGCGTGTTACAGTAACAGCAGGGGATCGCCCTGGCCTGTCTGTAATGATAACTGAGCATTTAATACCCCAATGGTTTCTAACTAAGAAAGAGCTGCAAGAATCACAAATTACAGAGTTTTCTCCAAGATGCTACTGGTTCCATAGGTAATTTGCTACTTATTATAGAACCCATTCATACTCTTTCAGACTGCATAGTGGAGGATTAAAGGGCATGTCCACCCCCAAACTATAATTTAACCCACTACTGGCCTTCCTTTAATGTAATAAAATCCTTACCTTCATCCCTGCTCAGAAGGCTGCCCTGCTATGCCCCTCCAAAGTCCCAAAAACTGGCCACCAGGCGCCTGGCAGAGTCCTGTCTCTCCTCCGGTAGAATTTTCCCATGCGCACTGCAGCCCTCCCTCCTGTTTGGCTCTCCCTCCCCCTAGCACAAAACCCCTTTGGTTAACTGCCTCTTAGCCAATCACGGACGCGGCTGCTGGTCTGGCCCCTTGCTTGCAGTTTAATGCAAGCAGAGGGCCAGGACAGTACGCCGGAGGGAGAGGTAAGAAAGTAATTTGGGTGTTTCTGCTAAAGGATATGAATGATGGGCTGGGGGAGGAAGCCCTACAGTAATCAAAATTTAAAAAAAATGGGTGGACATTCCCTTTTAAGTTAGGTACAGTTAGTTACAATTCAAAGGGAAAATATATCTCCAAAGGGTTAAAGGGCATGTCCACCCCCAAACTATAATCCCCTCCACTACTGGCCCCATTGTGTAGTGTAAGATAATCCTTACGTTACATCCCAGCTCCATCTGGTTCTTCTGCTATCCCCCCCTCCAAAGTCCAAAAAACCACCCACCAGGAGTAACTGCAGATGTCCATATAGGACTCTTCCTCCTGTCTCCCCTCCGGGAGAAGTTTGGCATGCGCCACTGCAGCCCTTCTCCCCCTCCCTTCCCCTCCGTCTCCCTCCCAATTTAATTCCCTCCCCCTAGCGTAAAAACCTTATATATAATAGTCTCCCTGCTCCCCACGCCCCAACCGCTATAGTTTTAATATCAGAAAGTGCCCCAAACATTACTTACCTTCCCTCTTTCCCCACCGTACTGAACTCCCTCGGCCGCATCCATGATTGGCTGCAGCTCAGCCAATCACAGATGCGACTGCCGGTCCCACCCCCTGCTTGCATTTTTGCGCAAGCAGAGGGCCTGGCAGTATGCGGCGGAGGAAGAGGGAAGGTAAGCTATATTTGGGGCATTTTCTGATATTAAAACTATAGCGGTTGGGGCTGGGGGAGCAGGAGACTATTCTATTAAATTATTTTAAGAAGGGTGGACATGCCCTTTAAGGGCCTAGCATTTAGGTCCTAACCCTGGGTACAAAAAAAGAGGGGGGTTTAAATAAAGGCTTTACTTCCCCCTTTAAGATTTGTCTCTCTTAAAATGTCAATAAGTTTAATTTCTCTCTGCTGTAAATTTGAAGAGTTGCTACTTAAAGTTAAAGGGAAACTATTCTAATGCAGTTACTGATGCTCTTGGCTCTCCCACACTCATGTCCCTGACACTTCTATCGCTGACACTGAACCTATATTTAATCGGTCATTATAACTCTCAATATCCCCTGTCAGTCATTATAATTCTCTATATTCCCTGATGGTCATTATAACTCTCAATATTCTGTCAGTCATTATAATTCTCTATATTCCCTGATGGTCATTATAATTGTCAATATCCAAAACGCACGTTTTTTGTGCGTTGACGCGGTTTCAATGATTGGAAAAAACGCATGTGCAAATGCAAATAAAACGCGATAGTGTAGCCTAGCCCTAAATGGATATTTAAAATATTACTTCAATAGATTAAAATGCTGTCAACTCTTGCCACTCCAAATGTTTGTAAACCACAATTCCCAGCATGCCTTAGTTGCAGAATGCAAAAAGCATGCTGGGAGGTGTAGTTCCTAAACATTTGGAGTGCCAAGGTTCGACATCACAGTAATACAAAGAATACATCTGTATGAGAAGCCGTTTAAAGTGATTGGTGGTGTTTTCTTCTGGATTTGATGGGGTCTGGCTGAGCTGATGGTAGACAGATAATTGGTAAATGAGCTAAATGTGTATATGGTCCAGTATAATATAGGTTTTAATAAGTATCAGTAATAAGAATTGCTGCAATCGCTCCCTTCTCATATCAGCTTGGGTTCTACCCTGTGGGGTTTTATTAAAGAGCTAACCCACAACCTCATTTTCTCTTACTGCCTGCGCATATTAGTACAATCCATTTGAAATGTTCACTATCTGCACATATGAAGCCGTTGCTGAGTGATAGCTTAGGTCCGATTAGTGCAAGAAATATGCCCTTAATCTGTTTTACAGCCAAGTTATATACTATAAGGATTATATAGAATTTGGCATATCTGGGTCAATATCCAGATGCTCTGACAGTAAATTGAGGTTAACATGTGCATTTTGAGTTTAAATTCATGCTGGTTCATGAATCAGATTTCTAATAAATGTTTGCATTCGGTAGATGGTTTTTCCTTTGTGCTTCTACACAGAGCATTTTATTTTACCAGCATTTGCCAGTGGTAAACCTGCAGCAGATGCACAAGTATTCTATGATTCCATACTTCTCCCTTCCAGTCAGTAGACTGCTAGTAAATATCACCTTTTAAAAGATCACCTTGTTGGTTTGTTTTTTTGTGTGTGTAAAATGGGTTCACTGATTTTATGGGGGATACTTGGATCACTAGTAAATACCGTAAAAGGGCAAAAATAGGCAAATCAACAGGTACTGCTAGACCATTATTAACAGCAAGATTTTGAAGGATACTGGTCTAAGCAGAACCAAGAAGAAATGCATGGCAGATTTGGAGAAATTTACTTTCAAGTAGATGCAAAGGCTGTGAAAACAGTATCCATTGTCTATCTATGTTTGGCTGTCAGAGATGTATTCCATCTGGTTTCTGAGATACAACTAGAAAAACTGTCTACAACTGTGTCCACAGGATGGCAAAAGTAAGGGTTACAGTTACCTTTACTCAGTCTAGTGGTTTGGTGGGTCTGTCATGTTGGTTCATCTGAAGATTTTTTTAGGAGAAGATTTATATGCAGGATGGTTCTTGAGGAAGGATGGGTGGCAATGAGATATGGCGCAACAGGTGGTGAAGCAGAGATACAGTGTTTAGCAATGGGTACTTATTATGCACTTAGCAAGCATGTGAATTAGTCACTGTAACTGGCATGAACTTTTTGCCTTACATGTTTGAAAGCAGCATGACTAATAACATTGCATCACAACTCACTACAGGGCCTTGGGGTTTTATGTAAATTCATATAAGTTACAATTGCATGTAATACACATCTCTAGTTGAGTTCTCTTAATATTTTCACATGCACATATCCAACCTAATTAAATTACCAGCTAGGCCTGTGCTTTTGATCTGGTCTGCTTAGGAGCTTCCCACATGCCTAAACACATACCATATATACTCGAGTATAAACCGTCTCGAGTATAAACCGAGGCACATAGTTTTAGGAAAAAAGGAAGAAAAATACATTGACTCGAGTATAAACCGAGGGGGTAGTATTTGCCACTTAAGATGTTTGGAAACTACAACTCCCAGAATGCTTTATTGCTGGGAGTTGTAGTTTTCAAACATCTTAAGTGGCAAATACTTACAAATAGGGGTAAATCCTCCTTTATTTGTGCATACATATGCACAAATAAAGAAGGTTTTACTCTTATTTGTATTTGCCACTGGTGTATAGTTCTCCTACCTTGTCCGGCGGCCGCTCGCTCCTCGCTCCGCATCCTCTGTGCGCATCCAGATGATGTCACTACTTGGCACCGCAAAGTGAGAGGCGCCGGGTAGTGACATCATCCAGATGCGCACCGAGGATGCGGATCGCGCGGCCGGCGGACAAGGTAGGAGAGAGGTGACTCGAGTATAAACCGAGGTAAGTATATACGGTACCTATTTATTACTTATCTATATTTTTTCCTAATTATGTTTAGATTTTAAAGGAAAATTATACCCACCCCCTCACATTAAGTGCCCAGGGTGAGGACCTTAACCATTAGTTTCTCACCCGGGGGGGGGGGGGGGGGGGGATATAAGTTTACAATTTCCTTTTAATTGAATTCAGAATACAAGATTACAAATCTTGGTTTATTTTTATTGTTTGTAGTTCTTGTTGAAAAAATATCTCTATTGGTTTTAAAAGAACCCTGCTACCTTTCATTTTGTCTGTTTCCATCACAACGGTAATGTACAACATTCAGTCCTTTTTCATGTTTTCTCATTTTTAATCAGTCTATTATTATCTGCCTCAGGTATAATAATTTCATCTTCATTATTTTGTATTTCTTTTTTTTTTTTTTTTAATCCTAAAAAATTTGCAAAATGTTTGGTGCTCTTTTAAAAACCTTTAGTATTTTTGTGGGTTTTTTTCGTTTTTGGGGGGGGGGGGGAGCAGAGACTTTTTCAATTATGGGGGGAGGAAGGGACTGCAGAGATTTATAAAAGCACACATGGAAATTCACAGGCAGATTGATTAGATTGCAATGCTTTGATTTCAATCTTGATACAGTGTGGATAATATGACCCCCAGGAGAAGATCCTGCTGATGACCAGCTTTAGGCTGGGTATACACCAGCAGATATTTTCGACCTCGATCGTTCGTTCGTCTGGATTGGATGATCAGACGTGTCGGTAAATTCTGATCGATTGCGCGGTTCCCTATGGAACTGCACGATCGATCGTTCGCACTTTTGGCTGCGGCCGAATTTGCCGCGACCAAAGGACATTTGTTCCGGCCGAGCGCTTGGTCATGACAAATACAGGGAGATTCAATAAAACTTCTTATTGTTTAAAATGGTGCTACTTTTGCCCCAACCAATCAGATCTTATCTGATCTCTTTGTATGTATCTCTTTAATGTATCTCCTAAAAAGTCCGGGCAGCCAGCCAAGAAAAAGCAGAGGGGTAAAATGTAACAACTGGTAAAGGCAGAATCTGCCAAGGGATGGAAAAAGAAACTAAAGTAACTAATCTTCCAACTGGTTACACCAGACCTGGGCAAAGTAAGGACCCTTCATAAAAAATAATGTTCATTGTCTCAGGCTGGATCGTTTTTTTTTTTGTTTTTTTTTATAAAAAGAAATGATGAAGTGATCAAGTGACAAACTTAATTTTATGGAATGGATCTAAAATATTATACACTTTATATTAAAATTTAATTACAGCAACCCCCCCAAAAAAACATTAGAACATTTGATAGCTGGCCCAGCCCTTCACGACATTTCAAGTTTCTCATGTGGCCCCCTGTGAAATGTAATTACCCACAGTTACATTGTCACTGCCTAATGTATAGAGAAGAAAAGCACTGATACAGATCGTTTTAGTGGGGATGCATTTTTTTGCATTAAGACATGGTTAACGGATGATTGATTTTACTACCATCCCATATAGTAGTATTTAATTTGGTCTGAACTATATACATCCATTCTGTATAAATATTACACCTATTCACTATAAATGGCTCTGAGTGATGTGAATCCCTGTTGGAAAGGGATCTTGGAGTTTTGGTGGATAACAAACTTAAATGCAGCAAGCAGTGCCAGGCAGCAACAGCCAGAGCCAGCAAGTCATTGCTTTGTATAAAGAGAGGTATGGATTCAAGGTAGAAAAATGTTACTCTCCATCATAACAAAGCATTGGTAATATGCAGTGCAATTTTGGAATCCTGTGTACAAGAATGACATCTTGGAAATGGAAAGGGTTTGGAGAAGGGGAAAGGGAATGGAGGAGCTTGAATATGAAGAGAGACTGGAAAAGTTACAATTATGTACTCTAGAGGAAAGGAACTTGCGTTGGGATATGATTACTGTGTATAAATACATTAACGGACCATACAATAAACATTGGGGCACATCCCTTAAGACTTGAAGAAAAAATGCTTAGTCTTTAAGTTCATAAAGGGTAAAACTGTGGAACTGTCTTCCAGTGGACATTGTGATGGCAGGTTCATTGGATAGTTAAAAATATTGATACATAAAGTGGAGTTAATCCAGGGATATTTCAGATTGCCATTTGGAGTTTGAAAGGGTCTTCTTCCCCTTCATAATTCTGCTGGTCCCCCCCCCCCCCAACAGATCTACAGTTAGGCAGGAAATGTGGGTATTGCTGAGCAGGATGGACTGAACAGACGTATGTCTTTATTCATCCTCAAATACTGTACTGTACTATACTATGTATAATAGCCTGAAAATAGAGTCTCGGTCAAAAACTTAACTGTTCTGGCGGCCGCACACTCCACATCCTCTGCTGACTGACGTCACTACTTGGCGCCGGGAAGTGAGGCCGGCGCCGAGTAGTGACGTCAGCCAGCAGATGAATGTGGAGCACACGCCCACCGGAGCAGAGAAGAGGATCCAGGGCAGGGGAACCGGAGCAGGTAGGAGAAGGCAACTGTGGGGTGTCTCAGAGGGAGGGGGGGGGAAATACAGTAATTCCTGCAGTGGCAATTCCTTGCCAATGCAGATGTTTGGAAGCAACTAAAGCATGCCGGTAGTTGTGGTTTCCAAACATCTAGAATGCTAGGGAATGAGGCTTTAGTTGCCTTTTAAATGGACAGAAGAATAATTCACATACAATCCCATACAGTAATAGCCATGGTGGATTTGGCAATTACTGTATGGGAATTTTGCTGTCATTTTAAAGGGCAACTCAAGCCACAAAACAATACAGAATCAGAATGCAGTAGTGGTCCTATTTTCTACCCTCGGTTTATACACGAGTATATAAGGTATAGCAATATCTGCAAGGACTTTGTGTGTTCTTCCTGTGCTTGTGTGGGTTTGATATCTCTGGTATCCTCCACAATCATAAAGACATACTGATAAGCTGTGTGTTTAAAATAAAGTTCTCATATTGTAAGCAGCCAGAACCTGATGTGAATGGATTAAATAACTGTAAAGTGCTTTGGCCCGATCAGTAACACTTCCAGAATATTAACTGCAATTTTGCTCCCACTGTCTCAGTTGTATTGTTATTGGAAGAAAGGTCAAGCTTTCTGATGTTTTTCATAATAGATAATAATCTGTGTGTTAGGGCTCTTTCATCTTGACTCAATGACCAATGCCATTAATAGAAATATAACCCCAAACTTGCTGGAACCTGCATGCATTCTAGCCTACACCGTTGTTTAAACTTTGTTTAACCTTTCTGTTAGAAGTCAATATTTTACATGTAGATTTACAGTATATGTTATAACACCAGTGTGTTTCTGGCCCACAACCTTGATTGTTTTGGCTGCCGGTGAATATCTTGGGCAGCACTTACGGAAATAACGGTTTGGCGTACAATTTATGCCTTTGTGACCTACCTAATGTAGGATGAACTATATGGACCTCAACCACACTATTTTAGTATAGCTTTCCTTGCCTATTAAACTATGTACACACCGTACAATAATTTGTCCCGACCGACCAACATTTCAGTGTTTTGGTAGGTCGCGGCAAATTATTGGATGTGTTTTGTAGATGGACGCGACTGATGTCCGACTGTTCGTTTTGTCCGAATTGGACAAACGGATGATTGGACGTGTCGGAAAATCACAACCGATCGTGTGGTCCTCTATGCACCAAACGATCGGTCACGGCTAACTGTCTGACATCGCTACTTCCTGCTGGACGACTGGTCGGAAGTGCCAAATGGTCAGTCAGGAGGAAGGATTGAGCGGTGTGTACCCACCTTAAATCATTCTACATAGCTGTTTCTATTTCCGTAAATTGTATGCTATTTTCTGGTGAAACTATAATGAAAGGGAAAATAATTTTGTGGCACATACAGGGCGATGCACCGAGATCCGCTATCGGCAACCTGGTGCAAACAGCCCTTTTATATACCGGCTCTCGGAGCATTGCTGTCAGCCATTTTTCTATTTTGGCACTTTTAAAGTGCTGCAATAGAATGCTGCTTTTGCCATAAAACATCGCTTGTGGTAGCTGCCCGGTTAACTTTCACATTTTAAGTCCATTTCTGCAACTGCGCCTCTTGGTGCATCTGGCTGATAGAGTGGCCTGGCATCTAACTATAGTGCTGTTAGTGTGGCCCTTAGTATGGTGTAGGTTGGGCACCCTGCTATAATGTTACCTAAGTGATTTATAAGCAAAGATACATCTGTAAGAAGTCAGTAGATTTTTTAGTAAAACACCTTGCAAAGTTACTGTACTATTTCCCTTGACATGAATGTGAGGTACTCAAATTAGCCCTGCAAGAAGTTGCTTACTAATGCTTCAGGGTACAATTTTGAGAAAATATTGATCAAGCAGGGCAATGCCGGATTTATTACAAACCACCTTCTGCAGCACTGGTCTAAGAATAAAAGAGACCGTATGACATGTATAGTATGTATAGCAAGTTCTCATATTTACCAAAAAGCTAATTCAGTTGAAAATCACTCATGTGTAGCAAAGCACATCTGGTTTGAGAAGATGGTCCCTTGGCATCTGTGCCCTGTCCATGTGGTACAGTCCAGGTGTTTGGACAGAAATCATCTCCGAAATCAGCATTCCCGCAAGGTGCTTCTGGCGCACAGATAGAAAGACTTGCACTTCTTGTATCACTTTGCTTTAGTTTGTGTTGACATTTTAGCCAATTATGAAGTGCTACAGTATATCCTCTAAACAAGGTGTATATATAGTTTGTGTTTAAATACTCAGACTGTAGTAATGTTATCCAGATAAAATAGATTTAAGACTTAAAACTGTTCTTTTAAATGGCTTAAATGTTTGTTGCATGTTTTTGACAAGTGTATTGTGCTTCTGCAGCCTTAAAGTCTGCTCTTTTGGTTTTCTTAAAAGGTGTCCCTTCCCCCATCTGTGTGTTGCCAAGGGTTTACTCTCCAGTCTGTGTTGGCATGTGTGAAATGGTATCAGATCTTCCATGACTTTAGAGTCTTTTTGTTCTGAATGAATTTTAGATTATGGTGTAAATGAATCTTCAAAATCTAAACTTTATTTTTATGGTGCTATTGCAAATGATCAGTTTTAACTAGATATACCCAAATGATCAATGGCTTCCTATTGGAGCTTCAACATTGTAAGTTTCTTTAGCTCAGTTGTACATGTCTGAGCTGTGTACAGTAACAGCAGGGGGATCTGCCCTTGGCCTGTCTGTAATGAATAACTGAGCATTTAAATACCCCAATGGTTTCTAACTAAGAAGAAGAGCTGCAGAAATCACAAATTACAGATGTTTTCTCCAAGATGCTACTGGTTCCATAGGTAATATTTGCTACATTATTATAGAACCCATTCATACTCTTTCAGACTGCATAGTGGAGGGATTAAAGGGCATGTCCACCCCCAAAACTATAATTTAACCCACTACTGGCCTTCTCTTTAATGTAATAAAATCCTTACCTTCATCCCTGCTCGAAATGGCTGCCCTGCTATGCCCCTCCAAAGTCCCAAAAACTGGCCACCAGGAGCCTGGCAGAGTCCTGTCTCTCCTCCGGTAGAATTTTGCCATGCGCACTGCAGCCCTCCCTCCTGTTTGGCTCTCCCTCCCCCTAGCACAAAACCCCTTTGGTATACTGCCTCTTAGCCAATCACGGACGCGGCTGCTGGTCTGGCCCCCTGCTTGCAGTTTAATGCAAGCAGAGGGCCAGGACAGTACGCCGGAGGAGAGAGGTAAAGTAAGTAATGATCGGGGGAGTTTCTGCTAAAAGTGATATAATGGATGGGGCTGGGGGAGGAAGCCCTACAGTATATCAAAATTTAGAAAAATGGGTGGACATTCCCTTTTAAGTTAGGTACAGTTAGTTACAATTCAAAGGGAAAATATATCTCCAAAGGGTTAAAGGGCATGTCCACCCCCAAAACTATAATCCCCTCCACTACTGGCCCCATTGTGTAGTGTAGATTAATCCTTACGTTACATCCCAGCTCCATCTGGTTCTTCTGCTATCCCCCCCTCCAAAGTCCAAAAAACCACCCACCAGGAGTACTGCAGAGTCCATATAGGACTCTTCCTCCTGTCTCCCCTCCGGGAGAAGTTTGGCATGCGCACTGCAGCCCTTCTCCCCCTCCCTTCCCCTCCGTCTCCCTCCCAATTTAGATTCCCTCCCCCTAGCGTAAAAACCTTTATATATAATAGTCTCCCTGCTCCCCCAGCCCCAACCGCTATAGTTTTAATATCAGAAAGTGCCCCAAACATTACTTACCTTCCCTCTTTCCTCCACCGTACTGAACTCCCGTCGGCCGCATCCATGATTGGCTGCAGCTCAGCCAATCACAGATGCGACTGCCGGTCCCACCCCCCTGCTTGCATTTTTGCGCAAGCAGAGGGCCTGGCAGTATGCGGCGGAGGAAAGAGGGAAGGTAAGCTATATTTGGGGCATTTTCTGATATTAAAACTATAGCGGTTGGGGCTGGGGGAGCAGGGAGACTATTCTATTAAATTATTTTAAGAAGGGTGGACATGCCCTTTAAGGGCCTAGCATTTTAGGTCCTAACCCTGGGTACAAAAAAAGAAGGGGGGTTTAAATAAAGGCTTTACTTCCCCCTTTAAGATTTGTCTCTCTTAAAATGTCAATAAGTTTAATTTCTCTCTGCTGTAAATTTGAAAGAGTTGCTACTTAAAGTTAAAGGGAAACTATTCTAATGCAGTTACTGATTGCTCTGTGGCTCCTCCCACACTCCATGTCCCTGACACTTCTATCGCTGACACTGAACCTATATTAATGAAGGGGAGGTCAGTCTTGGGGAGGAGCCAAACCCTTTTGATAAAGTTAGTGGTGGTTTGACAGATCACCCAGGGAGGTTGGAGTAGGATTTCCTGCCTCCCTACATGAATAGTTGCCATTTAAAGGGAATGTCCAGCATAACTTTTTTTTTTTTAGTCTGGTAGAGCACCCGCCCCCAACCCCATTTTCGCATTATTTATAATTGCCAAAGATGCCTCGGAAGACACTTGTCTGACCCGGTCCCTCGCCACTCTGCCGGCTCTTCTTCTTGGTTGCTGCTGTTATTCAAGGTGCGACATTGTCACACCCAGCACAGAGCCTCACTGCTCCTGTTTTTGCTTGAAACCAGAGTAGGGGAGGCTTCTTGGCGGCGAGGGACTATGTCAGGTAAGTTCCTTCAGAGGCATCTTTGGCAATTCTAAATAATGTGAAAATGGGGTTGGGGGTTTTTACCAGACTATAAAGGTTTTTTTTATGCTGGACATGCCCTAAGACAATTTCTTTTATGTAGAGATAAAAAAAAAAAAACCCCACAAGAAGCTTCTCCAGGCTTACATTGAGGTGTTCAAACGCCAATAAGATCTGTGCCACAGCGTCAACAAGCACATTTCCTGATTTTGCCTGTTATGGGAAGGGTTGCAGGAAACACATGGTTTGTACATAAATCACAACAAAGACTGCAAATGCAGCTATAATGGTGGTGTCCTTGGATTAGCTTAAGGGCTAGGCCACACTGCTGCGTTTTTTTTTGCGTTTGCGCTTGCGATTGCGATTTGCGTTTTTTAAAAATCATTGAAAACGCGGCAACGCAAAAATACACACGTTTTTCAGTGCGTTGCGATTGCGTTTTGCGTTCTGCATTTTTAATCACAATCGCATGCATTTTCCTATACTTATTGAAGAAATCGCAAGTGCAAACGAAAAAAAATCGCACATGAAATCGCATGCGATTGCGTTTGCGTTGCAGTGTGGCCTTGCCCTTAATGTTTCTAAAAGAATCTAGGGCACTTGATCTATTTTTTGAATGCTTTGGGCAGCCATGCGAATGAGCCTCTATTGTGGTCATGTGGAAAACAGTCTTTCCTGCAGGCAGCTGGGAAAACATATTTCATCTGAAAGTTCATGTTCTTTAAAAATCCCTGGCCTGGCTTTCATAAAGATTACCAATTTTAAGTTGGGCAGCCAGAAACAAACACTGATTTCAGGAAAGCCTAAAGGATATACAGGAGCTGGAGGTGAATCCTGTTTGTTCAGATTATATTGAAAGGCAAACAAATATTAGATAGGAATTTATACTAATCTCCAGAAACCATTTTCTGATTATTATAAAACGGCTTTGCGCTCTAATTTTACTGTTTGATGATTGTAATGTCGGTAAATGGTGCACATGTGGAAAACCAACAATATTCTTTCCTGCAGTTAGTCATTTTGGTTAATTAATATTGGTTTCTACTGGTGCAGTAATTTAAAGATAAAAATATTCGTTCAAAAGAATATTTCTGCTGGAAATCTTGTACACTTGCCATGCTGCCATTAAGAAGAACTAAAGCTAAACAAAAAGAATTCTTTAAAGGAGAACTAAACTTTTTTTTTTTTTAACCTAATGTGAAAGCTTTTATCCCCAGAACACCTATACATTGTAAGATTCTTCTCTAGTAAGTTGAATTTAGTACATTTAAGTAATAGATTCTGTAACTAAGAAGGCTTATGTTGTTGCCAATACAACCCACAGCCCATTTAGTCTACAAAGAGCCACGCTCTCTGACCCCAGTATTGAGTGTCTCTATGCACAGAGTATTTTCTATACAGATGTCTACACACCAATATGGAAGTCCCTGATAAGACTTTAAAAGCTGTGTTACCCTGCAGTTTATTTACCAGCCAGTGTGAACAACACAAAGCTTACATGGGTCAACACAAAATAGTCAGCTCATTTTACTGACTCTTATTATTATTCTGTTCCTAGCAAAAGATATAAGATATTGATCATAGGTTCAATTCCTCAAACTGTTAGAGTAGGGGTAAGTACTCTGCCTTTAGTAAGACATGAAGTTGCCAGTTCTTTTCCCCAGACTTCCTTTTAATTTTTATTGAAATGTTACTATTCTGCTTCTTACATCAATGGTAGCTAAGTATATATTATACACCAAAAGATTACTTTTCTTTTGTGCATGAAAGAATTGTATCATTGTTAGGACAAGAACATTGATTGTGTTTGGGGGAAAAACTGGAATGTCTGTTCTGTGTCAGGGAGAGGGAGGGTACCTGTGCTGTGATTGGCTGTCCACTAGGAAGCAAGGCTGCAACTTTCTTTCTTGATCTGTTGAGCACTACAGAGCTTGTACATGTAACTGCATATATTAAGCTGGGTTTAACCAGCTAAGGTGGATTGTGGGAGCTGACCCCTAGTACCCACTGTTTAATTTTATACATCCAATAGCAGCCACAGCTGTTTGTGAATGTGCTCTGGAGACTTTATGCTTGTGAAGGTTCTCATTCATCCAGGTCATGGTATATCTGTTGTATTCAATTAGATCAACTGGACTTGAAATGTAGTTCTTGAAGACGTTTCGCTAGTCATCCGACTGGCTTTCTCAATTCAGAATGACTTGTACAAGAATCTGTGGCAATGCCACAGATTCTTGTACAAGTCATTCTGAATTGAGAAAGCCAGTCGGATGACTAGCGAAACGTCTTCAAGAACTACATTTCAAGTCCAGTTGATCTAATTGAATACAACAGATATATCTGGAGACTTTAGTTCTCCTAACAAGCAGATCAGATGGAGAAATAAGCATGGTTCCAGCTTTTACCTAGTGGATCTCGGACCCAGATATATAGTTACAAAGGCTCAGTGTTTTTTTAGTCCATATTAAACCTAGCCACAGCTGTCAACTACTAGGTGACCTGACCTGTCGGTGATGTGTAGCAAGTTTGAATGGAGGAGCAGAACTTGGTTAATGTAAAGATCATCGACCCAGAAAGCTGTAAAAGGGAAGTGCCGCTCTGCAAGAAATAGGACTGGGAGATAGGAATTCTTAAGCTGGTTACACACAGTAAAGTCTTTTATAAAAAGATAACAATCCTGTCTGTCATTTTTCATAGATCAGTGGACATGGAGTCCCCCTCTCTATGCACAGCACAGCATAGGGAGAATTCTTGGGACTGTGAGTTTTCCACCGCCCACTCCCCTATAGGGAGGCTACCAAGGCCGACCTGAATGTTCGTCGGCTGTGCACTCGTTCTAGAAAGAAGCTACACACGCTGCCGATAAAGCCCCGTCGGGTTTGGGGCTTTATCGCTAGTGTGTGCATCTAGCTTTACTCCGACCTTTCATACTAACAGTGTAGGTACATGGTTTAAACAATATATTGATTGGCATTATAGTTCTCTTTTAAGCTGAGTACATACTGTAAAGATTTCTGAAAGATGACAGACAGGATTTGCAATATCTGTCATTTTTAAAAGATCAGGGAACACAGTCCCAAACGTTCTCCCTATACACAGAATGTGTTGAATGAAATGTAGGCCCCAATATATGGCGGCTGCACGCTTATTTGGAAAAGACGTGACACACACTACAGTTAAAGCCCTGATACCGTCG
This sequence comes from Hymenochirus boettgeri, assembly GCA_019447015.1. Taxonomy (NCBI): domain Eukaryota; kingdom Metazoa; phylum Chordata; class Amphibia; order Anura; family Pipidae; genus Hymenochirus; species Hymenochirus boettgeri. The sequence continues at coordinate 69,581,562 of CM033474.1, read as the reverse complement.
GATCTGATGGTTTTAGGACTTTATGGCTATGGTGTGTGCCTAGCATTAAACTCATAGCACAAGTTTTAAATAGCTAAATGCCTTGAATATAATTTATGCATCAAAACACCCACTGTGCTTAGATTTTACAGTTGGAGCTCTATAAGATCACTTTACATGTATTTACCCGCACGCTATAACACACAGTCATATATGTATAGACATAAATTCATTTAAAGCATGAGGTCAAAATACTTTGATACCGGTAATATTACTTATACTGCCAAAAAAATCTTGACTCACAGTTGTTCTTAAGAGTGGCAGTAAAATGTACACAACTCCTCTTTATTTGTATTCCAACTATTTCTAACAACATATATTATAACACATCAATAGCAAAAAGTGTAAATTATTTAATTCCTATAATTAAAGGGCATGTCCACCCCCAAAACTATAATTTAATCCACTACTGGCCCCATTCTGTAGTGTAATAAAATCCTTACCTTACATCCCAGCTCCAAATGGTTGCCCTGCTATGTCCTTCCACAGCCCAAAAACTGGCCACCAGGGATGGTTTTATACTTTTTTCTCCCCTAGACCAGCAAACTTGTACTTCCTGTTTCCCTCCCCCCCCATACGCGGTAATTCATTGGCTGAAGCGAGCTTTGTGAGTGGGAGAGGGACCTGCTGCCCATATCAGCAATCGCTGCACATTTAACATAGACCGGTAAGGCTCTGTTGTGTGCCAAATAATGTGCGTTGTGTAAATTTAATATGGGGATGCAATACTGCCTAACTTTTTTTTCCGCCCCTGGTGTCTGTGCCGCCCTAGGCCGCGGCCTAGTGGGAAATCCAGCCCTGCTGGCCACCAGGAGCCTGGCAGAGTCCATATAGGATTCTGCCTCCTGTCTCTCCTCCAGGAGAATTTTGGCATGCGCGCTGCAGCCCTCCCCCTCTCCCACCTGTTTTGCTCTCCCTCCCCCTAGCATTAAACCCCTTTGTTATACTGTAGGGCTTCCTCCCCCAGCCCCAACCGCTATAATAGTTTTTACAGAAACTCCCCCGAGCTCTAGTTACCTTACCTCTCTCCCCCGGCATTCTCCACTGCCGGCAGCTGCGTCTGTGATTGGCTGCCTCTCAGCCAATCACGGACGCGGCTGCTGGTCTGGCCCCCTGCTCGCAGTTTCATGCAAGCAAAGGGCCGGGACAGTGTGTCGGAGGAAAGAGGTAAGGTAAGTAATGATTGGGGGAGTTTCGGCTAAAAATAATATGGCGGTTGGGGCTGGGGAAGGGAGATTTACAGAGAGCCATAAGCAGTCAGTTCCCAATGTAAAGGGCAAGTCAACCCATCTGACAGAATTTCATACCTACATTCACCCACCCGCAATACTGACTTGCTTTCCCAGCATTCCTAAAGTCTGATATTCTGCCTGCAATCACCTATTTCCCTCACCAGTCCACCTCCTTTTTCTTGTCTTTTTCCTGGTGCAGCAGCCAATCACAGCAGTGACATATAACATCATGACCAATTAAAAGCTGCTGCTGACTAGTCTACATACTCTGCGCCTGTGCAAGCTTGTACATCTGTTAAAGAAGGCAGCAAGAACTGGCAAAAAATGGGTAACTGCAGGCTGAATATCTCACTTCAAAAACACCGGGGAATAACTCCTCTCCCCACATCCAAATCTAATTCTATTAGAGGTAGCAGTGCTGCCTTAAGAATTTAATGGGCCCCATACTAAATATATTGCTGGGCTTCCCACCACAATGCACCACCACTGTTTTTTTATCACCCCATCCATTTAAAAACTACTCTCCCCTACTACCCCCAATCAGGGCTATTCTTTGGCGTTTTGTCACCTGAAACAACTACAGTGGGATGCAAACGTTTGGGCAACCTTGTTAAATATATCATATAGGAGACACACACAGTGATATTTGAGGATTGAAATGAAGTTTCTTGGATTTACAGAAAGTGTGCAATAATTGTTTAAACAAAATTAGGCAGGTGCATAAATTTGGGCACCACAAAAAGGAAATGAAATCAATATTGAGTAGATCCTCCTTTTGCAGAAATTACAGCCTCTGTGAGGTTCCTGTAGGTTCCAATGAGAGTCTGGATTCGGGTTGAAGGTATTTTGGACCATTCTTTTTTACAAAACAACTCTAAAGCTCTCTTTAACTCACACCACAGATTTTCAATTATATTCAGGTCTGGGGACTGAGATGGCTATTCCAGAACATTGTACTTGTTCCTTTGCATAAATGCCTTAGTGGATTTTCAGCAGTGTTTAGGGTCGTTGTCTTGTTGAAAGATCCAGCTTTGTCACTGATTCCAGGACATTGGTCTCTAGAATCTGCTGATACTGAGTGGAATCGATGTGTCCCTCAACTTTGACAAGATTCCCAGTCCCTGCACTGGCCACACAGCCCCACAGCATGATGGAACCACCACCATATTTTACTGTAGGTAGTAGGTGTTTTTCTTGGAATGCTGTGTTCTTTTTCCTCCATGCGTAACGCCCCTTGTTATGCCCAAATAACTCCATTTTAGTTTCATCAGTCCACAGCACCTTATTCCAAAATGAAGCTGTCTTGTCCAAATGTACGTTAGCATACAACTCAAGTGGGCAGAATGCTTGAACGATGCACATTGACTCCATCTGCAGCAAGATGATGTTGTAGGTCTTTGGTGCTGGGCTTTGGGTTGTCTCTGACTGTTCTCACCATTCGTCGCTTATGTCTGTCCGATATTTTTCTTGGTCTGCCACTTTGAGCCTTAACTAGCCTGTGGTCTTCCATTTCCTCAATATGTTCCTAACTGTGGAAACAGACAGGTGAAATCTCTGAGACAGCTTTCTGTATCCTTTCCCTAAACCATGATGGTGAACAATCTTTGTCTTCAGGTCGTTTGAGAGTTGTTTTGAGACCCCCACTTTGCAACTCTTCAGAGAAAATTAAAAGGAGGGAAACTTAACAATTGACCTCCTTAAATGCTCTTTCTTATAATTGAATTCACCTGTGTATGTAGGTCAGGGGGTCAATGAACTTACCAAGCCAATTTGAGTTCCAATAATTAATTCTAAGGGTTTTGGAATCAATAAAATGATTGACACTGAAAACCGTGTCCAAATGTATGCACTTGCCTAATTAACAATTAAACAATTATTGCGCACTTTCTGTAAATCCAAAAAACTTAATTTCACTTCTCAAATATCACTGTGTGTGTCTTCTATATGATATATTTAACAAACATTTTTTATTGTAACAACCAACGATTTATGCAGGAAAATCATGATGATAAACAAGGTTGCCCAAACTTTTGCATCCCACTGTATTACAAGTTACCCCTCTATCTTCTTGTGGTGCTCAAAGCAAACAAAATCTGGGCATGGCTTGTGATGGTGGGCATGGTTGGATGACACTCACTGGTGAACTGCAGGGCTGACTTTACACTGAATGGTGAACTGGTAAATAGAAGTGCCCACAAACCAGACTGGCAAATTTAAGATGTGTCCACACAGACTAGTAAATATAAGGTGTGTCCACACAGACTAGTAAATTTAAGATGCCTAGCGCACACAGACTTGTAAATCTAAGGTGCCCTCATGCTATGGGGCATACAAGTTTGCCCACAGGGACTGGGACATACAAGTTTGCTCAGAGTGACTTGCCGATCGATGGAAGGAGATTCCTTCCTAAGATACCTTCCTTTACATTATCTAAGTCTACTTCTGTGTTAGTGCAGTCAGATTAAAATAAAATTACTTTGCGGGCCCAACTTAATTTTAGTAGCATGGGGTTTCCAGCTTCAGGTCTCTGGCTCCAGGCCCCAGAGACCTCTCAGGCCCAGTACAGGATTACCTCCTTTTCCCCTAGTAGGACCTTCATCAGAATTTTATGGGCCCCATACTAAAATTGCTGGGCTCCCCACCACAATGTACCCCTACTACATCACTTTTTTTTTATCACTCCACCCACTTAAAAGCCACTTCTCCCCTCCCACTCCCTTGGTACAACATGAGAAACTAAGTCTCCCCTACTATCAGGGCTGTTCCTAGACCTTTGGTCACCTGAAGCAAATATTTCGAATCACCCCTCTGGGTATGGCTTGCGGTGATTGGCTGACTAATAATGATATAATATTGTATTTAAATGGGACATTGTTTGCCTACCAAAAAAATAAGTGGCAGAAAGCACACGCACTGTAAGTAATGTGACTAATTTTTTTTCAAACTCTTAAGCTTAAAACTAAATGTAATTTCTAATATACAGCTCCAATGCTTTCCCTTTAAATTCAGCAGGAATGCTTCATTATCTTCCTTTTGGAACAGCTTTAATCTATCATGCTCCAGTGTAACAGTGTCATAAAAATATTTTGTGAGAAGCAGCTTGGCAGCAGTGAAAGTGTTTTTCCATCTACTTTTTAGCACATTGCTATTTTGATGCAACACAATAGTTTATTTTTAGCCTGCTGGTAAAAATGAAATTCAAAATTGTTAATTCTTCTGTTGTGGGGCTTACCTGCAAATTGTACCCCCCACAAACGTATAAAACCCCCAGAATCTACAAGATTCTGTCTGTCATCTTTGACAGCTGAAAGTACAAACAGTACCGATCGTTCTCAATATATAATGTATAGGGAGAACGTTTATGACTGCCATACTCCATACGATTGCGACTGACCCCCTACACTTTAGTGTAGGGGGCTTAACCCCGACAGAAGGAAATTTTCCGCTTGAAACAATCTTTTCTGACGTTGAATGTTTGTTGGTGTTGGAAACGATTGTTTCGCCCGTACACACTTTACCGTTATAGGGCCAATCCCGTTGGTACCGACAGGATTGGCCCTTTAAAAAAATTGATGATTGGTCAAAATTAGTTTTATAACTATAGTATACTATAGTAGTATACTTAAATATGGCTGCCAATAGAATGTAGGGTGGGAGTATGAGTGTTTGTGTTTCTGACCATAAAACTAACCATTTTGATCACATGACCATTAAACCTCGAATTGTCTATATTTGAGGATTTTCCCTATTATAGTCAAAGGGAAAGAAATTCTCGAAATTAGCCAATAATGCAGTCACGCTTCTGTTGATTCTTTAGGTAATAGCACACTTCTCCTTATGCCCCACACGTCTCTGTGTCTTCAGCTCGAAAACTGTGGGAGGAGATACAGTCCAAAAAGCAGAAGAATAATAGGGATGAACAAATAGGAAGAACAGCAATTTGCCTCAACAAACCAAATAAATAATGCTCCCAAAGCAGTTGAGGGCTAAAAAGAGGCAGCAGTGTGTATTTTTCAGGGGGTTGTTTCCTGAGTTGGTAAGTGTTTGGGAAGATTTATCTGTCTATGCTATGCTCTTCTACTGTGCAGTAACACCAGAACAAACATGGGCATCAGTGCATGCAAGACAAGAACCTTGCAGAACCAGAAGAAGCCTTTCACAAGGATGATTGGGTTAAAATCCCCCAAATAAAAACTGACATGTTAGTACTTGTAACTTGTAAGCTTGGAACCACCAAGTGGTCAACTTTTTGCTCCAGGTCCATTTTTTTGGTATGAAAAATGGTAAATATTATAGAAATTTATTGATGATCAGTTAATGATCTGCTCACTTAACAAATCTCAATAACGGACTTTTTAACAGAGGTTCCCAACTAAGTTACTTCATCAGTTTTGGCTCTTGGCAGACAGCTAAAATGTTTACTGTTGTGTTAAAAAAAAAGAAGAAAAGATTACCGTACTTTCAAGTGCCCAATAGTTTGCTGGACATTGACAAATAAATGCTAAAACTTTCTACCATATTTTGTTTTGTGTTCAAAGATCGTAACTAAGGTTTGATTTGAAGATACTATGGTCAGTTCCCATAGAAGGTGGTGAGAAACAAGTCTGTGTTCAAGTGTGTAACAGTGAGAGTTAAATGTAGGTAATGAAAAAAAAAAAAAAACAATATTTAATGGTTTAAAATATATATAGGTAATGGAAAAAAAAAAAAAAACAATATTTAATGGTTTAAAAATGTTACTGCCAGAACTTTTGGTTACTACCACCATGCAGTCAATTACTACATGAGTATATGAGAACAACAAAAACATATGAGCAGCAGCCGTGCAACCCAGGAACATGCATGATTAAAAACCAATATGCATCAGAGGAGCCACACCTGTTTTTGTGTCGCATGACACTTCATCAGGCCGCTGATTTGGATGAGTAGTTTGGACGAGGGTTACTCCACCCAGCCCTCCCAAGTTACTGAATGAGTTCCTACCCTGTTTTTCTCCAAATTTACTGTTTTTGTTTCCTCTGTAATCACTCTAAAATATATACTGTGGTGCTTTTTTTATTGAGATAAATTGTTTCCCTTTAATATAGATATTACTACATTTTGTAATGGTTTTGGCTGTCTTTGGACTTCAAGTTCTCTATTTCTGTTCTCTTTATTTCTATAAAGATCAGAAAGTAAGTGATGTAACAAGTCTCCTTTTCTTTTAATGATAACTTTTTATTCTGTTCTTTCTACCCAATTAGAGAAAAATTCAAATTTTTCTCGGTGATCTCCAGCGAATCCATCCTTCCAGACACACTAGAGTTCTATGACTAGTGATTAGGATTCTGAGCATGCCGCATACTCTTTCATATCTATCTATTATAGTAGCGCCTGAGAGCTTTGCCTAGTCTACTGCATTAAATCATCAGCCCGTGCAGATTACAAAGAAGCGAAGACATCCCTGTCAGTAGGAGTTCATCTGTGCCTAAAAATGTGACCAGCATGTGTACAGGAGCTAATAATTTAATATAGGGATATTATGGAACTGCTAACCTAAGTCAGATATTGATTGTAATGTGAATACCCTCCAAACCTCCATGTTGTGTGTGATTTATATTGAGTCTGTGTAATGCAAATATCTTTTAATGATCCTGTCTAACCTGAAATTACTGGCAAATGGTATTTCACACAAAAGCTTTTAGATCATTCACATTTTTTTATTGTCACTAAATTATGTAATTTGTGTAATCATTGTATGCAAAATGTTTGTGAAATAAAACTAGGAAAATGAAGCAAGGGCTCACAGCATATTTATATAGGCACAAATGTGATATCGCACCTTTAACACGGTTGTAAAATACAGTGCAGTATTGGCATTTTCTAACTGTATTGTAGAATTCTGACCACAGTGCAAAATAGCTATACTCCGAGGTATTTAACAACTGTGAGGGATCATCCATACGGGGACAGTTGTGTTTTTTACTGACATGTCGTTATTTTAGGAAGCCATGATAAAATAACCAAGTAGCGTAAACTGATGAAGAAGGCTAATTTACCTCATCGTCAAAAGAAAAGACATACAGTTTGTGTGCGTGATATGGCAATTAGTATTTTGTGAGCTTTTTGGAGCAGGGCCTAGTGTAAATTAATTCTGTAATGTATTTAGCACTGTATAAGAATATAAATACAATTTACAAAATTGTACAAATAGGAAATCATTTAAGTGCCTTTAGTAGGTTTAAAAACTTGTGTTCCTGGATATCTGATTCTTTATATATTGTATGTGATCAGACATATTAAGGTCCTCTATAACCTCTTGTATATCAGAGCTACTTGTATCCTTGGACAGCTGATGCAAAAGCCATACTAGTGTGAGAATGATACCCCATAATTATTGCAAGATAGATAGATAATGAAAGGCTTTACATGTTAATAACAACATATATGACTAATGCACAGTATTAATGAGACAACATGGAATTTGTAGATCAGATTCATTCCACTCATTCAAGAGGAAGCTGCTATTATTAGAAATGTTAGTTGAATATCTTGAGTTAGTGTTTTTTTTATTTTTTAACGTAAGTATTTAGAAAGCGTGGCTGTGTAAATCTCAGGACACAGGTAGCATCTAGAAATGTATGGTGTTTTCTGATGTTTTGTAAGAAACTTCTTAATTACTGGCTTGATTGACTGTTTCCCAATATTTGGGTCAATCAGTAATTTCTGACCAATCTCTACTGACTGGTTTGTAGGCAAAATCAGTCAACTCAAGTGATCAGACATGAAAATTAAGGCATTTTGAAGTCACCACAATCTGTCAGGCGCATTTATTTGTAATTGACAGACTGATGATCCTGATGATTAGGAATATTGGGCCAACCAACCTATGTATGCCAAGATGAATTTCTTTGGGTCTTGGCTTGATATGAGGTATTAATATATAAGAAAAATCCATTATAATATTGGAAAATATAAATTGGTTACTAGATTCTTATAACTAGATCCTTATATCAATTTGTCTAGTTATTTTGTAAATGTAGGTATTTTTTGTTAAATATTTACTATTTTTTTCTGAATCTAAAATGACATGATTTTAATCAAGCATGTATAGTAAAGATGGTGAAAAAGCGTTTCTATGCAAAGGCAGATTTCCCTTATGGCAAAGTAGCAGTTGCCTATAAGGCTTTCTCTGAATATGCTCTCTCTGTCCCATTCCCACTGTCACTATGGTTTTGATTCTCCTGTTTCCCTCGGGTTATGCCCATGTTGCTTCTCCAGATTACTCCAGAATCCTTTTTGTGGAGCTGCATTCTTTATAATATAATGCATGTTATTGTAACTTATTTCTTAGGGTCTAGTAATAAAGCTAGATTCCAATGCATTTAACCTCAGAATTTACCTCAAAAAAAAAATATAAATAAAAAAAAAAAATATATATATATATATATAAACCCCAGACTTCCACCAGACTTCCCTACATTTTAGTCGGTGTTCCCTATTCCCAACATAGTTCAAGGGTATGGATTCCAATATCTTGAACTTCATTTCAGTTGCTAAATGTCCTTTGTCTACATAATGTTTGGGCAAGGGCAAATGTATTTGTCTCGTGTTCACCGAGGATCTATGTTGCGTCATTCTCAATTTAATTTTTTGTGTTGTCTCACCTACATATAGTAGGCCACATGGATATACAATTACATATACTACAAATTTAGTGTCACATGTGTGACTTCCCTTTAATTGGATGATCTCCCCTGAATGGAGTATAGTGAATTAATTTTCCTGTAGTACTAGGAGACAATAAATGTAATTATGACATGGACGCATTGCATCTGGCAATAAAATATACTATCGAATATAACAAGGAAAGTATTAACTTTTTAGATATAACTGTGTATAAGGATCAGGGACTCCAAACTAAATTGTTTACTAAACCAACAGATAGGAATCAGGTATTACATTTTGAAAGTCAACATCCCATACACACAAAGAAGGCAATTCCCACTAGTCAATTCACTAAAATAGATAGATTAGTGAGTAATGAACATGTTAAAACCGAACAGATGTATACAATGGAAACTATATTTAGGAAGAGGGGTTATCCTGTAGAGGTGATTAAAGAAGCCAGAGATAAAGTACAGAATAAAAGTGATAAACGGGTGAAGCGGGGTGCAAAATCCAGACTGACGTTTGTTACCAACTTTAATGGCATGAGTGGTGGAATCTCTAACATATTAAGAAAACATTTTGAAAAATGCCTGTCCTGATATAGTTGAATTTCAAGCCCCTCCCATGATGTCATTTAAAAGGAACAAGACAGTAGGTTCCAGAATAGTTAGCTCTAGATCTAAAGGGGATATTTGTTCTGAAACAGGGAGAGGGACTCTATGGCTGACTAAAAGCTGTGATGGAATGCTTCCATGTCATAATTGCATTTATTGTCCCCTAGTACTACAGGGAAATTAATTTACTATACTCCATTCAGGGGAGATCATCCAGTTAAAGGGAAGTCACACATGTGACACTAAATTTGTAGTCTATGTAATTGTATGTCCATGTGGCCTACTATGGAATCCATACCCTTGAACTATGTTGGGAATAGGGAACACCGACTAAAATGTAGGGAAGTCTGGTGGATTAAAAAGTTGGGCTCCCTATATCCCAATGGGCTGAACATTGACTATAATTTATATTTATATTTGTAGGCTTTTAAATCTCTGGCATAGGGAATTTCCCACAGAATGTTTATTGAAGTGTATGAAGGGTTATCATTAGAATATGGAACTAAAATGGCTGCTTTAACTATGTGTATGATGTCATATCCTGCTGATGATCTATAAATGGGATGGTCTTGATAGGCCATTCATTTTTTTGTTCTCATGCCTGATGAAAGGTAATATGGACCCGAAACGTTGCTATTATGAGAATATTTGAACAAATGAAATATATACTGTGTGATTTAAAGGGCTTGTCCACCCCCAAAACTATAATCCCCCCCACTACTGGCCCTATCATGTAGTGTAGTTTAATCCTTACCTCACATCCCAGCTCCATATGGTTCTCCTGTAGTCCCCCCACAAAGTCCCAAAAATTGCCCACCAGTAGGATAGCAGAGTCCATATAGGACTCTGCCTCCTACCTGGCCTCCGGGAGAAGTTTGGCATGCGTACTGCAGCCCTTCTCCCCCTCCCTCTCCCTCCCGATTAGGATTCCCTCCCCCTAGTGTAAATCCCTTTTCACCAAAGATTCCCCCTGTCCCCCCAGCCCCAACCGCTATGTTAGTATTATTAGAAAATGCCCGAAACATTACTTACCTTCCCTCTTGCCTCCGCCACACTGAACTCCCGGCAGCCGCGTCCGTGATTAGCTGCCGCTCAGCCAATGACAGACGCGACTGCCGAAAAAACTATTTGCCCCCTTCCTGATTTCTTATTCTTTTGCATGTTTGTCACACTTAAGTGTTTCTGCTCATCAAAAACCGTTAACTATTAGTCAAAGATAACGTAATTGAACACAAAATGCAGTTTTAAATGATGGTTTTTATTATTTAGTGAGAAAAAAAACTCCAAATCTACATGGCCCTGTGTGAAAAAGTGATTGCCCCCCTTGTTAAAAAATAACTTAACTGTGGTTTATCACACCTGAGTTATGGTTATAAAGCCATTTCTAAAGCTTTGGGACTCCAGCGAACCACAGTGAGATCCATTATCCACAAATGGCAAAAACATGGAACAGTGATGAACCTTCCCAGGAGTGGCCGGCCGACCAAAATTACCCCAAGAGCACAGAGAAAACTCATCCGAGAGGCCACAAAAGACCCCAGAACAACATCTAAAGAACTGCAGGCCTCACTTGCCTCAATTAAGGTCAGTGTTCACGACTCCACCATAAGAAAGAGACTGGGCAAAAACGGCCTGCATGGCAGATATCCAAGGCGCAAACCACTTTTAAGCAAAAAGAACATTAAGGCTTGTCTCAATTATGCTAAAAAACATCTCAATGATTGCCTAAGACTTTTGGGAAAATACCTTGTGGGCCGACGAGACAAAAGTTGAACTTTTTGGAAGGTGCGTGTCCCGTTACATCTGGCGTAGAAGTAACGCAGCATTTCAGCAAAAGAACATCATACCAACAGTAAAATATGGTGGTGGTAGTGTGATGGTCTGGGGTTGTTTTGCTGCTTCAGGACCTGGAAGGCTTGCTGTGATAGATGGAACCATGAATTCTACTGTCTACCAAAAAATCCTGAAGGAGAATGTCCAGCCATCTGTTTGTCAACTCAAGCTGAAGCGATCTTGGGTGCTGCAGCAGGACAATGACCCAAAACACACCAGCAAATCCACCTCTGAATGGCTGAAGAAAAACAAAATGAAGACTTTGGAGTGGCCTAGTCAAAGTCCTGACCTGAATCCTATTGAGATGTTGTGGCATGACCTTAAAAAGGCAGTTCATGCTAGAAACCCCCCAAATAAAGCTGAATTACAACAATTCTGCAAAGATGAGTGGGCCAAAATTCCTCCAGAGCGCTGTAAAAGACTTGTTGCAAGTTATCGCAAACGCTTGATTGCAGTTATTGCTGCTAAGGGTGGCCCAACCAGTTATTAGGTTCAGTGGGCAATTTCATTTTTTACACAGGGCCATGTAGGTTTGGAGTTTTTTTTCTCACTAAACAATAAAAACCATCGTTTAAAACTGCATTTTGTGTTCAATTATGTTATCTTTGACTAATAGTTAACGGTTTTTGATGAGCAGAAACATTTGTGTGACAAACATGCAAAAGAATAAGAAATCAGAAAGGGGGCAAATAGTTTTTCACATCACTGTATATATTTGGCTATCTTGCAATTCTTAGTTTTGGGGAATTCACATTCTGTACTTGTTAACAGCAAATTGAATATTTTTAATCATTTCAAAGCACAAAACTGCCTCTTGTAATTTCTAATAAATGTAGGATGATTTTTAGCTAATACCAGATCTTCGTATTGCTTGATGATTGACTATGTACTGTATCTAATTCTTATTAATTGTGTTTAACAGACTGTTGTATCCTCTGAGTGCATTTCTGCCTTTCTACTACCCTTTTGTAACATTCACGATACTGATTAATATACAGATTGTATTCATTGTGCAGACTCTGCATTGAAATTAAAATCATCTGACAGGGTTTAGGGATGAAAGGGTTTGTCTGTGCATTGAAAATGGAAAAGGCAAAGCGTGTCATGCAATTCACAGTTGTTCCTGAGAGGTGGATCTATTTAAATGTAGAAAGATTGTATGCATTTATTTATCAGTTCCTCTGCAATTTTAATTCACACAATATTCTTAGATACTATACTGTAACAGTATGAAAGAGACAAAGCTGCCCTGTCAGTACACCCGACACTTCCCTATTTATGTGTTGTGCATGCAAAAGAATAGGGTTGAATCGGGATGATGCCCAGGAAGCTGATAAGATGATCATCATGAAGCAATCTTCTTTCAGCAGCTGTCCTGCAAAGAAATTTAGTAGGTAGGAATACCTATACAATTGTAATTAATTGCAGGCCAGAATTTTGTTTTTTGGTAGCCGATGTCCATTAAATGAGCTATCAAATGTATGCACTAAGTTTGTGGCTGTGTTAGTACTCCTGATCTGGACATACCCTGGATGCACCTCAGTAGAGCAATATCAGCTCCTACCTTCCCTATAATTCTTAATATTAAATATGAATTATGTTTGCTGCAAATGTTAAGTTTTCCATATATTCTGTTTTTTTTAAATTTAGGTTAAAAGATTAGCAGATGTGGGAAGATGTTGACTTCAGAGAAAGGAGTTGTAGAGGAATGGTTATCAGAATTTAAGGTAATAAATTGTGTTGATTAATCTGCAACTAACTTTAACATTTTTTTTATATTATTATTATTAACACTCAGATCTGTTGGTTGGGAAGATAGGACAGAATTGGGTACCATTGAAACCCATTGACCACATTAGTCTCTTCAGGCAAGTCAATTGCAAGTTATTTACCTAGACAGGCTTATAACCAACATATTCCATCTGCTTGACTTAATTGTTGATTCTATAGACAGACCAATCTTTGGGATTGATCCCTCTATACCATACATTCTAGGATAGATGACCCATCACAATGATTTGAAGTATGCGATGTTTTAATGTCCACTCTTAAAACAAAAAAACTTGACATATGTCCAAACCCCTGCCCCAACTGATATATTCAGCTCGTTTAAGATGTGTTACTAACCAGATATTTAAGGATAATATTTTCCTCCATTCTGGCAGAGTAAGCAGATACCTCTCTCCCTGTAGTCAATTAAGGCTTTGACTACTACCATCACAATCAATAATTGACTGCTGATTCCCCTGCTGCATCCTCTGCACATGCACAAATCAATGGAAAAAAACTTAGGATTAAATATCTGGTTACAGATGCATGTAATAAAATGACAAAAATAGCAGTTGGGTTTGCCGTCTGACAAGTCACCGTTTATTTGTTTAGTGTCGGCATACCCTTTAAGAAATTTTACTAAGTGAGCAGTACTTTGTGCCACATTGACTATGTGAGCATTAAATGCATTTTCACAAATCTTACACAGAACAACTGCTCATTCTCTTTGGTGGTGTCATACCAACTGTTCACCTACAACACATCATCCGAATGTGATAAAGAAAGGGACGCCACACAGTATATTTACTTGTTTATTGTGACATTTTCGGACTTACAATGAATCCTTTTTCAGAGTCCTGTGTTAGTCTGAAACATGCTGTAATAAACAGCACTTGTATTGCGGTAAAAATACTGTGCGGCGTCCCCTTCTTTATCACATTTGGATGAATTGTCTCGGTCACTGCTGGATACATAGCAGTCAGAAGATGAGGACCCCCCAAATATACCTTGTACATCAGGTGACACTCTATTGTGTGTACACCTACAATATATCACATATTTGTGAGGCAATATTGCTGGAATATGTCAAACTACCTCTACCAGCATTCATCAGTGCATTATTATATCTGACATACAACTTTCACCATTACCCAGATCAGACGTCTCCTTTAATGTAATATCCATATTCATAGTCTCCGTATTTCTAATATTGAGTATCCCACCCCTCCCAGCAGTTGTGATTGCCCCCCGGAACACCCCCTTTTCATCCGCCACGCGCTCAAATGCCTCCACCACGCCCCCTTTTCCCTACCCTTCCCCGAAGCCAGATTTTGCAGGGTGGGATGTCTGTAATATGGTTATAAATTTGCATCCTGTGACTATATTGCAATAATACACTGAAACGCTAACTATGTTTTTATGCTGGACTTCTTTGGCTACATTTGCACATTCATTTATATAAACACTTTGTTTTGTGTTTTTCTAATTTTTTTTTTAAATAAATGAATCTGCACAGTTCAGTGTAATGAAAATGAGAAGTTAAACTTATTTATTCCAATAGGGGATATACATTTTAGGTCTATCCATATATAGCAGGTATTCTGTTAACTGTTTTTTATTTTACAAGTGTTGGTAAAATCTTACTTTGCTTTTTTCCAGACATTACCAGAGACATCAATTGCAAGCTATGCTTCTGGTCTAAAAAACAAGTGCTCTCTTGTATCAGCACTTTATGAAGTTATTCAGGAGCCTCACAGTGAGGTAGGAGAAATGAATCTGCTCCCCCCTTAACATTTGTTTTTACTTAGTAGGGTTCTGGTAGACAAGACCTTGTGTATGTTTCAGCTGATATGCTTGTGAAGGTTCTCATTCATCCAGGTCATGGTATATCCCCGGGTCAAATTCGGCGGGTCAGGACTCAGCCGTGTACCTGCATCTTAAGGATAAAGGACATACCTTTGAAGATTGTAATGTTAACATCTTGGCAAAGGAACGTGACTGGTTCAAGAGAGGTGTTAAGGAGGCCATTTATGTGAAAATAAAGAAACCAAGCCTAAATAGAGGTGGGGGAGTTCGACACCAACTGTCTGCCATGTACAATGCTGTTTTGACACCTTACCCTGGGCGTTCCTATAACACCTCTTAGCCACAATGCAATCATGCCCTTAACACCTGGCTGTGATATGCTAATTGGGATTTTCCAGGGTACATAATTGCCACAGATTCTTGTACAAGTCATTCTGAATTGAGAAAGCCAGTCGGATGACTAGCGAAACGTCTTCAAGAACTAAACTTCAAGTCCAGTTGATCTAATTGAATACAACAGATATGTTTCAGCTGATAGAACTTTGTATCTTCTAATCACATCCTATTGGGATGCTTCAAGAACCAAGGAATATTTTTTTGATATAAACATAGAATATCCCAGTTAGGAGACTTATTCGCTGTAGTGTCCGATAAATAATTGGATCTCTTAAGCTCTGTCCAGATGTTATGATTTTCTGCAAAAAGAATGATGTCATGTATTTGGTGTGGCACAACTGTGTTTCCTGGCTAAATGTTGTGCAATTTGCAGCAGGATTCATTTGTTCTGATTAATTCCCTGTGGTATCTCTAGAGGGAAGTTTAAAAGGAAGGATAATATCATCCCTTCCTATATCACATGATTATGTTAAGTTAGAGAAGAGAGGAATTCATTTGTCATCTGCTGTAACTACATACATTTATAAACAGTTAAAATTCAGAAACAAATTAAAATGGCCGAAGGAAAAAACTGCACAAATATTCATGATTCATAAAATGTTTATTTACTGCAACAGAGTAGGTGGAAAATGTTCTTAAAAACTGTGCTGCAGCTTAGCAACCCTCCCTACCAGCATGCATTGGTAAATGACTTGCATCATGAATAATCTGTTTATATGGAAATCTTAATTTTTGGGAGCAGTTTCACATTATATAGAACTTTCCCATCTAGACTGTTAAGACTAATTCTGATGAAGACACAAAAAGGTTATAATCCTGGTGTAGGATAATGCATTTTACAGACCAGTGTCTGTTCTATTCTGTCAGATAACTGGGCCAGGGATTTGTGTGGTTTTTAGTGCACCTTTCCATTAAAAGGAAAGCATATATATATTTTTTTATGCCACATGGAATTTGTTAGTCCTTTGTAAGGCTTCATATGCATACTTTTCATAATACATGAATTACTTTAGTTCACATTGGCCAAATTAACTGGATTTCTTAAATTTTTCATAGGGAAAAAAATGCTGTATCCAGCGATCTCAAGCAGATCTTGACCATTTTGCGTTTGTCACTATGCTATTTGGATAAAAACTACTGCTTCACTTTCCATGCTCCATGAATGTGACATGTATTGCTTTGTTTGGTAGATATTGCCTTTGCAGTTTAACTGGCTTTTTCTGTTTCTTTCTTATTTCAAGATGGCCAAACCAATGCTCATCATTCCCTTGCAGTCATTCTTGCGGTCTATTTGAGGCATATTGTATGGCCTTGTGAACCAAACAGTAGTTTCTCTTACATACAGTATTTCATGAGGGAATAAAATGCATGCCATCTGTAGATTGGCAAGCTAATGTCTCTAAAACATTTGCCTACATTTTCTAAAATGGAGTTGGTTAATGTAGTTCGTTTTATTGCATTATTTAATTACACAGCATTGCAATAAATATAATAACCTACAGATTGTGGTTATTTATCGACTGCCCGACCACCACTTTCTTTGACCACTTCTCTGCTTGATTGTCCCACTTTCTATCCACTGACATCCCCTCAATTATCTTAGGGGATTTCAATATCCCCATCGATACCAACATCTCTGCTGCTACTAAAATTCTCTCTCTTACCTCCTCCCTTGGCCTTACCCAATGGTGCTCTGCCCAGACCCATTGTAATGGGCACACACTGGATCTGATCTTTACCCGCCTCTGCTCTGTATCTAACTTCTCCAACTCTCCCTTTCCTCTGTCCGATCATAATCTTCTAAAATGTAATCTTGTGTCATCTGTCCTGGCCGTAACCCCTAACAACCAAACGTACAGATGCAGGGACCTGCTTAATTTCGACCCCCATTCGCTCTCTATCCCTCTCCAACAACTTAACTCTTTGCCCTCCTTCTCTGACCCTAACCTTGCAGCTTATGGTAGTTATGTCCACTACCATAACACTGTTTTCAATGCCCTCGACTCTGTTGCTCCCTTATCCACCCGTCGCCTTAGTTGCAAGAACCCACAACCATGGCTTACGGACCAGATTAAAAAGTTGAAAAGGCACTTCTGTATAGCCGAGCGATGCTGGTGCAAGAGTAACAAAAATATCGACTTTCTCAAATTTAAAGTGCCCTTTGTCTGATAAGAAGTGCTTTATCCTTCACTCATATCCTCCCAATCCCATAACCCCAAACAGCTCTTCAATGTATTCAACTCCCTGCTCTGTTTGCCACCTCCAGCCCCCCGACCCCATTCCCTTTCATCTTATTTCCCTGCTCTCCTCTTCCTTCATTCCAGCCCTAACCTCTCTCTTTAACTTGTCCATATCCACTGGTATTTTACCTCTATATTTAAAGATGCCGTTGTATCCCCTATACCTTTAAAAACTCCCCCTTGACCCATCTGCTCTTTCCAACTACCGGCTTGTCCCTTGACCCATCTGCTCTTTCCAACTACCGGCTTGTCTGCCTTCTCTCATTTGCTTCCAAACTACTGGAAAGACATGTCTATGCTAGTTTTTCACCTGTCTGCTAACTCCCTCTTTGACTACCTCCAGTCAGGCTTCCACCCTTACCACTCCACAGAAACTGCCCTCACTAAAGTGACCAATGATCTACTTAGTGCTAAATCTAAAGGTCTCAACTCTTTGCTCATTCTTCTTGATCTGTCCTCTTCTTTTGATGCTGTTGATCACCCTCTACTTCTTCAGATCCTGGCCTCCTTAAGTATCAAGGACACTGCAGTTTCTTGGCTATCCTCCGATCTCTCTGGTAGGACCTTTAGTGTTTTTCACTCTGAAATTAGCTCCACTCCTCGTCCCTTGTGGGACCCCCTTGCCGGCGTCCTGCAAGGCTTGGCACTCAGTTCTCTTCTTTTTTCCATCTACACCTATGGCCTTGGACAACTCATTAATTCATTTGGGTTCCAGTATCACCTGTATGCGGACGATACCCAAATTTACATCTCCGCCCCAGGTCTCCCTTCACTGACATCCCAGGTCCCTGACTGCCTTAGTGCCATGTCTGCCTTCATGTCCTCCCGCTTCCTCAAACTCAACATGGACAAGACTGAACTTTTCCCACCCTCACAATCTATTCCCCTCCCTAGCCTTACTATTAATATTAACAACACACCCATATCACCTTATGTCTGACCCCCATATCCTCTAGTCTGTAAGCACTTTAGGCAGGGTCCCCCTTCCTATTGTATCATGGTATCGCTGTAAGAAACTCCACATTCTGTTTACTTATATTATGTATTACCTGTGTATGTAATATGTATGACTTGTATAACATGTATTACCCTGTATGTGATATATGACTATGTAATTGTTAAGCGCCACGGAAGATGTTTGCGCTATATAAATCAATAATAATAATAATATCTACAAGTGCACATATGTACGTGTATACAGGTACATATTTAAATGTATTTTTTTCTGTTCTTTCAGCTTCTGGAGCCTGCCTGCCACCAGCTCTTTGAGTTCTATCGAAGCAATGAGAAGTGCCTGAAAACATTCACCCTTCAGTTCTTGCCGGAGCTAATATGGTGCTACCTTTCAGTGTCTTCAAGCAGGGATCCACAATGCTGTGGCTGTATCGAGGCACTTCTCCTGAGTGTTTACAATTTAGTAAGTTCCTCTTATTTTAACTAAGATCCTGACACCCTATTTACATTACTTGTAACCCAGACACTGGTACTTAAAGGGCAAGTACAGTAAAATTTGGGTTTGTTCAAGTAGGAATGGGTGGACATAAAACAAGTAACTGTGAACTATTTGTACACCTTACTATAATGCAGTCACCATCCCTGATGAGTGAGTGAGAACGTGTGCATCAATGTCCTGTCCTTGTGCCGTCCCTTGTTGCAAATTCTCTGTGAGAGAACGACAGTAGGATATGGCATAAATCCCAGCCTAGACGAGAACCTGCTAAAAGAGGAAGTTCCAAAGAAAAACTACCTACCGAAATGCCTTACAAATATATTTTGCAGCCCTGAATAGTTCAATTACTTTTTAATGTCCACCCATTCCTAAATCATGTTTCAGTACACGGACCAATACAGGAAGCTTCTTCCTGACTGTTAAAGGGCAAGTCCACCCCCAAAACTAACTTTTTATATTTATTTGGCCCAAATAAGTGCTCCAAAACAAACTTTACAGCATGTAAATCGGTCCAGTGGTTCAAAAGTTACAGACCTTTGTAGCTGGCTTAATCCTGCAGCATGGACCAATACAGCGATGAACAGAGACAGGTTACATTACCTTGCCTCTGTTCCTTTCATGTTCTTGAGCATGTCTGTTAGCATCCAGCAGTGAGAACAGAGGAAGTTGCATCAGTAATGGTCTGATCCCTGGATCCCTGGATTTTCCCTCTCAACCAATCACAGCTGTAAAGTTATGTGTACTGAAGAAATCCAGGATCAACAGCTGCAGACAGACAGCCCAGAGAGAGAGATAGAGAGAGAGACACACACAAACACAGGCAAGGATTTTTTTTTTTCTAAGCTGCAGCTCGGGGTCATCTAAAGTGGAAGTGGAGAGGAAGTGCAGCCTGATATATATCTCATTAAATATCAGGCAAGGCAAATGATTTTGAGAAAAATGAACATGGCGTTTGAGGTTGGTGCTATTATATAAAGAACATATAAAAAGTTTATTTTTGGGTGGACATACCCTTTAATCTATGTCATATACACTATCAGGGTTATTCAATAAATGTTCTTATGATTTAAAATAGTGCTAATTTTGCCCCAACCAATCAGATCTTATTTAATATTTGAAAGCTAACATCTTATTGGTTGGGGCCAAATTAGCACAATTTTAAATGATAAGAACATTTATTGAATAACCCTGTATGTTTCTCCATATGATTCTTTCCATAATACTGTAGTGGTTCCTTCTGCCCTTCTCCAAATCTGTACTCCATCACCTTTCTCCCACTTACTCCCTTCCCTTATCCCGGATTGATGGTGCTTGATAAGAAATAAGTCTGAGCCAAAAGCATCCCTGTTTTTTTATTTTAGTTGCCAGTTGGTCAGTCTATTGGTCAGTTGGTTGCTCTTTATTCACTGTTACTTCTTTTTTTATTAGTGTTCTTCTGTTTCTCTCTATGATGTAAGAACGTCACCTATGCTTACATCATACAAATGTTCTTTAAAGTAACTGCAGTATACTGGACACATTATGTGTTTAATATATAAATAAAAGAACCCAGAGCCCAGAAGTTTCACGGCCTCCTGGCAACTATAAATTTTGAAAATATGATGTCAGGTTGCTACTGACAGCAGTGATGATTGATTTGAATATTAGTAAATGACATGACAATGTTGTGTTGTTTTGCAGCTGCTGTTTTGCTTAGTAAATTTGCAGTGTAGAGTACAGAACACATGCAGTTAGCCTTTCTCTAGTAATATGGAAGGAGATTTATCATTGTAAACTTTTGATGGTAATGCCATAGAAATATGGTTTAAATAAAGACAAAAACATTAAAATAAATTGATGTAATAAAGAGATTTTCACCCCTTACTGTTTAGTCACTATAATGAAAACGGCCTTGACAGCCAGGGTACTCACAAGCACGCTGTAGGAGGAGGCAGATAGTCCAGAACTGTAGACTGAATACTGAAGATCGAGAAGGCTGCTGGGAACTGTAGGCTGGATACTGGAGACAGAAGGTTGCTGGGAACTGTAGTCTGGAGACAGAGAAGGCTGCTGAGAACTGTAGGCTGGATACTGGAGACAGATGGGGAAGTAACTGGATAGGTAGTTAGCTGTAGGCTGGATACAGGCAAGGTAAATAAACTGGATACAGGCAATGAAGGTAGCTGTAGGCTGGATTCAGGCAAGGTAAGTAAACTGGATACAGGCAAGGAAGACACTGGATATTGACCATGAAAGTCAAAGGATACAGGTATGGTAAGCAGCTGGTTCAGGAGCCAGGGGTAGCGAAAGCGCTGCTAGCTGGGAAACGTCTAATTATTTTGGGCCTGGAAGTTGCAATACATAATATGTATCATTTAATGTTGGAAAGGTGAGGATGATTATGGCAATAGACACAAATACCAGAGATGCCTCACAAGAACGTATATGTACATTTAACTCAATAGGCTGCAGTGACAGTGAGATTTCTTTTGAATAAATATTGCACAGAAGGTTTTTTCCTTAGGAACTCACAAAGATGAAGTATACTTTGATGACCACAGAACTGACAGTACAATGGCAGTTCAGAGGTGCCAGTCCCCCCAATAATCCCCTGCAGTGAAAGCAGAACATTAGGAATTCAATAGTTGGCATTTCAAAAATATGTTGTGTGGATGATAGCCCACAGTAATGGACTGTTAACAGATCCAATGCCAGGAATTAATAAATAAACTGCCTGGCTGTCTTTTTGTAACTTGGCTTTCTCTATTCTGTGCAAGAAGGAGTTCTGTTGTGTGGAAATAATATTAGAATGTGTAAACTGAATATAATTCTTTGCAAATACACACCTTTAACATGCTACTTTGGGGGGAATCTGCCTACTCTCTTATGCTCTGTATTATTTTCTTTGCACTTTTTTCAGTTATATAAATCTATCATTGGCCTCATTAGCAGATTTACACATCAGGTGGCATAGGCGGCTGTACAACCTTTATTTTTTATGTGGAGAGCTAATTTAACAAGCACGATTTCAAGAAGGGCTTTATTGCTAATGGACGTGTGACATATTGATTTCGATTAATCATGAACAATCTGGTTTATTGAGAAAATAGCAATGCCAAACACACACTGATAGATAACCCAATGTTTTAGTAGTGAAGGCTAGCCTTCTTTATTCAAGTGTATGTCACTGTGTTCTTGCTATTATATGTGTACGGATTCATCTACAGTACACAATACTGCAACTCTGATGAAGTAATAATGAAGATTATTTTTTTCCATTTGTGATTGAGTAGCAGCTGGAACACACTGTATAGATTTGTTAGATGTGTTGGTTGGTAATCTCTTTGCTTTATGTTCTCCACCACAGTTAGCAAATCCTATTTCTGTGTGATCTATGTGTCTACTCGTGCCTATGATTATTTGAATGGTTTCCTATGTCACCGCATGGCCCATGATATTGTTTTGTGTTTTATATTCGGTTGTAATCCTGACCATTTTAAACCTGTATTAATTAGTTTTTTAGGAGATTAAAAACCTCATTGACCTGCCAATAGTTCACTTCTACCTCCTAGAGACCAATACTTTGCAGGTAAGGGAAGGAAATGTAAAGGTCTGTTAATATGGGTTGATGTTTCATCAGCCCAATCAACTGCTGTGACTAGTATTTTGGTTGATTGCACCAAAATATTATTACAACACAACCAATTGCTCCTGACTTCATTTTTAGTAAAATCAATTGGTCTGGGTGTTTGGTCCCATTGGTAAATAATGGTCTTCAAGGAAGATGATTGATTGGGTCAAATAGTGGGGTGGCTGCTTTATTTCCTGATCAACCGGTTATTGATCGGTAGGTCTGCTGGCAGGAATATCGAGTGTGAAGTCTGCCCATGCGTACACAGCATAAATAGACTAAAGAATAATCTTATATTTAATACCTACTTACTGTACTGTATATGCTTAATACAGTTTTCAATCCCTGTATATAACTGAACTGTAGAAGATTCAAAGGAGGGCAACGAAAATTAAAGGACAATTAAACTTTAACTCCCCAGCCTCTATCTCCTGAAATACTTATCTATACTTTCCCTTGCCGCTCTGGCCTAGCTGTCAGTAACAAGTCTAGTAGGAAATGTGCTTCTTCCCATTGGCCAGATCGCAGATGGCTGTGAGAAGCAGAATTAGACAGGAACTAGTGAGGAAACGTTTCAGAAGTATTTCAGGAGATAGAGACTGGGGGGGGGGGATGTCTAAAGTATAATTATCCCCATCCTTTCTACTTCTTATGCACAGGAGAGTAGAGTAATAAAGGTGTGTTTAGGGGGGGATTACTGGTGCCTGGAATCCCCCCTTTCAGTCTGCTCAGTGCAGCCTGCTGTTCTACCTCTCCTGGTGTCCATAGGCTGTTACATAGATTGTTACATTGTCAGTTGAGCTGTGAGTGAGAAGCAGCATTTGTATTTAAAAAAAATGTATCCAGTCTACCCTATGATTGACAGCAGCATAGAGAGACATAAAGAAATCCTGGAGGTGGTATAGCTGATTGTCAACATTGCATTATAATATATATATTAAATTGCATTTATATATATATATATTAAAAAAAAGTAAAAAGGTATAGAGCACTCCCAAAGGACTTTATATAATATATATATATATATATATTCTGTCAGATCCACCGACAGTGTCACAGCTCTGACAGACTGGATACACACGGACAAATTTTCCGTCCTGACCTTTCGCAGCTATAACGTGGTCGGCCAGAGCAAATGTCTCCTATGGACCACAGCGTTTACTGCCACTGCCGAAACCACCTCAGATTTTTTCGAGCCGACCGACTAATCCACGGAAATCTGTTGGTTTGTGTGTACCCAGCCTTAGTAACTATATACTTTATAACAAAAGAAAAGGGAATATGTGTATTGGCCAACTGTGATGGTTATCATGGCAATTAGAGAATATATATAATATTATTATATGATCCATATATAATAGAACACATGTATGTATTCCGCTATGAATCTCCTTCTGGGCTTGTTCAGTGGTAACCCATTTAGGAATCCCCCCCCCCTTGATAATTCTGTGCAGTGAGGATTATCAAGGGGGGGAATCCTGAGTAGTGAGGTAAATATAATTGTTCTTTAAGATTGAGTCAACAGGCACTTGCATATATGGATTGGATAGGGTTACTTTTTACCTGTTATGGGCAGTGCAAAAAATAGAAAACATAGCTTGTGTTGTGAATAGGTGAATGCAAATATTTTCAAACATTCACAAACATCACAATTGCCATTTTAAGGTCAACCAAACCCTGTACATTGCCGCCATCAGTTTACTTTTGCAGACAGTTTATTGGGATGGGAACAGAGACTAATCAGGACAACATACCTCGGTTCATTGCCAATGGGAGGTGCTCTGTGAGAAATCTTTGATGGCTTGGAACGCTTGTTTTATTTTTAGCCCATGCAGTGTTTGTGAAGAGTTCTATTTAAAGACAGCACTCTAATGAACTACGAGCTGCCCAGGGTTAGTGTTTAAACATAAAGCATGTATAAATACAGAATGCCCATGTGTGCAAGCTAAACCAAGAAGTTTCTCAACCAGAAAAACAGAAATAGATGTCTAAAAAATACTTCAAAATGTTGAATGTACATTACAATGTGCAAATTCCATTGAAATCGGCGACTGTGGTTTAATCTGTTTGCAGTATAATCACAGGTGTAGATGAAACCAGCAGCTACTGCTTTTTCTTTTGTAAACTATACGCTGGGAGAAATGTTGACCTAAAGAGACCTTAGGGAACTGTGTAACTAATAAGCATGATTACTCACTTGTGAAAATTTAATCGGACACCTGCAAAGAAGTAATCAGAATCTAACCATAGTGTTTCAGTCTAAGCAAGCATAGCAATGTGGGGGAATAGCAGCATGTATTTTCTCATTCGTTTTTCAGCTGCGTGAATTTTATTAATTGCATATGGGATTTGCTAATTTTGCATTTAAATTTTTTTTAAATGAACCTGTTCAGTGGCTAATCAGCTAGTTCATCATTGATAAACTGTAAAAAAGGCCAGATTTAACTTTTTATTTTATTAATTGAATCAAATATTATATCAGTGGGACAAAGAAGTTAGAATTACATGTATGTGTTAAGAACATTACTTACTAAACCAAAATATGAAAGAGCATATTTGGCAATGAAACTAAAAGTTCAAGGGCTATTTGCCTGACTGATTGGAGCCATCAGCCATTTTTAGGATCAATCTATCCGAAAACCGACTGACACAATTTGTTTTTTTGATGATCAAAATGGACAGACTGTGACTTTTTTATACCTGTTCAGTACATGCTATGAGCACATTTTATAGCTCCACTTGGGGATGCAGCGCTGTACAATATTAGAATATAAAAAAACACACAAATGGGACAAAAACTAAATATATAAATAAGTTTATGCATTATGAAATATACAAGTGCTTGAAACATGTAACACGAGGAAAGAGGTCCCTGCCCTGTAGAGCTTACAATCTACAAAGGTGGGTAACATATAGATACATAGGAAAGGGTAGAAGTGCAGTGTAAACTCCTGTGTTCGGAGAGAAAGGATGAGAGGTTAGATTTAAACTTGTTTATTTAGGTTTGAAGGGGAATAGAATTCCAGAGGATGGGAGCCACAAGAGAAAAAGGTTTAAGGTGAGAGGTGTAATTGGGGGTTTTGTATAAGAGATAGTTCTATGATGAGGTCACGGACAGGGACACAAGAGAATAAATATAAGAAGGAGCAGCAGAGCAAAGGGATTTAAATAAAAATATTGAGAGAAATATTTTGTAGATAATGCGTTGTTTAATGCGGAGGGATGATTTAATTTCCTGATTGTTAGAGAGCGAGACAATGTGTGCGGCAGAGTTAAGTATTGAATGAAGGGGAGAAAGATGGGAAGCAGGAAGACCAGAATGTAGGTTACAATAGTCCAGTCGTGAAAGGATGAGAGCATGGATAAGCATAGCAGTAGTAGACATCCGCAATATTACGGAGAAAAAAGTGACATGTTTTAGCAACATTGTTAATGTGATTAGAAAAGGAGAGGAATCAATAATAACCCCTAAGCAACATGCCAACTGAATAGGGTAAATGGACCAGGTTGAGGTGGGAAATTGTTTAAGACCGATAATTTACAAACAAACATTAATTTCTGTCTCTGATCTGAACATAATGCTGGGTATCCAGCTGGATAATAAATTGTACCAACCAACAATTCACTGTATGGAGTGAAAACAACTGATCCCAAAGCCAAAACCCCATCTTTGTTGTCTATGGGATCTATTGAGAGTGACTTATATTATCAATTTACTGCAATTGTCTCCAAATATTTTAGTAGTGACCCCTGTATGTGTGGCCACTGGAATGGTCACCAGCATAGTGGTAATATTTGAATGCCGCTGAAAAGAATCGTTTTCAAACAGCACTTTCTAAAAATGGAACATTGTAACCAGCTGAAAGAAACTACACACAGGTAATACGGGCTCTGTAAAATATAGTAATACTGTGTGTTCCCAATAAGCTGTATGTGTCCATGCATACAACCTGCAGACACACACAGAACCAGGCGGCTTATCGGTAATGTAGGTAGCGCTAAACATTGAATAAATATATCTGCTTACAGCTCATTACGAGTTAGAGATGACACTGAACACATTCAACTCTTCTAAGTGATTAAACATGGTCTGTTTTTTCAACAGGAAATAATGGATGAACAGGGACACAGCAAGACCTTGTCATTCACAATCCCATCCCTTTCTAAGCCATCTGTGTATCATGAGGTAAGAATTACTGGATGCCAATCTACTCTTAGCTTTAATAATTTGAATATGCCTGATTGTAAGGACCATTGATATTCAAATAGGAAAAATTACCTATATATTCTACTATTCTTTCTAGGATGCTTTATTGTGAGGGTCACAATTTTATTGCACCACGGTAACTGTTGTTTATCTGGCAATTTGGTCCCATTACTGTTCTATTTTGTTTTAAATACGACCATTTTATTGTGTGAACTGGCACCATAATCAACTATATTTTTCATTCTATCTAAATAAACAGAATTTGTTTCCATTCTGTGTGAGATTGTTTCAGACAACGTATTGTAGACAATACCAATATAAATCCATAAACAGCCTGTATTATAAATAGGTTTAATGGTTTAATGATGAAAAAAGAGCAGTCAATCTTTTTGTATTACAGTAGGCTCAGCAACCCTTACACCTCATTCTAGGACAGGCAGAAATCAAATCTTTGACAGATGACATCTATTATTAAAGATTGGTATAATATTTACCCAGCTTGAGGGGGTAGTGCCAGTAAAATAAAAATGTCAATTCACCAAACCTCATTTTGAAATTTATTGCAATTTATAAAATGTTACATTTTCAGTTAAGTGTCACAATATGCACTGTATTGCACTTTTATCAATTTTGCCTATTAAATGTGGAAAATTTTGTATGAGTAATTGGATTGTGCTCTGACCAGACATTGCATTGTTCTCAGCCTTCTACAATTGGGTCCATGGCTCTTACAGAAGGAGCTCTGTCACAGCATGGCCTGACCAGAGTTGTATATAGTGGACCACATCCACAAAGGGAGATGCTCACTGCTCAAAACAGGTAAACACCAGTAACATCGATTTAATAACCCTTCATGGCTAATTCTTACCAAACACTGCCCCGATATTTGGTTGTAAAATAAGGCCACGTTCCTGCAGTATTCCCTGATCTAGACTGGGAAACAAATATTGAACATAAAATGATCACCTAGTCTGTTATCGGAGTGTGAGTCGACTAGTTTATGCCTGCATTAAAAAGATTTATTAGTCAGTAACAATTACAGTATTTTGTCTTCTGCATTTGAAAAAAGAGAGAATTAATCTCAACATTTGTTATATTTCCATTGCTTGTAACACCCATTTTCCCCCTTTACTTTCTCTATATATGTTTACTAGCTGCTAATAGTGATGTTGCTACTGAACCATAATGGAAATGTAACCGATAGTGCCTATAAGGAAACAGTATTTTCCCAGATATAAAAAAGATACGTATAGGCACCCAGTGGCGCACTTATGACAATGTAATTAGAAATATTGCTGATAACATGATTAAAGTGACACTAAATTGAGGAATGTATGTAGCTTTCATCTGGATATATAATTCACAGGGAGGTAGGATAGCACATTCCCACCTCTTTGTGAATCATAAAACCCAGGCAATGCAGTCTTGACTGCCAACGCTGCACTTGGGGCTTCTGAACAGCAGCTGGAACTTGGAACCAACCTGTCTCCTATCTTCTGTGCATGTGTGCCTATAAGAACTAAAGGAGACCTGACTGGTCACAATGGTGATAAGCTGTTCGGAAGACTGAGTAGGGAGGGGCTGTGGGCTTGGTACAATGAGTGAGGACTGTGGGCGTAGTACATTGAAGGGGAGACTCTGGCCTTGGGAAACTGAGAGGGAGACTCTGGGCTTTTAGCACCTGTTAATGTAACAGGCTTAATGACTAGTTACTTTTCTCCCTCTTTTAAGGTTTGAAGTGTTATCCTTTCTAATACTTTGTTACAACTCCGTTTTAAATGATATGCCTGCTGTTTCTCTTCGATCTCTCTGTCAGATAAGCTCAAGGTAAGTGCAATGATCCTGCATGTTGACACAAAAAACAAACAAAGTGCGACTTTGTCATAACTGTATTACATTACAGATGTTTGTTTGTGCTCAGGCCTGTCTTGTTATGGTATTTTCTGTAACAATTTGTAATGTCCTTAGGTGAGGAAAGATATTGACTTTAAATCTCCATTGAACGTGGGAGATACATAAAGAAAGCCTTTAGTAGGAATAATACTCGCTAAAGACATTTATAATCTCCTTTTGTAGATACATATGTTGTGTACTGTATGTATTATATAGTGAATTGGCAAAATGACAGTCTGCATAATCCCAGGATCATCTTGGATCTCTATCAGTAAAGTTTAAATTTCTGTAATTCTAAGAGGCCGTTTTTTCTGTGGGTTGCCATGATCTGGAAATAAATCAAAATAAGATTTTCTTCAAATGAAATACAGAGATGATTAAAAGTACATTGCATATTTTCTGTTTCTATGGCCTGTTTATGTAGAAATTCAAAACTCAAACAGTGCAGTTTGTTTTATCATTCAGTCCACTCTTCACTGTAAGATATGTCGAACAAATTTCTGCTTCGGCCAACAATCCTACATGCGTGCCCATTTGTTTGGGTGTTGTTGGGGATCCATCCCAGTGGATCAATAAATAACAGCTGACCAAGCAGCCATGCACATGTACGTGACTGACTGCTCCAGGCTTAAGTGCCTTAACACTTCCTAAAGTGCCTTGCCAAATGGTTATTTTATTGCTTGTAGAGAAAGAATTTAGTGTAATCTTTAATCTAGAGCAAATGGAGAAAGGTCAGATAAACTATCTAATGCTAAATAGAGGATTTAAGCTGCTTTACTCTATTTGGAGTTTTGACACAGTCATTAAATGCAAAGATCAGGAACTTAAAGGTGCCCATACATCTATAAGATTTTACTTACCCGACCGAGCGCTCACGCGATGTTCATCGATGCTGCCAGAACCGCTTCTCCCGATCTTACATTCGACCGACATGCGATCGCAAAATCTTTAGGCTTAAAGATTGTAAGATGAGACTGTAAGTGGAAAGCTTTCTCTCTGTACAGTGGAAATTCACTATGAAATGCCTGATCTTTGCTTAATATGTGCAACAACAATGTGGGGTTGAAATTGTGCATGTGCAACCATGTGTCTGGGTCTACAACCCATTATGTTAAACTCAGATACCTGTATTATTAAATCATTTCCCCACAATATGTGATTTCGGACATCTGTAAGCAATTCTAGAATTCATACAAGGTCATTTATATGTTATCTTTTGTTGAATACAGCCTTTCCATATGTTAATGGTTTTACTAATATGTGGGCTGGGGAATTAATAGGTGCTAGATAAAGAGAAAATGCAGCACTGGATTGTGTTTTGTAAAATACTGTAAATATATTGGTATTCCTTTAAATCTGCGACACACACTGTACTTGAAACACTAATTCATTTCCAGGGCTTCTAAACAATCTTCCAGAAATACGTGGGATTTATTGAGCTGTGGATTTTTTTTATTTCATTTGTATAGGTTGAGGTAAAATGATTCATTGAAGTTCTTTTATGTATAGAGATAGCTGAAATCACTTAAATTATGATCTTTTGTTGGGAGAAAAAAATCAGTGTCCTTGTTATCTTTTGTCACTGACACATCCTGCATTAAATGAAATGGTTTTCTGTTGCCCTTCATTTCGACTATCAACACTTTGCTTGGCAACAGCTGTAAGGTTCACAATACTACACTTAATAAGCTCGAAAAAACTATGGTTGGGGATATTATGAGACCCATTTATAGTATAGTTCAGATTGTTTTCAAGTTAAAAAGTATAACCTGTTGGAAGTTGGTGTGAAGTGCACTTCAGTAACAATTAATGGGCAAAATATTGGGCATATTGCTCAGTCGTTGGTTGCCCTGGTCCTTCCTTGGTTTCTTGGCTTTAAGGTTAGAGGATCACAAACGCATTTTTGTGACTAGCACTTTTCAACAATAACATGTATTTTGGAAGGGAAGGAATGGTAGGCCAGCATCTGGAAGGTGGGTAGATTGGATGTCTTTGCAGTAAATTTCACATGTGCTAAATATAATTTTATTGCTACAGTACATCTACCAAGTATAACAACTTTCCACACAATGCAGATTGATTCTTTTTTTTAAAGGGCAACTATAGTGAAAAAAAAAACTTTGTCTACATACAATGTACAGATCACTTAGTATAAGCTGCCTTACTTTCATGTTGCTGTGTGGCTTCGTTTCTTCACACTGGCAGAAGTTTGTACAAAGCTGTCTAGTCCCCCTCAAGCAGTAAAGGGCTGTACGAAAAATCCGGGCATGCTCAGTTGAAATGACTTTAAATGAAGTGCTGACATCCTGTTGACCCGTCCCTTATAGAGCTAGACTGCAAGCAAACAAAGTGTGGGAGAAGGTTGCAATATGCAAGTGGTGCTGAGATTCTTTACAAGTAAGTTACTGAACTCTGCCTGTTCTCTAAGTTTGCTAATTGTTTATTTTTGTACCTAAAGTTCATATCTCTCCCCCTGATTAGCCGAGATCATAATCACTGAAGAGAGAGGCAGTGTAGCAGCAACTGTAGTGAGAGACCTTCTCAAACACAGTGAAACTGCTTGTTGTCCTGATACATTTCATTTGCTTTAGTCTATATATTTCATAGATTGCACTGTGTGTCTTGTTTGGTATATAGTCTGTATCACTATATACATTGGTTGGCAAAAGTATTCGTCCCTCTTGAAGTTTTCCACATTTTGTCACATTACTGCCACAAACATGAATCAATTTTATTGGAATTCTACGTGAAAGACCAATACAAAGTGGTGTACACGTGAGAAGTGGAACGAAAATCATACATGATTCCAAACATTTTTAACAAATCAATAACTGCAAAGTGGGGTGTGCGTAATTATTATTATTATGCATAGAGACCGTGAATCCTGGGGTCAAGGAATCTATTACTTATATCTACTTATATCTACTAAATGCAACTTACTAGAGAAGAATCTTTCAATGTATATGTTTTGTGGGTAGAAAAGCTTTCACATTAGGATTTTAAAAAAATAAGTTTAGTTCTCCTTTAACCAATACACATGGTCAGCATTGTGGCAAAATCTATTTCATTCTGAAGGGTTTTGGTTTATTACAGAGATGCTGTAAACATGTAATATTACAGATGATTTCTCCATAATACTGCTGATTGCCAACTGCTAGTTCAGACCCATAAAACAGTCAGGCACAGACTATGTAAATTACTGAGGAAAAATCAGAGGCAAATGAACTTGAGTACTTCAATGTGTTTTATTCCCAGATTTGTCACTTACACACACATGTACAAACTTGAAAAATCTTTTATTTATATTCTTCTAGTGTTGACACAATCAGAATCTTGGTTATAATAACATGAGAAAGAAATATACTGCATGAGATTAGTTTTACATTGTTCAATCAGAGTCTGTTCTGCCTGTCGGTCCTTAGGGCAAAAACTGAATAGTTTTATGCGTTTTCTTTATACTGCCTTATGGTTAGGTCACATTAGTGCATTTTTCACTTGCTTCCGATTGTGTTTTGCAATCCGTTAACGTGTGAGAAACTCGTGGTAGGCTAACACAGTGGGTGGCCTGTGTGTGTGTCTACAGTGTGTGTTGCACTGTGACCCATTTTAGGAGCGCATGCGATCTCCATTTTTTTGTGAATCACATGAGCTCTGAAAAGAGAATATTAGTGGAATAGCATTGGTGACACGGGCAAAACGTGCAATATTGTTTGCACATTTCATGCGCGTTACTGTGCTTTGTGGTGTGGGCGCAACATTACTGCATTGCCTTTTACAAAACTCTTTCAGCCTCATTTACTGAGGGCCACTATTGATATGAGCAGCGATTTATGTTGATTTGGTGTAGCAATAGCAGTTCTTGTTAAATCTGCTTCTGAGTTAGAGACTTGTGTTAGATGTTCGCACAATAGCCGGGCTTATGCCACTGTGGGTAAATAAGGCCGTTTATTTTTGCATTTGTCTGTGTTTTGGGCTTGGCAATTGGTTTTAAATGAAACTTGTTGGGGGAAAAAAAACTTCTAAATAGTTCACAAGACAAAAATAAGAGTGACTGTCACCTGAGTGTGAGGCACCTTAATAATTTATCGACCAGTAAACCATCTGACTAGTCTTAAATTAGTTTCCTACACGTAATACACTTTGCAGTCCTATTGTCCTGTTCCCTTCATAATAATTACAACAGCCAGGACGTTTAGTTTAGTCTAAGAAAATCTTCTCTGTGTAAATTATTATGTGTACATTTATACTAAGAATTGCTGTTTAAAGGACAAGTATGCAGTTAACTCAATATTTTCAGGAACTTTTTATTAAATCTATCATTTTTTTATTGCAGCTTTTTTAACAGGTTTATGCAATGATACCCCAAAATAAGCTTAAACTTGTACTGAATATGGCTCTGTTTAGGCTAGGTACACACGAGCAGATAATTTGGCCAGTTGTCCCAAAATATCTGCGGTATTTTTCATCCGTCGCTGACTGACAAAACAAATGAAAGGATGATCGACATGTCGGTGACTTTGCCCGCATCTGAAGTTTTGGCCTGGCCAACTGGTTGATAGTGGCTAATAGAGGACCAGGCAGATATCTGTCAAGTGTTTAATCAGAAGACTTTTTTTTAAATTAAAGGAGATCAGGCTTGTCCCCAGTGTGTAGGCTACTTAATGTCTGTAGTGATTAGATCTGAATAAATCTGTTATATTCCTATTGCATTGAGAAGGCCTTGCTGTACCTTACAACTGCAGCTGTAGAGGTTTCTCTTTTGCAGTGTAAAATTTCCTTTTCTTACAGAAAAAGTAAGTTTTTCTGCAGATACCATGCTGCCTGCATAGACATTGTAGGATGCTTACATTAGCTGTTCTTGTCACTTAAGGACATAGTCTGGGCATTCCTTTAGGCCAGGATCGTCTTTTGGCTTTCCCTACTCTCTTGCATTGTCAATGCATTCACCAACAGATGGAGCAACAAATCATGCAGCCTTTTTTTTTTTTTAGTTTTATTTCTGTTGCACCCCCTCCTTGACTCACTGAGAAGGAATTCCTGGACCATTCTGATCTGGCACACGATTTAAAGAAAATACTAGGAAGAGTCCTGGCTTATGTCCTCTTAAAATGTGTTACATTTTTGCAAATTGTTTTATGGTATTAAACAGCATGTTCTTGTATAATGCTTGCTTAAAGGCAAGAAGGAGATCTGTGGAACGAGGGCTGGAAAAAACAGAAATGAAGTCCTGTGTAGTGCAGGTGTAACTTAAACTGGGTTCAGACCTGGCAGATATTTAGCAGATTAGAGATCTGCTAAAGATGTGGCTACACACAGTCCTCTGAGTATAGATTGTTTAGCGCTGCCACAACCTGTGGGAGCCAACAGTAGAGGGAGCCGATGACGGTTTTGCGGTGGTGGATTTGGGATTCTTTAAAGAAATATATATATATATATATATATATATATATATATATATATATATATATATATATATATATATATATAGTTTGAGGGAGAAACGGAGGCACTCACAGGACTTCGTGAAAGATTTACGTGTTTATTCACACAGTGTGGTTAACATGTTTCCGCCCCGTGAATGGGGCCGTCTTCAGAACATCTGAGTGATGTGATACACAGGTTTAAAAAGCTGTAACATCCAATCCGTGAAAGTGCCTCAAAGTGTGTCAGATATGTGCATGTGACGCTGGCCAATAGAACCTGTCAGAGGTGTGTATCGGGCAGCCAATCATATGGGAGGGTGTGTAGCAATGTAGATTGTTTCGC
This sequence comes from Hymenochirus boettgeri, assembly GCA_019447015.1. Lineage (NCBI taxonomy): Eukaryota > Metazoa > Chordata > Amphibia > Anura > Pipidae > Hymenochirus > Hymenochirus boettgeri. The sequence continues at coordinate 69,547,056 of CM033474.1, read as the reverse complement.
AAGCCACTGTGACTTATTAATTAAAATCAGCCAAGTCTTACGTGTGTATAATGTGATAAAAAGAGCGAAACAGTAAAATGTGTTCATAAAAGACATTACTAGTCACGTGTGTATATACATATAGTGGTGCGGAGATATAAAGCAGTAAGGTGCTGGCGTTATATGTGTGTTACTCTTCTAAAAAGACATATTAAAAGGACATATTAAAAGACATACTAACAGAGGAGACCACTGCTGAGGTGCTAGTACTGAACATATGTGGGGGAAGGTACTGGTAGGTGGTATGGGCTGAATCGTCCTAGATCTTAAATATTTCTGTGGTGTTGAGAGCAACATGAATATAAGACAATTTTGGCCAACTTGTAGTAGATATACATCGTAATATTTGTATATATTTTTTGCAGTAATATGCAGTATAAAATATACACTGTATGTGTGTATGTCTATCGTTTTAACAATAACAGTAGAAGAAGTGAATGCATTAGATCATGACAGAGTGTGTGGACTGTGTTACAATGGAAAAAGATGCATAATAGAAACAATAGAATGGTTTAACTATAAGACTGTGTAGAATCATATATAAATGCTGTAAACAGGTATGAGATCAATATAAAATCCTATAGTGTCTAAAATAAGCACATATTAAATTTTGATTAATCTGAGCTAAACATTTTAAGCACATTCTACAATGTTAAGTTCAAATAAATTTTAGTCTTGCAATAAGTTTAGCCCAGTTAAAGAGGTATATGGGTCAACCCATTCCAAAGGTATTGGTGTCAAATTAGTAGTGAAGTGGAGACCAGCTGACTACAATGTCGTATTCTCTCCTTCTACTTCAAGTTAAGGAAATCAATATGATCGGCCTATTTATGGGAGGAAAAGGGAGCAAAAGGCTCTATAAAAGACAGACACACTGTCTAAATTGTGCACAAATCCTTATTCAGTAGCAGAAATGTAGGTGTAAAAAAGTTCACTAAAACCATATGAAAACAGATTTCTTAACCAACATTGAAGGCTGTATGTGTCTGGCAAATGGAACAAATTAGGCAAGTCAGGTGAGACCGATTCTAATTTTATATCCGCATCTCTGCTAATTTGATTTCATCAGAGGACTTCTTCTGATGCCGGTGACCTCCCCTGGTTTTTCCCCAAACAGCCCTGGTGGTATAGTGAAGGAATTGAACTTGCGAACAGCACTAATCGCAGGTTTACTCCCTACTATAGTAAACCAGTGTTAAACTGAACACCGGCATACTTTAGTATTCGTGAATGGATCAAAGAGACCCATTGACAAATAGAACTTCCCTGGTAGTCCAATGTAAAGTACCCTACTGCAATCTCCATTCAGATTGTGCTTGTTCCCACACCTCCTTGTAAAGTTTGAATTTACCAAGTGTTTAGTCACAGCCACAACCAGAAGACACACTCACAACCAGAAGCCACGCCCACCTCAACCTAATAGATGTTGGAAACGCCTTTTTAAAAGATTGACTTAGGTGCCAAAAACACTCGAACCCCGTTTTAATTTGGACAAATTATGTATAGCGCCTAAGCACCTCTTGGGTATACCTTATAAGCCATTTTAAATGTTTTGTTTTCTCCTCACCTTTATATGGGCACCCAACTGACCAATCTCCAGTGGATAGTGCATTGTGTAGTGTAGTGTATTGCCATATATGAGACAGCAGTTGCATTTGGATTGAAGCCTTTAGAATTAGCATCTTCCCATTGTGAAGGATGGAATATGGAAAAGCAGGTTGACCCCTATTGATAGATTTCAATATATAGCCATGTTTTCCCACCAAGTAACACAGGCTGCATATAGGTAGGTACAGTCTAACTGTTAACAATCAGGCTCTGCTTTGTGGGACAGACTTATAAACAGAGGCTATGATATTAATAATATAAAATGTGACAAATTATTGACTGGTGATAAGAGTAACCATGTAAGAAGGTATATGAAAACAAATACGGCAGTAGTAAAAACGATGCTTCTTTCATCAGTACATATACTAAAAATAGCCACAAAATTAATAAGATTCTAAAGAAACACTGGGGTGTCTTAAAGACAGATCCAAGATTAAAAGATATCATTAATAGTGGGCCTAGTTTCAGCTATAGACGAGCCCGCAATATTGGGGCTGATTTATCCCCCTCTATGCATAACACCCCCTCCAACATTAGTACATCTATGTAGCTGAAACTCATGGGTACATACAAATGCGGACAGAACAGATGTGGCTCATGTAAATACATACAGGTCTCCGCCAGTTTTAATAGCACTTCAACTGGTCAGAGCTACAATATTAAACATTACTTTACCTGTGAGTGTGGCAAACAGTACGTGGGTAAAACCACGAGATTAGCCACTAGAAGAATAATGGAGCACAGTAATGACAAATAGAGGAGATATGAGATCAGCTATAGCGGCATATAGAACATCATAGTGGCTCCTTGTGCATTGAGTTTCAGATTATTGCCAGGCCTAAAAGGTCAATTAGGAAGGGAGACACATATGCAGAACTTCTACGCCAGGAAGCATACTGGATGTTCTGCCTTAATACAGTTGTCCCCTTTGGTCTCAATGCAGATTTTGAATTTATTAGCTTCTTAGACTCCAAGTGATCTCTTCCTTCCCCCATCTTCATGTATTCTTATTCATTCTGATAGATCTGTAATGTTACAGATCTGTCTTTCTGTATATATACATATTGTATTCATATTATACAGTGGCTTTGGATATAGCCCCTGCTATTATTGGTTTTAATTGTTTTTATATGTACATTAGGTGTACATATACTCAATAATATATAGGAGTAGGTAATGACAGCACTCACGGGACTTCGTTTAAGCATTTCAGATAAATATTTTATTGAACATCTACGCGTTTCAACCCAGATATCGGGACGTCATCAGGATGTTATATATATATATATATATATATATATATATATATACTTACCTCAGTACTTTTTCTACTTGTGGTTTTACTGTGTTTATACACTAGGGATGTCAATGTTCCATTATTGTGTTTATATTGCTGTGATGCACTATAAGTTGCACTTTCTATTATTGTGTCTCTCCCCTTTTATTGTACCCCCTCCCATTTGTCTTCCATCATCAACATTGGACTATACCTATACTCACCTCTATTTAAGATGCAGAGACACTCCTCTTGTGGTCTCTGAGGAAGCGGAAGTCCCGTGAAACGCGTCAGGCCACACACACCCCTCCTTGCTTCTGGTAATCTGTGTCCGTGATTATAGTCCTGTTCATGTACAAGTTTTAACTTTGGAAATAAATGCTACGTTTTATTATCTTTGAGTTTGTTGGTTCAGGTTCATGCAGTCATCTCATTGTTCCCTTTAATCATCTAGCTGGCAGGTACCATACCTGATAAATCATATACAATATATACCATGCTTTTCCAGAATAATGTGACTAAACTGTGCTTCATTTTACTGATTTAATATCGATTAATATGCAGTATTTTTATTACAGGCTATGTGTTTGTGGATACCCTCGCCAGAATGCAAGAAAATACAAGGGCCTTAAGAACAGGATACCAGTGTCAACAGATTTTATGGTGCAACTTCTGACTGGAATTTACTTTTCATTGTAAGATCTAGTCCAATATGTTTTTGTTTTCCTTTTTATATATATATATATAGTATATATATATATATATATATATATATATACCTCAATTTATATAAAAGGATTATTTGAAGTAAATGAAATATCCAGTTACACCCAGAAAAGGGGGGAGCTTGCATATTTATACAGTATGTCAAATTTGATAATCATTTCAAAGGAACAATTAAAAAACATAAATCCTTTTGACATATTACTAAATTATCTCTTTTAGTAAGCTTAAAAATTATATGGCAGATCAATTTTACCTGTGTGTGTCATTCTGGTCTATGATGCATAGGAAATAAGGTCCTCTTTTTGTGCTATCTGTCTGCCTTAAAGATCTGTGAGGTCACAAGAATATGTAGAGCTGTCCAATGAGCCAGCTGTTAAATTGAGCTCAGATTTTATAGCCGTGCTAAGAGAGATGGTCTTCTTTGTTGCTGATTATTACCAATGAAACTGAATTAATTGGTACATTTTCAGCTTATTTTTTCCCAGATATCATTAAAGGGGAACTGTGGTCTCCAAACAAGTTGATTTTGAATGAAAGGCCAGGTTCCTACCTTTAAAATGAGACTTCAATCACTTTTCTAAGTATTGCACAGCCCAAAATATGAATGGTGGGAGGTTCTAATTCTGCGGTCAGAAATAGTAGTTCCGCCTTCTAATCTGTGGTTGGCACAAATTCGGTGCGGGAGAGATCAGAAGAATCCAGGAAGAGTTTGAGCGACAGAGTCTGAAGGGGGTATGCAAGGGGAGGGGCCATGGGGCTCACGAGGAGGAAGTGCAAAGCAGGAAGTGCCGGGGATCTGGTGATGCTGCTACCAAATTACACAAAAAATGTAAATATCTTCAAAACTATGTAAAAAGATAATGAAAGTAAATTCAATAGCAATTCCTGTCACTTTTGGACCACAAATAACACTTTAAGTATTAAGTGTGTGGTGTTTCTGTAAATGCTTTTAATCAGTGTTCACCAGTTAGGGCAGGATGGGCACTTTTCCAGGTAGCCTCATTGGAAAGTAGGACAGTTGTGATGGGTTAAACTGAATTCTACTCAACATTAACGTGATCACATTATAAAAATCAGTAACTTTTAAAGAGATTGTATACAACCTGATTCAGTAACAGGTGCAACAACTTGCCTGAGCTGTTCATTTGCCTCAACCAATCCGATGATACTTAATTTATTGATCACATATTGTTATTAAAACATATTGTTGTTAAACAAAATAAATCAAAAGAAGCAGTCTGAGGCAATCCATTGATATTAGTTTTTCTACTATCTATACAAACTTCTATTTCCAGCATACAAAGTAAAGACAAGATTACCTCTTTATCTGTATATGGGCTACAATTCTGCCTGTAGTTATAACAAAGGGTTGCTGGTCATTAGGTGGTTAAATAAATAAAAGCCCAAGTATTTAATACTTGATACGCATTTAACGTAATTTACAAAATGACAATTTTGTCTGTTGTAGTTACAATGGAGAGTGGGATGCAGCCCGCAGAGCCCTGGACGATGTTCTCTACCGCGCACAACTTGAACTCTTCCCAGAACCTCTCCTGGTAATATGGCATCGCTAAACAGACTTTTTTTTATGTAGTGGACTATTGCCATGTACAGATTAGGTCACTCCATAACTACACTGTCTGACAGAATGGATTAATGGTTGGATATAGCAGAGGGTATGGAATAAAGGTTAATTAGAAACATGGATGTGTGGACCGACTATGTGAAGAACAATGTTACGCAAAAGAAAAGCATCTAATGTTCTATGAGATACATAAAAAAATTAATAGCAGGGCTTATCCAGTATATGAACACATAGGTTCATAATAATAGTAGTACATATAATCAGGACATCAATACACGGTAAGTGCAGTACATCATATATAAAGTCAGTGCATATTCAGTACAACGGGTACTCAGCAGATCAGTTACTCACCAGTATATCCGCCAAAAATTGCCTTACTGTTTTTTGTTAATCTAAACTTTGCCTACCTACATTTAGCTAGTGACCTTCTTAGTATGAGAAGGCCAATGACCTATTTGTATTGCAGTCTATCAGGGTTATTCAATAAAAGTTCTTATTGTTAAAAATGGTGCTAATTTTTCCTCAACCAATCAACATTTAGCTTTTAAATGTTAAATAAGATCTGATTGGTTGGGGCAAAATTAGCACCATTTTAAAGATAAAAACTTTTATTGAGTCTCCATGTATGTCTACAAAGACCTTTAGCCACCCAGTCAGTACTATTCAGAGGAAAATAGACTAATTTTGAGGACTCCTTTTGCACAAACACTAGACAAACTATGCAAGGAAAGTGATAGAGTTCATCTACAATCTAGATCATTTGGAAACAAGCCTAAAGTCTGTCATATTGTAACAAATCTATCTTCTCCATGCAAAGTCATGGCTTCACCTACTTAGATCAATAACTGTTTCACTTCACATATTACTATTTAGGGTGAATTTAACTTTCTACACCTGCAATTTTGTTACTTGGACTTTTTAAAATCTCTTTGAATTTTCTATTTACTGTTTCTATTGCTCAGATGAATTGAAGAAGCCACGTGGATAAGTGGTCAAATTGCACTTACAGTTTACTGAATAATCTATAACTTTCTGTTTATTCTGTTTTAATTCAACAAGTAAAAACATTTTGGAAAAAATTCTCTAAATACTTCAACTAGTCATGATTCTTTTTTGCATTTTTTAGGTTGCTAATGCAATAAAAGCCTCATTACCCCAAGGTGCACTCAAGGGAAGTAAAGAAGGAACCAAATGTATACAGGTGGAAATTACACCAACATCATCCAGAATATCACGAAATGCAGTTACAAGCATGTCTATTAGAGGTCATCGCTGGAAGAGGCACGGTGAGTGGCAAATAAGAATTTCTCCTTCTTCCATGTGTGAACATAGTAATTGAGTAACATTGTAATTGAGGTTGAATAAAGACTTATGTCCATCTAGTCCAACCTTTACACCCTACTCGTAACCCTACCTAACAGTTAATCCAGAGGAAGGCAAAGAAAAAAAAAACAGCTAAAAATGTGGGTGGGTGGGGAGAATCCTTCCTGACTCCAAATGGCAATTGGAAATTATCTCTGGATCAAACTGAACTATAGTATATGTATGTACCAGTTTTTCTCAGTATTATTTAGTTTAAAAAAACTTATCCAGCCCAATTTTAAAGCTATCCAATGAACTTGCCATTACCACACCTGCTGGAAGACAGTTCCACAGTTTCACCATTCTCACTGTAAAGAAACCTTTCCTAACCTGAAGATAAAACTTTTTCTAGTCTTAAAGGATGTCCCCTCATTCTCTAAAAATGACCTATTAGTGAATAAGCCCCAAAGAGGTTCATATATGGTCCATTAATACATTTTAATAATTTCCCCGTGAAAATGCTGCTTCCAATGAAAACAAGCCCCTCCGTTTCCCCTTATTATTTTAGTTGCCCTTCTCTGAACTCCTTCCATTTCCAAGATGTCCCTTTTGTATATGGGATTCCAAAACTGCACAGAATATTACAAATGAGGCCTTACCAGTGCCTTGTAAAGAGGGAGAATAATATTTTTCTCCCTTGACTCTATTCCCCTATTTATATAAGACAATATCTTGCTAACTCTTGCCGTGGCTGCCTGGCATTGTTTTCTAAAAGTCTGTTATCTACTAGAACCCCTAAATCTTTTTACATTAAAGATTTACTTAGCACAGAGTTATTTATGATGTAATTGGCACAAGGATTGTTAAACCTCATATCACCTTACATTTATCAACACTGAATCTCATCTGTCACTCTGCTGCCCATTTTGGTAATCTATCTAGGTCTGCTTGAAGCAATTGCACATAATTTGAAAATTCCAAAGCTCTGCATAGACACTGCATTTAGTGACATCAGCAAAGTCAGAGATCTTGCTCTCAATGCCCCTTCTAAGTCCTTTATAAACAGAATTAAAAGAGGTGGCCACAGTAAAGAACCCTGAGGTACTCCACTTAGAACGTTAGCCCATATATATGTAGCTCCATTGATCACTCTCTGTTTGCTATCCAACAGCTTTAGCAGAATCCAAGTATACTACATCCACTGCTATGCCAGAATCTAAATTCTTACTCATTTTTTCATAAAAACCAAGTAAATTTGTCTGGCATGATCTATCTCTCGTAAATGCATGCTGACTAGTACTAAAAAGATCAGTTTTGATCTAAAAAGATCAGTCCAGGATATGGACTTCCCTCCCATCTTCCCTACCACTGATGTTAGGCTTACAGGTCTATAGTTACCAGGCTGGGAACAACACCATTTTTGAATATTGGTATTACATTGGCTGTTTTCCAATCCTAGTATTAGGATTGTATTTTTTATGCTGTAAGTCCATATCCTGTGTAGCATGTACTGTCAGCATGAAAAGGGACTTGAAATTTACTATTTTATACCTTGATGTGATTTCACCTAGATTTCTGTAGTGTTTGAGGCATGTCGTGTTTTCTCTGCAGGCTAGGTAATGTTCTGCGGGCTAGGTAATGTTCAGTAATATTAGACATGGTAATGTCAAAAATGACCAAGCTTTGAATTGTGATTGACTTGCTAAGTTTAAATTCATATAAATAGACATTTTTATGTTAGCAGCAAAATAGATTTTGGCAGAAGATTAATAGGAATAGTGCAAGTGAGTTTGTTAGGTTCTCTTAATTAAATTTGAATGCATTTCTTTCTCATATATAGTTCACATGTTTGCCTAAGGCACAGCAAGGCTCCTTTGTCTAGTTAGATCCATTAGCTTTCAGTACATGATTTTTTTTAAATGAATGACTGTAATGTATAGGTTTTGATACTGTAATAATGTCCTCCAAGGGTTTTGAAACTACTGATACTAAATAGCACAGCAGATAACTTTTTTAGGATGCACTGATTTTTTTCCTGAGGAATATGAACAGCATTTTCTAAAATCACGAGCTCCACTTACAGGAAGCCAGCTGTGTCAAACTGCTCCAGTAGCTCCTTAATGACCCCCCACGATTAACTGTTAAGATTCCGTTTCCTTTTTATAATTTTTCTTTTCTAATGCACTTTAATCTGCTGTACTCAAAATAGACATGTAGAAGTTTCAAGCTAGTAACATAGTAATCGAGGTTGAATAAAGACATATGTCCATCAAGTCCAACCTTTTTAACCGTACCTAACCGTTGATCCAGAGGAAGGCAAAAAACCAAGCTAAGGGGGGGGGGGGGGGGGGCTTCCTAACTGCAAACGGCAATCGGAAAGTATCTCTAGGTCAACCAGAACTACAGTATATACCAGTAATTCTCAATATTTTTTAGTTGTAGAAACTTATCCAGCCCACTTTTAAAGCTATTCAATGAACTTGCCACTACCACATCTGCTGGAAGACAGTTCCACAGTTTCACCATTCTCACTGTAAAGAAACCTTTCCTAACCTGAAGATTAAACTTCTGTTCTTCCACGTGTCCTCTGATATGACCTATTAGTGAACAAGAGAGTTTATTGTATGGCCCATTAATATATTTGTATAAAGTGATCATATCTCCATGCAAATATCGCTTCTCCAGTGTAAACAGCCCTTACTTGTCTAATCTTCCTGCATAGTCATAGTCAATAGTAGAAATAGTTGTATCATTTATCGGTTACTGCCCTTTCTGTAAAGTCTAGTACACAGAGTTGATTCGAACAAGTGGGTAACGCATGTGTGTTTAATGTTTGAGTTGGCTGATAATCACACATGTGTAGCCGGTCAGACCCCTTGGATCAATGAAACTGCAATTCATTGCATGCTCATTCGTCTGGCCCAGTGTGCCGAATCAACCGTGCGTGCAGGTCTTAAGACCATTCAGTTTTACCATTCTTACTGTAAAGCATTTTTTGCACCTGAAAAACTTTATTTTAATATTCAAGGAAGCTCAATACCCAATTGTCCTCTGAGTCAAACTGTTGAACTATAACCCAGATACTTAATTGTAAGCACATTATTTTGATTGTTTTACATCTTCAATGTTAATTTATATAATTTGTATTCATAGTCTGACTCTTCCATTACCCTTATTAATTTAGTTACCCTTCTTTTAAAACTCTACAATTTAATAGTGTCCTTTTTGTATACTGGATTCTAAAACTGCACTTCACTACTCTAGATAAGGCCTTATCTGTTCTTGGTAAAGGAGAACAGTATATTTCACCCTTGAGTTTTTACCCCTCTTTATGCTGGGAAAGATCTTGTTGGTGCCTGGCACTGTTTGCTATAACCTAGTCTGTTATCTATTAGAGTTTTTTTCAACAGATTGACTTGCCCTAGACTAGACGTTGACCATAGATGAACGACTAACCTATCTGATGTACAAAGAGCGCATTTAACACACATTGGTTCTTACCCTGCAACGTTCCTACTTATATTGCATTAAACTATGTTTATCAACAATCTATATGTCCTGAAGCAGTGTGTTCTACAGTGTATAAAAAGAAAAATTAGTACATTTGCATTCTCAGCATTGTATAACTTCAGCATTACACATCAACTTTTTCTCCTGACGACCGGTTGGCCAGGAGGAAAGACAGTCGGTCGCTGTAATAGTGGCTGCAGCCGGCAGTTTACCGCAACCGATCATATGGTCTATAGATGACCACACAATAGAACGTGGTTTTCCACTATGTCCAATTCAGCCGAACGGTCGGTCAGACATGGCCAAAAATCCATGCGATCATTTCAGCCCGAGCGACCTATCGGTCAATTGGACTGAAATATTGCACTGTGTGTACCAGCCTTTAGAGATCCAGTCTGCAGAATGACTAAATAACAATGATGGGAACCGCCAAACACCCATTCATTGTCAGCCAAAGCAGTTGGTCATTGGAAGTTCTAACATGTATAAGGTTGTAGCTTATATCTTTCCTTTTTCTTTGACATATTTAAAGAGCCTTTTGAGGTTGGTCAGAACAGCTTTGAAGCATGCGCATTGCTGTATATAACAAATTGTTTTTTTTTACATTATAACCCAGAACCTGCTGCATCACTTGATGTTCTATTACAAATACAACATTTTGATGCCAAACGTTAACTCGCAGAGTGATCTAAAGGGTAAAGATTCCGTTGATATAGATCTAACTGCTAGGTTTGAAACAAAACCAGTTGCCTCTTTAGCACTACATGAAGTCTACTGTGTATATAAACAAAACCCTGGCCAAATTTGGTTTAGGCAGGTGATCCAATGGTACCCATTCAGGCAAAGATTTAACATTTACTACTTGATAAAAGTGCCCCATAGTGTTTAGTTACTAATCCTGCAGACTGTAAGTCTAAAGGTGCCCATACATCTATAAGATTTTACTTACCCAGACCGAGCGCTCACCCGATGTTCCTTCGATCCTGCCGGAACCGCTTCTCCCGATCTTACATTCGACCAATATGCGATCGCAAAATGAATGGGATTTTGCGATCGCATGTCAGCCGAATGTAAGATCGGGAGAAGCGGTTCCGGGAGCATCGATGAACATCGCGTGAGCGCTCGGTCGGGTAAGTAAAATCTTATAGATGTATGGGCACCTTAAAGGTGACCATACATTAGGCCGATTTTATGTACAATCCGAAATACAATCCGACATTTCCATTGATTGGCCATAAAATTGTACATTTTCCCGATCTTATTATTGAACATTTGATCATAAAATCGATCGTAATTACGATCGGGAAAGTTGGTTTTTTAAGTCGATTGGTAAAATGATTGTAGTGTTTTCTGAAGTTCGGATTAAATGTGAATGTAATGTAACCTCACATTGGACGACATTAGACATTAATCACAAAACGAATTGAATGTCGAACAATATGTATGGTACATCTACATACAATTAACATCGTACATCTGTCTATCAAAATATCGGTCAGTTTAAGATCGTAATTACAATAGTAATAGTGTATAGCCACCTTGACAACCCTTTCAAAATGTCTATTGGAGAACTGTAATTAGCCTGTCATACATTTAGTGTTATAACTTATTTTTAAAGCTAATTTTGTACAGTTTCATAGGATATTCTCTCAAAATCCCAGATTTTTTTTATTTTTTCACATCACATTGTTTTACATTTTTGTTTTTCCATTTCATTTGTCATCGTCATTTTTGTCTTGTTTTCCCATTTTAGAACAATCTGACACTAATAATGACTCTTCAGATTTGGCCGACATTGTCATACCTGATATTAGTATCACCAATGTGTCTGGAGAAAGAACCGGAAATGGGGAAAGAGGCAAATCACTTGCTGAGAATGATGTTCAGCATATGCAGGCAGTGCAGGAAATCTCCACAGAACCTAGAGCTGAGGGCAAAACAGTGGCAGAGATCAAAAGGCAAAAATCTGTAAGGAAATTGATGGAGGATGGAACCTGGCAAAGTACAGTGTTAATTAATCACTGAGTAGATGGGCTCCAAGGTACCCGCAAGTGAAATGGTCACACTGCATGGGTTAGAAAGCAAGGAGGTTGGACATGCATGTTTAAATCGGCAATGCAAACTGTACAGGCCTTAGACACAACTGACAGCATGGTGTGACTTCCAACCAATGACGCATGAGAATTAAAATGCTTTGAATTAAAGGCATGCAAAGGGGTGCTCAAATGTCTTTATTAACAATAACAGACAAAATGCCACACTGTATTAGTAATTAAATGTATAAAGGGCATTATATACATAGTACAAGAGTTGCTATGTCATCATAAGTAACTAATGTTTAAGGGTGGTGAATTTAGCAACATTCATATCCATTTAATAACCACCATTTAGCTGTTATAGAATTAAAGGGCAGTTGTGCCGAGCACCCATCTGTTATGGTTCCTGTGTGGAAAGTTAAAGGGTAACTGTGGTCTCCATAAAAGTGTCCACTTTAAATGAGGTCCCTAGTACCTTTCTTTCAAACATGCCTAGGATGATGTGTCTAGCTTCCCAGTTTCTTAAAGGATAAGTAAAATCAAGTTTAGTTTAATTGTAAGATGCCACTATAAAAATTCTTTCCACTCTTTTTGTTTCCTTTTTTGTCCCTCCTGAGCCTACCTGTGTGGCTGTAAAGTTGATGACATCTTGGATGTGAAGGTAAGGCTGGGGAGCTCCTCCCTCTGAGAGTTGCTTGCTTCCCTTAGCCTCCAAATACGCGTGTGATGTCACTGCGCACACGACATCAACACAGCGATGCGTGTGACGTCACACCCGCGCACGGACATCACAAGCACGTATTTGGAGGCTAAGGGAAGCAAGCAACTCTCAGAGGGAGGAGCTCCCAGCTTACCTTCACATCAAGATAGTCATCAACTTTACAGCCACACAGGTAGGCTCAGGAGGGACCTAGGGGGAAATAAAAAGGGGGTAAAGATTTTTTTAAATTGGCATCTTACTATTAAACTAAATTTGATTTTACAGTGCACTTATCCTTTAATTTATAGGCTTGTAATGTTACATTCACACAGTCAGGATAAACAAGGAAGTGGGGGCAGGGGGAGCAATGGTGCTGGTGATGTCACAGCTGGAAACGGCACTCATTTCTGCTATAGGTTTGCATAGATTGCAGCTAGAAGCATGCAATCCTGGTGTCATTTTAAAGGTAGGAATTTGATCTTTTTAATGAAGTGCACTTGTATGGAGACCACGGTTCTCATTTAAATTCGTTTTTGTAATCCAATGAACTATAAATCCCTTAAATATGAGAAGTTGCATGCAGAGTTTAGTTTAGAAACTTATTATTATTGTCAGATAATAGATGATGTACCACTTAAAGAGACACAGGCTTATTTATCCCTGATAAAACCTTGCTGGAGACACCGAATGTGTGACCTTTCCATTTGTTAGTCCTTCTGATCTTTGATCATCCACAATTTTAGACCTAAATCTGTCCAGAAACCTTTATACCTTTTTGTGGAATGTGCTTGACAAAATCATGTTTGTGTGGTTATGAATGATTTCTTCAGTTGCATGTGTAACTTTGATCCTTTCTGCAAAATCAACACATATTGAGCTTGCTTTTTTACACTGCCCTTGCTTTGATTTGTGCAGCAAATGTTCTGTAATTTAAAAAAAAAGGGGGGGGTAAGTATTTTGGTTTGAAGTTTATGATTTTAACTGTGATTTAAATACATCAGGTGAGTTTATTAAGCAATCTTCTAAATCTTTTCTCTTCCTTGTCTAAAAATAACTGTATTTTTATATATTTTGTAGATTCTGGAGAATTAACACTTCAGGAGGAACTAACAGAAATATCTGAAGTGGATGAAGGATTTTGTTCCAGAGCAGCATCTAGCACAAGCCAGACTGCCTTATCTCATAGCAACAGTAGTGGCTTCAACAGGCCATCCTTGGGAAAGATTCAAAGAAGATCTGCTGGAGGCAGGACAGGGAGCAAAGAAAGAGAATCCATTGGAGATTCTTCCCGGGAACACTCTAGCAGGAAACAGACCCAGAGGGCGCTGAGTGAGAACCTAGAGTTAGTGTCCATGAAAAGGCTGACATTGACAACCAGTCAGTCTTTACCGAAGCCTGGAAGCAATAGTCTTGCAAGAACTGCAGCTACTGTATTTAGTAAATCTTTTGAGCAGATGAGCGGGGAAACTGCCTCTAGCAACAATTTAAGTGCAAACACTGGTGGTGCAGGAAATAGTAAAGAAACTAACAGATTTAGTGCATGTAGCCTTCAAGAGGAGAAGTTAATATACATTTCAGAGAGGACAGAGCTTTCAGTGCCTAGCAGACAACAGCAAAGCCAGTCTCGATCACCTAGTATCTGTATAACCCTGTCTACTGACTAAGCCTAATGAAGAATATGTAAAAATCCTGCAATGGAGACTTTCGGTGTGGCGCATATTAACAATTCTGTGAGCCATGTAATATCAAGATCTTGCCACCTGGGTCATCCACACTTCTGTAATACCCATATTCTAACTTTTAGTTAGTTAGCTCACTAAAAAAAGGGAACTTATTTTAGTTTTTTATACTCCTAGAATATCAGCCATAAATTTCTAAACCTGTTACAAAAAGGAGTATCCCTGTCCCTGTAATACATTATAACCCACTGCGAGATCAAGTGCATTTCTATGTGGCCATCTGTATCTGTGTCTCGCTCATTCTCCATGTCCTGCTATATGGAGCTGAATTTACTAAAACACGAGATGAACTAATCTACTAAAAAGTCTTCATTAGCTTTCTAAAGAAATCTTCCCCAAAGTGGACCATAGATTTTCTCACACACCTCACAGCGAAAAACAAGCAACTGGGGTAAAATAGTTTGGTTTTTCACAGGGAATTCTTTTTGATGTTCATTCTTTGTTTATATTAGTGTTGAGAAGAATCTTTATTTTCAGTTTTCTGGTTTTAGAACTAAAACTGTATGTTTTTTGGATTTTTTTTATAGATTTTTTTTCAATATGAAACTTAATTCAAATTGACAGTCCTATTTCTTGTAAGACAATGTACAGTTTTTAACCAGTCGAAAAGCTGTAGGAAAATACTTTTGAGAAATACATTGTATTAGCTACAATGGTAATCATAGCACACTTTTAGAATATTAACATTCTTTGTTTTTAGTTCGACATCAAAGTTTAAACCTTTTTTTACATTTTATTTGTTATGTTCATTCTCAAAAGTATTATTATGTAAACTATTCCTGACAGTAACAGTGCCATCTGCTGGTCAGATTGTCAAACGAAGTACAAACACTTCTTTATCATTGTTCACGCTCGCTAAACACGGATAACCAGCATCAATTATTGCGGGTAAATTGTCTACGTGATGTAAATTGTTTGTATTTTACGGCATGTTTGTATTCGTGTTTTGTTTATAAGGATATAAATGAAATATTTTTTATAATCCTTGGTGTCTGCATTATTTGTAAGCTTTCCTTTCATGTTCCAGATGTAAATCTTGAGAAAGTGAAGCAGTAAAACTTGTCGATTTGAATTTACAAGCCTAGAAACAACACTGATATGAGTTGTTCCTAAGGGGCCCATACACGGTGCAATGTAATTGGTCGATGAACTACAGACCAGATTTAAATTGGAAACGATCATAGTACAATCGGACATAAACGAACACGATAAAATTGTTGCATTGTTGTGTACAATCTGGCATTAATTGGCAGATATGATTGTGTAAG
Organism: Hymenochirus boettgeri; assembly: GCA_019447015.1. Lineage (NCBI taxonomy): Eukaryota > Metazoa > Chordata > Amphibia > Anura > Pipidae > Hymenochirus > Hymenochirus boettgeri. The sequence goes on along the minus strand of CM033474.1, from coordinate 69,531,267 downwards.
ATGTAAATTGTTGCAGAATAGAATGTGCTACTAGAAAGCAACCAATTCACCATATATGGTAAGATTTAATTGTTGCCGATAGTGTAATGCGGTGGAAATGACGAACGTACAAAGCACATTTTAGGGTCGAGGTTTCGAATGGTTAATAAAGAATGAAGTAATTTGTGATTGTGTTTGCTGATTTTTCTTTCATATTTTATTTGCTAACAAATCTCGCTGGGTGTTCGTACATCAATTTAATTTACCTGTTGTTGTCATGTGTACCGCATCACACATTGCCATCATGAACAAAATATACACCCTATGGTCTCACACCTTCGAGACTGTGAGCTCTGCTTTTTCCAGGAAGTTGTTTATTTGACACTCCAGGATCGAATTTGAAGACGTTCGTTGGACCATCATCCATACACATAAACAATTTCATTGTAGCAGATAAATAATTTCCGTCCTGACCGATCACCTTCACTTTCAATCAGATCTTCTCAATTTAATTGCACCAGAAATGTGTGTGTTTGTGCTGCAGATTTTAAAACTCAATAGTGCCGATGATGAGGACGTTGTTTTTATACTTACCCTTTAAATTTGTCACATGAATTAAAGGTATTAAAGTTGGTGTGTGTACTCTTGTCAGGTTGGGGGATAAAAGACTTTTTTGATTATTGGTCAAAATGTTTTTTACTATACTTACCCATTTATTTATGTGGCACCCATATTTAAAGGGTATTTCATTTGGTGTGTGTACCTGTGTCGGGTTGGAAGTTAAGAAAACAACTTTGGATTATTGATCAAAATTTATTTTTGACTATAGTTACTCTTTAAGTATGGCTGCCACAGAAATGGAAGGGTATGTCAGTAGGTGTGTGTACCTGGGTCAGGTTGGGGGTTAAAAAAAAAAACTTTTGATGATTGGTCAAAATTAGTTTTTTTGACTTTAGTTACCCTTAAAGTATGGCTGCCACAGTAATGGATAAGTAGATCAGTAGGTGTGTGTACCTGGGTCTGGTTGATGGGGTATGTCTTTTTTTCTGTTTACAACCATAAAAATCTTTTATTGAGGATAAATCAAAATTCGTTTTTTTGACTTTAGTTACCCTTTAATTAAGGCTGCCACGAAAATGGAAGTGTAGGTCAGTAGGTGTGTGTACCTGTGTGAGGTTGGGAGTATGTGTTTTTGCATGTATGACCATATAACTTTTATTGAGGATATATTAAAAATTAGTTTTTTTTACTTTATTTACCCTTTAAGTATAGCTGCAACAGGAATGGAAGGGTAAGTCAGTAGTGGTGTGTACCTGTGTAAGGTTGGGGGTTTGTGTTTTTGCATGTATGACCATAAAACCTTTAAGTAGGGCTTCCGTGGGAATGGAAAGGTACGTCAGTAGGTGGGTGTACCTGTGCCTGTGTGGGGGGTTGGGAGTATAAGCATTTGTGTTTATGACAATGAAATAAACAGTTTTGAAATATTCACATTTGAGGATTGTTACCATTGTATTATGGTATTATCATAGTGTTATAGTACAGTAAAAAATGTCCCGTAATTCGCCGATAACGCCATAACGCTTCTGCGGAATCCTTAGCTAGAACAAGCACACTTCTCCTATATGCCCCGCACGTCTGTACCGAATTTCATATCTCTTCTGTGGGAGAAGATACAGTCCAAATAAGCGGAAGAAGAAGAAGAAATAGGAAGAACAGGAAATATCGCCTATAATAGGAACAGAAAAACCACCTATAATAGGAAATATCACCATAATAGGAAATATCACTTTGAATAGGAATAAATTGCATAGAAATTAAATACATTCCCTTTTTTCTGTGGTTTAAAGAATAATTTTGTAATTTGTATAATTTCCTGTTTTATACAATTGTCGGTTACCTGCCCCCAACCCCACTGGTAAATTTTGCACCTTATTAGTAGAGATGGATGAACTTCCGAAAGTTCGGTCCATTTTTGAACTTTTAAACTTCTAAAAAAGTTCGAAAGTAATGAGTCCGTTTTCAGACTTTTGAAAAGTCAATGGGGGGTAAATAGTTCAGAAATATTGCAGGGTAAACTTACCTTACAGGCCTCTGGCAGATGGTCTGGGGAACACATCCGTGCGTGGGGAACAGCATAAAAATATCAGTGCACACATGTGCTACTTCCGGTTTTCCCGTTCGAGGATTTCCGAGCGTTCGGTAAAACTCGAACGTCTGCTTCCGAAAATCCCAGAATGGCTGGAGATTCCCGAAAAAGGCCCTTTGTGGATTGCCGAACGTCCGATAATCCGTCCGGACGTTCAGGGGGCCTGCAGCTCGAAACAGGGACCCCCTCCTGGGTCCTTACAAGGACCTTTGTGGCCCTGACAAGGGCCCTTTGAGTCTTAAAGGGCAAGTCCAGCCCTGAAATGAAAACTTACATACAGGTTAATCGCCCCCCAAAGCTCTAAAAGGTACTAGTTTATAATCTGAAATATATACTGTAAATCTAACCCGAAATCCTGCACAATGTCCTGTTTCTGCTTCCTGGTTCTTCCAGTTGGTAACTGTCAGTTATAGATTTGACAGTTGACATCACAGCCAATGACTGAATCCCCTGGCTGCCTCTTCTGAGCATGCTCAGGCTCAGTACAGGTTTCTAAATTGCTCAGTTTCCATGAGGCATCCAGAAGCATAGCCGTCATATAGGAATGAATTCATAGGACAAACTATGATATATCAACATATTTTAAAGAGGCCATTCTTTCTAAAAGATGTTCTTATGAGGGTGGAGTTGTCCTTTAAGGGGTCCCGTAGCTCGAACCAGGACACCCCTCCCCGGCACTTATAAGTGCCTTTGGGGCACTAAGAATTGCACTTGTGGCCCTAACAAGGGCCCTTTGGGGCTCAAGGGGTCCCACAGCTTGAACCACGACCCCCTCCGTCACGTAGAAGTGTCTTTGCGGCCCTTGGAAGGGCTTAAGGGGTCCCCCAGCTCAAACTAGGACCCCCCTCCCTGGCACTAAGAAGTGCCCTTGTGGCCCTAACAAGGGCCCTTTGGGGCTTAAGGGGTCCCGCAGCTTGAACCACGACCCCCTCCGTCACGTAGAAGTGTCTTTGCGGCCCTTGGAAGGGCTTAAGGGGTCCCCCAGCTCAAACTGGGACCCCCCTCCCTGGCACTAAGAAGTGCCCTTGTGGCCCTAACAAGGGCCCTTTGGGGCTTAAGGGGTCCCGCAGCTCGAACTGGGAACCCCCCTCCCCGGCACTTTCAGGGCCCCTGCGGCCCTGACAAGGGCCCTTTGGGGCTTAAGGGGCCTTACAGCTCAAACCGGGACCCCCCTTCCCAGCCCTTTGTAAGGGCCCTTGCGGCACTCTTAAGTGCCTTTATTGGGGGTCCCACAGCTCGAACCGGGACCCCCATCAGCTCTTAAAAGTGCCTTTAGGCGGCGTCTTCTATCTTCGATCCGGTGACAACAGCTCCGCTGAGGCCACCGACCCCGAGAAGCATCGGCGACTTCAGTGGTGTTGGTGTCGCTAGCCTGAAGACGTCGCGATGGATCAAGACGCTGGTAACATTGGCCTCGTTGAGGCCACCTCGAATGTCCGAGGATTTTCGAAAATAGTCCCGCGAGTCCGGAATATCGAACTAGTTCGAATAGTTTGAGTTCATCCAAACTCATAAAGTTAATAATGATAATTATTGTCCAATTCTGGCAGAGTAAGCAATGATTGACTGCTGTTTCACCTGCTGCCTCCTCTGCTTTTGGAGCAGAATGAGGAGTCAGAAACGTTCCCTAGAGAGTAATAGAACTAGTAGTAGTAGTAATAAACTGTTAAAAATGGCAGTTAGGATTACAGGCAGATAACTGACAAGATACCATTTTTTTGTTTTAAGGGTGGACATGCATTTTAAACCAAATATTAAGGTATATGCACACTCCAAACTTTTTAAGAACTGGAATTTCCATACCAATGACAATAAATACAGGAATAACTTTGACCTTGGAGTTTTGGGAAATGAATAAGAATTACAATACCTCATTATGAGAGATTTACGTAGATTTATATCACAATTATTGCAGCACTGTTAAAGCATCGAGCAGTTCCAATTCCCTACAGCGCTTAATTCTGGTGATGTATAGCTTTGTGGGAGGTGAATGGAAACATGGAGAGAGCTGAACAGATGGTTTGCCTTTAAACTTTCATATCACTTTGAACATTTAGATTAACAAATTAAACCCAAAGATGAAATTTCATTTACAGATGCTTATTCCGCACCCTCTGTGCCAGCTGGTAGATTAAAACAATCTGTCATTTATATTTAGCAAAACATCATTAATATAGATCTTGTTTTGTAGAGAAAGGCAAGACACATTGCGCATTGTGAAAATAAAGAATGACTTTATATATGTTTTGTTAGCAGGGGAAGAGTCTGGCTTTCATCTCTTACTGTAAACTGCTAGAGAATGTTGTATGGGATTGTTAAAAAAAACAAAAAATAAAGTTAAAGTTAATAGAAAATACATGTGCCTAAATTTGCCCATCCTATAGTTTATGCATAAAGAAATGCTTTTAAAATACTGACTTCCTGTATTCAGGACCCCTAATGGTGTCAATTATGGTCTTGCCCATTGATCCATCCAACAGCAATTGAGACTATGGGCAATATTTTTAAACGTGTGGTATAGCAAATTAGCGATACCCGTGTTTTATTGGTAGTGTACGACAGCGGATTTAAAACGTACACGGCAAACATTCATAAATTGACGCAATGGTATGGGGAAATTGTTATTGGACATTTACAATCGCTATCATAGAATTGCGATTGTAAATTAACGGTCGCTTTAACTATGTTGGAATATCTGATTTTTTACCTTTTGCATGATCTTCTCAATATAGAGCAAACCCCACCCCAAGATTAAGGCATAATCCATGCATACAGACACATGGATACAAACACATGCTTCCCAAGAGACGCACACACCTGAAAACAGTCAGGCACATGTATACAACAAGTTATGTCGCCATAAAATGTTTCTGACACTTGTTAACCTCTAAGAAAAAACTCTGACATAATTGTGCTTCCTCACTATAATTGAAAACAACACATTTCACAGAGATTGTATAGAATGTCAGGGAATCCCTGAACTTCAGGGAGAGGTGGGATACCTGTGTATGTGCCTGCCTTTCTGAAGATTTAAGTATAAAATTGTAATGTTCTGTTGACTAACACACCACTTTAAAAGGACACTTTACTGAAAAATTATTTTGCCTCATCTTAATCTATAATAGAATACATGTAAGTAGCACTTACTCTGATTTGCGTGTATTGCTGCATGCCTTCAATCCAGCACATATTTTGTTTAGGAGCAGTATCCCCGCTGCCTCTTTTAACCCCTCCCACTTTCATTCGACCTGACTTTTCCCCACAAACCAACTGTTAACCCTGCACACAGCATACAGCATTCCAACTGTCAAAACTCTGTTACCATTCCAGCTACAGTAATACTACTCACAGAAGAATAGTTTTTGAGAGCAAGGAACTTGATTGACAGCTGAAATAGGAAGTTTAGATTGGATATCTAAAGAAATAGGGGGCAGATCAACAAATGATACAGAGGTGGATGGGAAGAATTATAGTTTCCTGTTATGGTCAATTTAAAATAACCTATTTTTCGGTATAGATGCCCTTTAATTTTATTTTTAATATTTTCAGACAGAGCCAAATGGTGGACATTTCAGTGATACATTCACCTGATGAAACATTGTGCACTTGATGTCACAATGAAAATGAATAGCCTTTACACTGTTTTCTGCACCCTGGGACTTATTTTGCCTTGTGGATAATTTATCTTGAATGGCTAGTGACAATAATTGAGATGATTGCTGACCATATCTAACATGCATGCTAAATGCAGAGGCCGTGCTACCCTGGCCCCTCCTTAGATACTAACAGGCCTATATAATAAAAGTTCAAAAGCTAACATCTGATTGGTTAGGCCAAAATTGGCACCATTTTTAACAATAAGAACTTTTATTACCAAGGCCTGTAAGTGATCTCTCATGTTCCTCTTTTTCTAATTGTACTGCTTTCGTTCACTCTGTTATGTTTACCTTATTATTTAGTGACTGACCACTTTGATGTAGTGCTGTTCTGATTATGGCAATCGTTCCACCTTCATATATGTATTATTTGTATTGCTGGCCATACACTGTTCAAATTATTACATGGATTTGATGTTCGATCACCAAATCAGTCTAGCATGAGGCAAAATGGTTATCCCAATTTATAAAATATTGTGGGAAGGTTCTGGAATGGAATACCTGTACAAAACATAGTATAACGGTATTCCTGTACATTGTACCAACATAGTATAACATACCTGTACATTCTACAAACATAGTATAATGGTATACCTTTACATTCTACAAACATAGTATAACAATATACCTGTAAATTGTACCAACATAGTATAACTGTATACCTTTACATTCTACAAACATAGTAAAACAGTATTTCTGTACATTCTACAAACATAGTATAACATACCTGTACATTCTACAAACATAGTATAATGGTATACCTTTACATTCTACAAGCATAGTATAACGGTATTCCTGTATATACACCTTACCCTGGGCGTTCCTATAACACCTCTTAGCCGCTATGCAATCACGCCCTTAAAACCTGTCTGTGATATGCTAATTGGGATTCCCAGGGTACATAATTGCCACAGATTCTTGTACAAGTCATTCTGAATTGAGAAAGCCAGTCGGATGACTAGCGAAACGTCTTCAAGAACTAAACTTCAAGTCCAGTTGATCTAATTGAATACAACAGATATACCATGACCTGGATAAAAGAGAACCTTCACAAGCGGTATTCCTGTACATTCTACAAACATAGTATAATGGTATTCCTGTACATTCTACAAACATACAGGGAGATTCAATAAAAGTTCTTATCGTTTAAAATGGTGCTAATTTAGCCCCAACCAATCAGATGTTAGCTTTCAAATGTTAAATAAGATCTGATTGGTTGGGGCAAAATTAGCACCATTTTAAACGATAAGAACTTTTATTAAATTACCCTGATAGTATAATGGTATACCTGTACATTCTACAAACTTAGTATAATGTTATACCTGTACATTCTACAAACATAGTATAATGATATACCTGTACATTCTACAAACATAGTATAATGGTTTACCTGTACATTCTACAAACATAGTATAATGGTATTCCTGTACATTCTACAAACATAGTATAATGGTTTACCTGTACATTCTACAAACATAGTATAATGGTATACTTGTACATTCTACAAACATAGTATAATGGTATACCTGTACATTCTACAAACATAGTATAATGGTTTACCTGTACATTCTACAAACATAGTATAATGGTATACCTGTACATTCTACAAACATAGTATAACAGTATTTCAGTACATTTACAAACATACTATAACAGTATTTCAGTACATTCTACAAACATAGTATAACAGTATTTCAGTACATTCTACAAACATAGTATACTGGATCTACCTTGTAGCATCCTAAACAGTTCTGGGATGCATTCTTGGTCTAGTGATACCTACTTTACCTGCATCCTATTGCTTGGTACATGTCTGGAAGATTTTGACGGGATCTTGGGAAGAACTAAAAATGGGCCAAACATAACTTATTGCACAAATCTAAGCTTTAAAGAAGTGCCCCACTTATCTTGCCTCGTGTGTTTTGGAAGTTTAGGGAACATTATCATTTGTATGGCTGTATTTGTTATTCCAGAGCTGCAAGGGAATTTAATACTGCTTATATGGGATCTATGCTTTAAGAAGAGGCAGTTGTCCTGTTGTGTCTAGCGGTCTATCACTTGACCATTGTCATTGACAGCTGAATGCATCATTAGCTATGGAGCAGTCTTTGCTAATTACCCATGACAGGCTGAAGAAGTTTCTAGTTGTAGAAAAATCTTTCAGTCAAGGTGGGACCCCAGGAAAGTGTGTAATTTTAAGTTTAAGTGTTCTTTTTTAATTAATTGACATCTGAAGCAAGTCATTGGTTGATAAAATATATACAGTACATATGGCACATAGGATAATAGGCTGCATGAGAGGCAAAAAAAATATCATAATAATGATAATTATTCTCACTGATAATAGGTCACAGCCATTTATTAAATACCAGAACCTGAAAAGCAACTAATAATCTTACAACTTCTTCCTCATATAAAAATACACATAAAGGGGTTGAATATCACCTGTGATTCACAACCAGCTTCAAGCTTCCATAAGTTGCCATGAGCAAGAAATGGCTTAGCTATTAAACAAAATAAGCCATGAGCCCTTCTCAGTTTCTAGTGATGTGATACAAGACCCCCCTCCATGTCCGCTGTAACATACAATTAACGCCTACAGTTTTTTTTATTAGGGATTGGTGAGTGGTAATTTTGCAGAAAAGTTTTTTGTTCTTCCTTCCACTGGTGAGCTTGCTTATCCCCTGTAGTTATTTGCATCCAAAGGCAGCCATCAGGAACATTTACATACAACCATTTTAATCCAAGAGAGCAGCCCATAGAAGCAATACTCTATTAGGTTATAACTAACCAATCCAAATGGATGAGAAACTCCCCAGGGAATTCAACCAGGATGTAAAGCAAAAATATAAAACGAAATGTTGGGTTCTGTATCATATATATACCATATTAGTGTGGTGTTTATATACAATACATTTTTGGTGAAAAATCAGCATACTTTGGCGATTAGGGCAATATCGTGGATTTATAATTATGACTGTTAAATCCTTCCAACCTGTCGTCAAGGACAAAGGACTGTTGGTCACGGAAAAAGTAGCAGCAGCCAACAGATCGGCAAAACTGAGCGTGCGGTCCATAGAGGACTCATCCAATCACCCATTCGTCCTATAGGGCTAGGCCACACTAGTGATTGTGCCCACGTTTCTCTCTCACATTCCTGCAATTTCCTATGCGCATGTGATTGCGCGCCTGTTCTTGTTTTGCATTCAAGCATTTTTTTACACAATCAAATGCGTTTTCTCTTTGTAAATAGTGAAAACGCATGCATAAACGCGAAACAACACGAGCGAATGCATAGAAATCGCGCACGTGCGATAATGCTCGTGATTGCGTGGGTGATTTGGTGCGTTTTAGTGTGTCCTTAGGCATACGTACAAACAAACATTCAGACGCATCTGACCGAAAAAAACATGCACTGTTTTTGGCCCAATCGACCTATACACTGAACCATCAGACGATCGGGACAAAAAATTACATTGTGTTCTTTTTCAAAGAAGGATTCTTTTCTTTTCTGAAAAAAACACATTCAGGGTTATTCAATAAAAGTTCTTATCGTTAAAAATGGTGCTAATTTTGCCCTTAACCAATCAGATTTTAGCTTTCAAATGTTACGTAATATCTGATTGTTTGGGGCAAAATTAGCACCATTTTTAACGATAAGAACTTTTATTGAATCTCCTTGTATATCTATCTGTCTAAGCACAGCAGACTAGATACTATTCATACTACTCCCATTTACAGGGGTTCAGTATCCTGCTATAGGATGAATTGCTTTTTCCGGAATCTCTAAAAAAAGAAATGTTCCTCATTATTTTGACAACAAACCAATATGCTAGATTTCCTGGGTTTCCCAATACGTAGCCTGTCTGTAGCCACCGCATTTCCCTAGCTGTGTGTGACCCTAGATACAGCACATTGTTACTGGCCAGTCACGTGGGATAGAAAGTGCTGGCTTTCCTTTTCACAACAAACATGAAATATTTTGCCCTTGCAGCATTTTAACACAATGAGGTACCGTATATGGCCACAAGAGAATATCTAAGTTCCCTAGAGCGATCTCTTCACCTTTATCTATTTTCCCATTAATATAATTTATCCTATAAGGGAAGGTCTTGATAAACAATTTTCAGCAAGTGTTGGGAAATTCACAATAAAACCAATGGTCGTCCTGGTTCTGCTTACATATGGTAAGTACTACATTCTTTCTGCAGTAAAGCAAGGTGTATAGGGGTATACTTTCAATGTCAATGTATACTTTCATATGTTCGGTGAGTTCCACATTCTTTTTACCATAAAGCAAGGTGTGATTTTAATGATAAAGTATACTTTCATGTTACGTATGGTAGGTTCCACATTCTTTCTACCATAAAGCAAGGTGTATATGTGTATACATTTAATGACAATGTATACTTTCATGTTACATATGGTAAGTACCCCAGTCTTTCTAAGAGGTGTATAGGTGTATACTTTTAATGTTAATGTATACTTGTATTCTACGTATGGTACCACATTCTTTCTACCGAAAAGTAAGATGTGTAGGTTTATACTTTCAATGTTAATGAATACTTTCATGTTACGTGTGGTAAGTACCACAGTCTTTCTACCGTAAAGCAAGGTGTATAGGTGTATACTTTTAATGACAATGTATACTTTCATGTTACGTATGGTAAGTACCCTAGTCTTTCTAATGTAAAACAAGAGGTGTATAGGTGTATACTTTCAATGTTAATGTATACTTGTATATTACATATGGTACCACATTCTTTCTACCGAAAAGCAAGATGTGTAGGTGTATACTTTCAATGTTAATGTATACTTTAATGTTACATATAGTAAATACTACATTCTTTCTACCATAAAGCAAGGTTATAGGTTTATCTTTCAAAATTAATGTACACTTACTTTCATGTTACTTATGGTAAGTTCCACATTCTTTTTACTGTAAAGCAAGGTGTATAGGTGAATATGTTCAATGATAAATGTTCCCCTTAGGGATTGTGTAGCTAATATTGTGAGAAAGTAATTACTGTCGTTTTCTAGGTTGTATGTGACCTTTTAAATATATATAAGGGGGCTGTCCAGGGTTACTGGATTTATTTATTGTTTTTGTAATCCATCCTAAACTAGAAAAAGTCAGATGATAAAAGTGCACTACCACTACATACACAGGAGGGATGTCCAACCTACGGCCCTCCAGATGTTTAAAAACTACAACTCCCCGCATTCCTTCAAACAAGGAATTGTGGGAGTTGTAGTTTTCAAACAGCTAAAGGGGCCACAGGTCAGACATCCTTGATACAGAGGATGATGTCCTGTAAAAGAAGTCATAAATATGTTTATACAGTGCACAGAACGTCTTTTCACATCCTCACATTATCATTTCTAATACAGAAGCTGCTTTTTTATAAATAACCTTTTTCCCAGTTTGTAAATATATCAATGAATGTTTAGACCTTTTTCTTGTGTCACCTTGTGCTGTTATTGCATCATCGGTCTTTCTGCATTAGTGTGTTCACAAAGAGTAAAATCCCACAAGACAATATGAGCTGTTAAAGCTCAGGGTCATTAAATAGCTTCATGAGTGGGCTGGATACGTTTGTAAAATAGAAAAATATTTAAAATGACTGGAATTAATAAATATACAGGGCGATGTTATATCAGCTGCTGTCTGTCCGAATTCGTGTAAAACCCGCGCTACCCTATGTATTATCGGCTTAACACGGGTTTTACATAATTGTGTGGTGGCACCATTATCAATACCAAAGAATTACTGCATTGCAGGATCGCAGTCAGGCTAGTAACAATTTGAAAACATATAACATAAAATATATAAAAGCTGACAGATGTAGCACTACTGTAATGTATTAAACAGCAAAATGTTTTCCCCCTTTCCTCTGCCCCTTAAAACGTGTCTGCCTACTCTACAAGCTTTTTCATTATAAGCTTGCACATGGTGATAGCACAAGGGAATAGCATTCAGTCATTGGCTGTGATGTCATATCCTCCAATAACAAGGGTTTGAACTGTGTAGTAAAGTAAAGGTCATTTTCATGCTGTTCCATTAGGTGGTGGAAGCTGTAAAGGTGAAATAAAAATGTTACCTGCACATACCAGTAAAACAAGGTCTCAGGTTACTGATGGGGTTCAAATCCAGGTGTTATAATCAATCCAATGAAATCAGTTTTTTAATTAGAAACAACCTGCTAATGAGATGCCATCAATAGTTTTCAAATATTAGAAATATTTAGCAGTTACCAAACAGCAATTGAATAAAAACATTGTCTAAAAGCTAGTGCTGAATTTGGTGATTGTGGGGAAATGGCACATGTCTATCGATATTGAAACACAAGCTTAATGATTACTTGATGAGTTCGCTTACGTTCTTATAGCATCTTTTTTCATTTCCAGTATTTTATAGCAAGTTCATTGTTTATTAAACAGTAAATCGCAATGATGGAAGAATTAGAAGAGCCCCAGAGTTCTGTGAATGAAGACACAGACGTGGCGCATCTTAGCAGCAAAGCAGCAATGGGCAAAAAGCAAGGAATCCGTAAATACATGTTTTTGGCACTTGTTTATGCAATAATTACTATAGAGACTCATTTACTGTATGGGTTTAGGAAATATAAATCAAATACATGAAATGAGATGGGAGGTTTGTGGGCTTGTTATGTAGTGTGACAATGACATGCCTTATAGAACACACAATTGTGTTTGCTTTCATAGGCCCAGTGACAAACAACCTAATGGATCCAAGATTTCTGGTCTATGTTAGCTGTGCTCTTTCCATCTGGGTAAGATATTTATCTCAAACTACAAAGTCATAGTAAATAAGAAGGAATTTGTATTAACTGATATTCATAGAAATATGAAGCTCAATATTCTCTCAGGTATATTGGTACTGATGCTGATTTGGTGGATTCAACAGGAGAACAAAAGATAAACCTTATATGAAACATGCATATTTATTATAAAAGGGATCTACTATGTTATAAAAGGGATCTACTATGTAAATGTAATATATGTAAATATAAGCAAACTGGGATATTAACCGACCCCACAATTACCTCATATTAAAGGGGAAGTTCAGTGCAAATACATATGCTTTTAAAAATGTTTTTAAAAAAGTATTTTTCCATCCTAATGACCTTAACCTGCCCATTCAGCATTTTGTCTGTGCAAAATATTTTCCGAAATACTGACTTCCTGTTTGCAGGACCCCTAATAGAGACCGTTATGGTCTTGCCCTTGACCCAGGGCCTGGGTTGATTCAGTTGCTCAGTGGAGATCTGAGCATCTTTGACCCATCCAACAGCCAATCAGTAGAAATTACTGTTAGGAACATTCCAAGGTAATGTGCATCTTGGGAAGAAGAAGGACCCTTGGAGAACCAGAAAGGTCAGCTCACTAAGAACACTAGTAGGGAATAGCAAAGGGTATAATGTCAACAGTTTTTTTTTATGGAGGAGAATATGTAGAATAACAAAGTATGCATAATATAAACTAAGAATTGAAAAGTTAATAATAATTTCAATGTAACTTTCCCTTTAAACTCTAATTCCTTCAAAACCACTAGAATCTTGCGGGCAAGAAAAAAGTCCTGCTATTTCTATTTTCATTTCTAGAAAATTGTTTGTACAATCCACACTTTGTGTTGTTTCAAGTTGAAATTTACAAATTTTAATGTGTGCTTTTAAAAGTTTACACATTGAGAAGATCTGAAAGGTCTCATCTATTCCAACCACCTATGCTATAAATTATTCTTACCTAGTTAGCACAAACAGTTACACACTCTTTATTTCATACCTGTGGTGTATTTACTTTAGGGGGATCGAATGTGGCACTTTGCCATCTCTGTCTTCCTGATTGAACTCTATGGACATAACCTTCTTCTGACGGCTGTTTTTGGCTTGGTGGTAGCTGGTTCTGTATTGGTGTTTGGTGCTTTCATTGGTGATTGGATTGATAGAAAACCAAGGAATAAAGGTAAAAAGTCGTATTTTAAAATATTTTCTGACTTCTATGGTTTTCAAATGGATGACATTTGGAATTACGCAGGAATTTTACAAATTGTAATATGACTTTAACATGCTCAAGCTGTTCTCCTTATTTCCACTTCCTTGCTGCATTTGCTTGCAGTGTTAAATTCACGCTATTTATACGCCTTTATTACATTGTATAAGTGTGGCTTAAAATTTTTTTTTGTTAAACCATGCCCATTCCTGGAATCCACGCACACCTAACCCTGGTTGCGGTGGTGCACTACATGACAAAGTTTGTCTTAGGTGGCAAAAAGAGCAAAGTAGTAATAAAACTGTAAATTTTCCATAAAAAATTTAAAATTAAAGTTATTGGCATGTTGATTGAATTAAAATAACGGCACAAAAATACGCACATTACCAGAACTCGATTTCTGCAATTATTTTGGGTGATTTAAAATTCCCCTAAAGCTGGGTACACACACTACAGATCATTGAAAGATGACAGATGGGATCTGCAAGATCCTGCCTGTCATCTTTCAAAGATCTGCATACACACAGTCCCGAGCGTTCTCCCTATGAACATCATAGAGTGAATGCTCGGGACTCTGTGTTTCCCTCAGCCATGGCAGACTCCTCTATAGGGAGTCTAGCATGGCTGCTGGAAATTTTCGGTCTTTCCTGAACGAGCGTTCGGCCGACCCAATCATTCGGTGGCCGTGCGCTCATTCGGAAAACAAAACTCTGTTACCATTCCAGCTACAGTAAAACTACTCACAGATCTTTGACAGTTGGAATGCTGTGTGCTGTGTGCAGGCTTAACAGTTGGTTTATGGGGAAAAAGTCAGGTCGGCTGGAACTGGGAGTGGTTAAAACAGGGAGGTGGGATACTGCTCCTAAACAAAATGTGTGCTGGATGCAGCAACACACGCAAATTAGAGTAAGTGCTACTTACATGTATTCAATTATAGATTAAGATGAGGCAAAGTCATTTTTTCAGTATAGTGTCGCTTAAAGAAAAAACAGCAGTATTTTCCCGTCAGTGACCTTAACCTGCCCATTCAGCATTTTGTCTGAGTATAAATAAATGCAACCGAAATCCTGACTTACTGTTTGCAGGACCCCTAATAGAGACCGTTATGGTCTTGCCCTTGACCTGGGTGGATTCAAATGCTTGACCTGGGTTGATTCAGTTGCTCAGTAGAGATCTGAGCATGTTTGACCCATCCAACAGCCAATCAGTAGAAATTACTATTAGGAACATTCCAAGGTAGTGTTCATTCTGAGAAGAAAAGGACCGTTACAGAACCTGAAATGGCAGGTCAAAAATCAAGAAATATATAGAATAACTAGGTATGCATAATATAAACTAAGGATTTTAAAAATAATGTTATTTTTACCCTGCCCTGGGTACTCTATAAGAAAGAAGGGTGGCTCTGTGCTTATAATTGTCCTTTAGGGCAGATTCTAAACTTGAAAATCACTGTGAAATAATGTAATTTGGGACATTGTTTTAATATACGTGTTTGTGATGTTCTGGTGTGTATGTTTGTGGCTTTTGATGGACATCCACATTTTACACCTGTCTTCCTAGATTGTTGCTTTCGGCACCTAGAATAAATGAGTTAATGTACTGACAGCATTTTTGCATGTCCTTAACCTATTTGTTAGAGTTTTCTGTTCGAGGAGGATGCATTTAATTAAACTAAACATTACATATTTCCTGTGAAAGGAATGTATAATTAAATGGTATGTTATTGATATGATGAAATGCTAATGTCCTCTACATTCGTTGTTCTTACTATATATTTTTCTGCAGTTGCCCATGCCTCACTATTCATTCAGAATTCATCTGTTACTGCCTGCTGTATAATCCTAATGCTGGTTTTCTCTTACAAAGCAGAGATTGAACAGATATGGAATGGATGGCTCACAGTAGGTCTTGATTACATTTTTTTGCTTTATCTTAGAAGTCACAAATGTTCTATTTTAAACTAATTGTTAGTTAAGACATTACCTTTATATAGTGCTGCCCTTAGAGACCAAAGATCCCCAGGCCCTGTTTAGGGCAACAGATTATTTGGGAAAAATAAGACCGAGCATTGCCAATATCAGTGGTAGCCGAGGGCAATCAAAATACCCCTCGCTACTTACACTTTACAGGAAATAGATGGTTAAACATCCAATTTAATTAGATGATGATAAGGGAGGGAGCAACTCAGCACTCATTCTCCTACTTTTATTAAAGAGCACTCCTATGGGCAACTTAAGTGAACAATTCATTTTTACACAGGTAGTGAAAACCTAACTATCTTAATAAACCCAGTGAGATTAATGCAACTTGCTCAAAGGGTGAAATTAGAGGTACAATGTACATTTGCTAAACATTTTTCCAGAAGGAAACATAGGTGCAGTGGCAAATGATTGTTTCCCAACATGTGCAATAGCACTTCTTCACTTTGTACTTTAACAGGTATTCTGTTATGCCGTAGTAATTGTCCTGGCAGATTTAGCCAACCTTGGAAGAACAGCTCTGACAATAACTATCCAGAAAGATTGGATTGTTGTAATAACAGGAGATAATAGAAGCCAGTTAGCCGGTAAGGATTTTTTTAAAAAATCTTTTCTGCTATTTTTATGAATTTTGCTGTTGGTTAACGGTAAATGGTTTATGGAAAAATCAATTATTAAAGGGGAACTGTGGTCCAAAATGACTTTAGGTAAATTGATAGGAATTGCTCTCCTGAGAATTTTTGCAATGTATTTTCATTATCATTTTTGTGTGTGATATGGCAGCAGCATCACCAGGTCCCCTGCACTTCCTGCTTGATGCTCTGAAAATATGTGACAGTCAATCTGCCCTGTGTCTCCTCCACCCTTTGCAGCCCCCCTCCTCTTGCAAGCTCCCCGTGTCCCTTCCACTCATGGACCCCTTGGCCTCTTCATTTGCAGGCCCCCCTTGGCCCCTTCCCTTACATCCACATGTGGCCCTGCCCACTCACGGGCAACTCAACCCCGCTCACTCACGGACACCTTAAGTGAGAACTCTGCCTGAAAAGGCTGTTTTCACACAGTGGGAAAGAAGGGCTGTAGATTCCCTTACCTTCTCTGTCGGGATCTTCACACAGCAGGGAGGGGGAGGGACTTCCTGTCTCCCTCACACACTGAAGTCTGAGGCTGTCCTCACCAGTGGCGAGATAGAGATATAATGTGTATATCTTGGGGTATGAAGCACGTAGATGGTGGTTGATGGCTCATTATAAAGGATGATAATCTTTCATTTAAAATCAGTTTGTATGGAGACAAATTTGGGTTGAAAGAGTTTTTTCTATTTCTTCCTTTTCATCATCCCTTTTATTTTCCCGCAGTTTTTGAAATTCGGTACAGACATGCAGGAGGTGTGCAATTTACCAGGCGAAGGAATCTATGGAAAGTTTTCCATGTTATCTGCGAAGTTTTTGCATAGAGGGCCATATTTATAAATGAGCACATTAGCGATATTGCACGTTATCTGTAATTTACAGTGACAGATAGGGGACCAATACCTATAAAATATAAAAATGTTTTGGGGCTAGGGGGAGGGAGACCAAATCGGGTGGGAGAGGGAGGGAGAGGAAGGGAAGAGGCCTGCAGTACGCATGCTTAACTTCTCCCGGAGGGGAGACAGGGGCAGAGCCCTATATGGACTCTGCTATCCTCCTGGTGGCCAGTTTTTTAGCTGTTTCTTGATTGAATTCAGCAGTGAGCAGAACTAATCAGCATTACCTGTCTTTATTGCCTGTGTCACATGCAAAGGTTTTAAAACTCAAAGTGCACACACACACTCACATTAATAGAGATTTGCACAGCTTTTCAAGCCAAATTCATATTTTATACTAAAACTTTTGCTTCTAGTTTCAAATGGTTCTCCTGTAATGTCCCTGTAAAGTCCCAAAAAGTGACCACCAGAGCCTGGCAGAGTCCATATAGGACTCTGCCTCCTGTCTCTCCTCCGGGAGAAAAATGTCATGCGCACTGCAGCTCTCCATACCTCCCTCTCCCACCCGTTTTCCTCTCCCTCCACTTAGCACACAATCCATTTTTTGTAGTGTAGGGCTCCCTCCCCCATCCCCAACCGCTGTAGTTATATTTGCAGAAACTCCCCCGAACTCTACTTATATTACCTCTCTCCTCCAACTTTCTGGATAGTCGGAAGCTGTGTACGTGATTGGCTGCCTCTCAGTTTAATGAAAGCAGAGGGCCGTGACAGAACGTCGGAGGAGAGAGGTAAGGTAAGTAATGATCGGGTTTTGATCGAGTTTTTCAAATATAACTATAGCGGTTGGGGCTGGGGGAGGGAGCCCTACACTACAGCAATAAATTACAAAAGGGGTGGACATGCCCTTTAATCCCCACCCACTATTAGCCTCAGCCACTTCTAACCATTACCAGCATCATACACCCGCTGCAGAAAAAAATACCTTTTTTTAAAAAACATTTATTTGTGATGAACTTCCCCTTTAACTACTCATTAAATATATAAATATATTAATGCCCACGGTGACAGATAAATATATTAATACCCACAGTCACAAGTAAATATATTAATACCCACATTGACAGGTAAATATATTCATGCCCACGGTGACAGGTAAATATATCAATGCCCACAGTGACAGGTAAATATATTAATGCCCACATTGAGAGGTAAATATATTAATGCCCACAGTGACAGGTAAATATATTAATGCTCACAGTGACTGGTACATGTACATACAAGTTTGCCCACACTGACTGGCTAATACAGGTCTGCCCACATCGACTGGTACATGCAAGTTTGCCCACAGTGAATGGTATATGCAAGCTTGCCATTAGTAACTGGTATATTCAAGTTTGCCCTCAGTGACCACAATTAGTACATACCTGAATTCCATGAACCAGAAAGCTGTGATGTGATGGCATGTAGGGACAGAACAGCCTAGCCCTTCTCAACCGGTACGTACCATTTAACAAGTTCAATTCTCCTGTATGTGAATGCCGCAGCGTGCAGTCTCTATGTGCACATGCAGGAAAATTCAGACTTGTTAAATGGTGCGCATTGGAAAAGTAGGGCATAGAGCTGTAATTTAACTTGTGCCAACGCCTCTATATTCCGCCCGCTTGTAGGCACTGGCCTATATTCGCCCGCTTGTAGGACTGTATTTCCTCCCAAAGTTTTTGAGATAGAGACACGAAATTCAGTACAGACCTAATCGGTGCTTATTACCATTCTTGATTACCTGTGCTACAGAGGCAGGTTTTAAATCTCACATCACATCAGACATATTAATAGAGCTTTGTGCAGCCTTTTCAATGTTTAGTATAGTATAGCAGTTATAGTATAGTGTATGCTACTGTATATACTAGTTATTGCTGTTATGAAACTTCCGTTTAGATAAACCTGCAGGTGTGACAGAACACTAGTTTAGGAGAGGATGCTGTGATTTTCACTCTAGCTAAGACTTAAACAGTATCTCCATTAGGAAAATGATTTTCAGTTTTATTGAAGAACAGGAGATAAAGGAGATGTGTCTTACCCCCCGTTCTTCAATAAAACGTTCAGGGTCCAGGGAACGAAAGTAAGGTACTTACACGATCTCTCGCTCCTCCAATGACAGGTCCCAACGAACTCTGTATTCTATGTGCATCACGTACTAAGTCCTGTCAGAGGACATGGGAGAGGAGCAAGAGATCGGGTAAGTTTCTTACTTTCGTTCTCGACTCCTGAATGTTTTATTGAAGAACGGGAGGTAAGACACATCTCCTTTATTTCCTGTTCTTCAATAAAACTGAATGGCAAAAAATTATGGCAGTGGCACTGTAACTTGAAAACCATGGGGTTGTAAAGAAATACACGTGACTGTATTATTTTAGCTGATTACATAAAATCAGTTCAACAGAATTAGAACAATCACAATCCTAGTGGACTTCACTTCCTCTCTTCTAGGGGGCTTTTTGAGTCTGTTATTCGTTTATTGCACACCAGGAGTATGATAAAGAAAAATGTTTGAAAACAACAACTCCCAGTATCCCTTGGCTACTTGCTTGCTTGTAGGTAATCCTGGAAAATGTCAATTTTCCAACATCTGGAGGCCTGCAGGAGGGAGATCCCTTTCTTTAGAGATCACCCTAAATATACCACCAGTGCCTGCCATTCCAGTGTTATTCCATGGATTTTTTTTTCTGGTACAAATCTAGTAGTTTACAGATCATTAAGTTTGTTGTTGCCATTTTATGAAAACAAAGAGTTGTTGGCTGATTGGGATTGTTATAGTCTTTATTTTTTTATGCAATGTCTCTTTCCTTAAGACCCATAAACATGGCAAACGCATGATTGGCTGCAATCGGCAAACATTTAATTAGCCCAACAATTGCATGTATATGGCCACTAGGTCTGGTATGGTTCACTGATCTAGTGGGACAGACCACCAACAATGCCCAACCAAGTGGCTACATACCTTGTGCCTGTCTCTCGCATGTCTGTATGAGCGTTAAGAAAATTCTCCTTTATGGTTTACACCTACTATTTTTATTAATTAATTACATTGCCATCTCCTTTTTAGCAAGTAAGTGTATTAACATATTTATGAAAATTGTTACTACAGTAACTGTAACACAATGCCAAGTGCTCATACTCCCCATAGTTCAAGCGGTTAGTGGCAGCTCCTGTAGTAAAGTTGTGAGTGTAGCAGTTAAATATGTATGTTTGTCTTTGCTTTTAAGTACAGGTTTTACTTTTTTGCTGCCTACAGCATTGATTTTTTTTTTTTCTAGATTGTGTTGTGTATAATAATATTATAATTATCTTTTAAATAATACAGCGTATATTGCACATTGTTTTATTCTTATCTTCACAATTTAGGAATGAACGCAACAGTGAGAAGGATGGATCAAATTATTAGCATCTTTGCTCCTATGTCAGTGGGCCAGGTCATGACCTGGGCTTCTAATGTAGTAGGCTGTGGATTCATTCTTAGCTGGAACCTAATATCCCTACTTTTAGAATTCATTTTCCTCTCCAAGGTTTATCAAATGGTACCTCAGCTGTCTACAAAATCACAACAACCTATTGGAGAACATATAGAAAGACAAATGGAGCTTTTGAATATGCAAAGTAAGTATAGGCTTTTTATTTAGGGTTAAATGAAAGCATTTCTATACCTTTAAAATAAACCCTGGATCACGTCTCTAGGAAAAGGAAAAGTTATATTACTTGACAGGTTTAGCAAAATAACTTCCTGAATGCTTCCTGCTTTCAACAGCTTGTAGTCATGAGATCAACCTCTGCCTGCTTAAATAGGTCCCCTCTCTCAATTGTCATTTTGTAAAAAAATGTCTGTGCAGGTACTTCCTGTCGTTTCCAGCATTGAGAATTAAAGGAGAACTAAAAACAAATATTTACTCTCCAGAATCTGCACATATACCCTCTAAAACCCCCAATAAACTGTAAAATAGCAATACAGTAAATAGCATTGAAGTAAATGTTACCACTTGAAGAACTGGATGAAATAACTGTGTGTATGTACAGTGACGGGCCACACCCCTGATCTCAGTCACATGCTCCCTTGCCTATTCTGTCTTGTAAAAGTATTGGCTAGAGGCCACTAAAGGGTGTGACCAATTGTACCAACTTTAAAAAGTTCCTGCAATATCTTAGGACTGAGCATGTGTAAAGAACATAATGGTCAGTGACCACACTGTGCGATACCACTGGAACACTGGAAAATAAGACACAAACCTCATGTTGAAATGTTCAATTTCTCAACAACCATATAAAAATAAGAGGTGGGACACTAATTACTGTTTTTATATCAAGGAGATCTGCCCTATAATTCAATGTTGTTCTGAGGCTTTAGTTGTCCTTTAAGAATGCATGCTCTGCAACTGCGGAAAAGAGGAGGAGCAGAGGGGCAGGTAATGTCATTCATGCTACTGTAAGCAGGAAGTTTGAACATTCTCCACAAAATAAGTTCTCACAGTCTGCAGCCAGAAATGTAATTCATTGGTCACTTTAAAGGAAAGACTGCAGGTTTTTATTTAACATTAACTTGTTCAGAACTTGAATTCTAAATTTGAGGTTGATTATAGTTTTTGTCCTCTCCAGATGAGTTACCGGTTTGCCAAGCTGTGAGTGACTTTATAAGTTTTCCAAGTGAAGCTAACCAAGAGAATCCAAAGACATTAAGAGGAACAACCATGCATGGTTCAGCAATGCACGTTTGCTTCCACAAAGTGCTCCGAATTTGTCATATTTGTTCAGAGGGATGGAAATCATACTACAGGCAGTCTGTTTTCTTAGCGGGTTTGGGACTGGCCTTTTTGTACACTACAGTCCTTGGCTTTGACTGTATAACAACAGGATATGCCTACACTCAAGGGATAAGTGGATCTTTGCTTAGCATACTAATGGCGGTATCAGCTATCTCAGGATTAATGGGCACATTCCTGTTTACTAGACTAAGAAGTAATTATGGCTTAATGGCCACAGGAATTATTTCTAGTTGTATCCATGTCTGTTGTTTAATGCTTTGTGTATTTTCAGTATTTGCTCCAGGAAGTCCATTTGACTTGAGCATTTTTTCTGTTCTCATGGGTATGAACTCTTCTATAAACATACAGAAGCCACAACAAGACCGCCTCCACTTTTATCCCTCACAAGGAAACATTAATCAACCAATCCTGCCAGACCGTTCATCCATACACTGGACAAACAATACCGTATTGTTTGACAACATTCATACAGAGGATCACCCAGATTCCTTTATCTCTATCATATTGCTGTTCTCTGGGGTTATTTTAGCAAGAGTTGGTAAGTAATGTGCACACAGTCTTTAAACATGTTTCATTGAAAACATTTTTGAAAATGTGGTTTATTCACAATTTCAAAACCTGCATATAAAAATGATGTACCTAATTACTATATGTACAATGACTTGAGAGGTTAAAGGAGAACTTGTCCCAATAGACAGAGCACATTTACAAACATACAACAAGCTGTGTCTCACCTCTCCATTTGCTGTGGCCATTGGGTGATTTATGAAAATAACCTGTGAGTACTAGGGGTCAGCTCCCACAATCCACCTTAGCTGGGTAAACCCCCAGCTAAGTGTCTGCATACAGGCACATGCTCTGTAGGGCTCAACAGATCAAAACAAGAAAGTTGCAGCCTTGCTTCCTAGAAGCTGACAGCCAATCACATTACAGCACAGAGATCCTCCCTCTCCTTGGCACAGAACAGGGATTTCAGTTTTTTGTTTTCAAACTATATAATCCTTTACTTTTCATACAAAAATAAAAGTAATCTTTGCAATGTATTTCATAGATAATATGGATGTAAGAAATGGAATACTAACAATTCAGCAAAAATAAAAAAAATAAAAGTAGATCTGTGGAATAGAACCCTCAACTTGTATATTTACTCTGTCTTGCTAAAAGCAGAGCTCTTACCTCTAGGCTAACAGATACTATATAGAGCACTGGTACATGTAGAATATTTCACTACTAATAGTGGAAACAAAAAATAAAGGTAAGTCTGGGGATTTGAACTTGTGACCTTCTGAACTTGTTTCTAAAACTGGCTTCTTACTAGATGTGCCACCAGAGAATAACCTGAAAACATAGGTACATTTAGGAGCTATAAATTGAAAAAATGGTGACCACTAGGCCACCTGCTTGTAAGTAAGGTCCTGGTATACACCAATTATGGTGGGTGCTATACGGAGTAAACCAAAATAATATCAAAAAGAAAAAGCAAGAAGAAAGACTCCGCTATAACATGGAACTACAAGTTCCATGGCACTCAACTACCTGTAAACCCTTAACCATATATATAGTATATGTGGGCAGAGGAACCATATTCCAAAATATCCCACACAAAAGAGTGGATTACCTCTACTGTCCCAAGATACACAATACTTTATTATTGAAAATACACATAGCATATATCACAACACATATATACAAAAAATAGGGGAATATATAAATAGTATCTGCAGTACATTCTAAAACACCATGTAAAAACAAATAGGTAGGGCTAAGAGTATGGATAAATAGACGGCAAGGTGCGTATATATAAATAGGGATGCAATTCCAAATGCACGGGGAAATACTAGCACTCCTGGTTGAAGCGTTCACTGGTAAATGTGGAACATGGAGAGGCGGTTTGGGGGTCGTAAAAACAATATATATATATCTCTCAGGAGTGCGTCCACCCCTATAAAAGTAATGTAACAGAGTACATTTATGTAAAGGGATATATGTATACAAAAACGATCTCACCCAGATTCTGACGCCTCCATTCCTCCCGATATTGGTTCCATCAATCCATGTGTCTCATAGTAATCCAATGAAAGTCCATAGGTTCCACCTGATCACCAGAGATTCCACACGGTGTAGGTACTTCTACCAAGTTTGGATAATGCACCGCAACTGGACGCACTTAGATATAGCCGTGCACAGCATATAGCTACTCCATCGACTCCAAACTACCACGTTCCTCTGCCCACATATACTATATATATGGTTAAGGGTTTACAGGTAGTTGAGTGCCATGGAACTTGTAGTTCCATGTTATAGCGGAGTCTTTCTTCTTGCTTTTTCTTTTTGACATTTAGGAGCTATAACATAAATAAACAAAAGAAAAGGTAAGTCTAGGGTATTGAACTTGTGACCTTCTGAACTGTGTATTTTCACACCTGGTGCCTTAGCCAGTGCGCCAACACAGAATAAGCAGAGAATCTGGGTACATTTGGAAGCTTTATCTTTGTTAGGAAAAGAATAATTAAAAACAAAAAATGGAATATGGAAGTCCCTGATAAGACTTTGAAAGTTGCTTGTTACCCTGCACTTTATTTCCATCAACGCACACAGTGGTTAATAAATTGCAGGGTAACAAGCAGCTTTCAAAGTCTTCTCAGGGATTCCATATTGGTGTGGAGACATCTGTATAAAAACACTCTGTGCATAGAGACAATGAATACGGGGTCAGGGGTGTGGTTCTTTGATGACATCATGGGCTGTGAAAGTTTGAAAGTTGCTTGTTACCCTGCACCTTATTTCCATCAACGCACACTGTGGTAAATAAATTGCAGGGTAACAAGCAGCTTTCAAAGTCTTCTCAGGGATTCCATATTGGTGTGGAGACATCTGTATAAAAAACACTCTGTGCATAGAGACAGTGAATACGGGGTCAGGGGGTGTGGTTCTTTGATGACATCATGGGCTGTGGGTTGTACCAGCATCAATATGGAAGCCTTCTTATTTACAGAATCTATTTCTCACATGTACTACATGCAACTTACTAGAGAAGAATCTTACAATGGATAGGTGTTCTGGGGAGAAAAGCTTTCACAGTTTTTTAAAATTTTAAGTTTAGTTCTACTTTAAAATATAAAATCATGTAACAAGGCATTCCAGCTTTATTTGAAAAAGATTAACTATGACAAAGAGGACACTAATTCACAAGAGGAGTAAAGAGGCCACCTATCTCAGGGAGAAACCAGCTCTCAATAAGGGTAAGGACCTTTAATATCATCATTTATCAATTTACAATACCATTTTAAGATAGTTACCTGAGCAGTTAAGGAATAGTTTACACCTATATAATTCAAACAATTAACTGTGAGTTTCACTTTACTTGGTATCTGAATTATGTTACTAGTTATGTTAAAAGGGGCCTATAGCCTTCAAGGATAACTCCACCATCATAATAACATCTTCTAGAAAGAATGGCCTCTTTAAAATATGTTGATATATGCTACTTTGTCCTCTGAATACATTACTGGATGCCTGCTAAGCTTCTGGATGCCCCCGTTGAAACTGAGCAATTTTGTGACCTGTACTGAGCCTGAGCATGCTTACATTGCACTGATGATGCACTAGTCTGTAACTGGCTCTCTGATTCTGAATTTAGTTCATGAAATGCTGATAAAATCTCTCAGAAAGTATATACTTAGAGGCTACCATGGAAACTACCCAGAAGTCTATCTGTAGTATTCAGTTAGATCAACTAGACTTGAAGTTTAGTTCTTTAAGATGGTTCAATAGTCATCCGACTGCCTTTCTCAATTCATAATGACTTGTACAAGAATTTGTTGGTAATAAATACCATGGAATGTGTTCCAAACAGCATTGAACCGCAAGGTTTCAAAGAACTTCTGAATGCAAGGTGTTGATTACATTGTGGCTAAGAGTTGTTAGCCAAACCACCCAGGCTAAGGCATCAAAACAGCATTGTACATGACAGACAATATATGTCCATTACCGGTGTTACATCTTAAGTTGTGTAACTTGAACACAATTACCGTATACCTCTATATAAGGAATATCAGATTTTTTTTTTCATCCCTTTGTTTTCATTTTCACTGCCCATGTCACCTGGCACACTTTAAAGGGTATCTCCACTGAGGAAAAAAAACTTTTGCCATTTAGGTTTTTTTCCCCAGTGAAGATACCCTTTAAAACAATAAAGGCATTTAAAAAAAAAAAAGCTTTAATCACAAGCATAATCATACAGGAATACATGTCCTTTTCTGGTTATAACAATGTAATGCTTCAAACAAGAAAATATACCACTCTTTGTAGAAAACAAGTAGCTAACATAAGTGAAGATCTTTGAACATTCCTAGTAATAACCAAATGGTTTATCATTACCATTCTTTGAAGTTACAGGAAAATTACCCAATCATACTTAGTTCACACTAAGATTTGAATATAGACGCAAAAGCACAGGAAAAAAATTAAACATAAGCGTATACTAGATACAAACATGCAGTATGTGTTTTGGCTAATAAGCCTGCCTATGGTAGAAGAAATGCCTTTATGCAAAAAGATTGACTGCTTTTTAATTCCTTGTGTGAATGAGCCCTACGAATTCTATGAAAAGGAAAGGAGTTTTCCAAAAACACTATGACTTTTTTATCACACAATGATTGATTGGTTTTTTTTCACATGTAGGTCTGTGGTCCTTTGATTTGACAGTGACCCAGCTTCTCCAGGAGAATATTCCAGAATTAGAACGTGGAGTGGTGAATGGCGTTCAGAGCTCAATGAATTATCTTATGGATCTTGTTCATTTCGTTATGGTCATTTTAGCTCCTCAACCTCAACAGTTTGGACTCTTGGTTATCATTTCAATGCTGTTTGTGATAGCAGGACACACAATGTATTTTTTCTATACACGAAAATATAAACTGTCAGATAGGAAATCAGAGAATTTTCCTGTTTGATAGAACAGTCATTTTTTCATTTAAAGATACACTAATGCTCTTTGTAGAATACATTTTGTAATATGAGTTTAAAGGGTTAAATGCAGAAAGAGGCTGGTCATATGACTACAAGCTGGCCACATTTCAAGCTGGAAGTAATATTGTTGAACCTTTCCAGCAATAACTTTTCAGAAATTTTACCTAGAGGTGTAGTTTAGGGATAATTTTGAAGCTATGGTGAAGGCTTTTTTATATAACCCTAACTAGTTTGGAAAAATTGGAGACCACAGTTACCCTTTAACTCTGCGGTATAGAATAACAAATCTGTCTGTTCGAATTTCTTTTTAATCTTATTTATTTATGCAATGATCCATCCATTAATATGTACATTTTCTTTTATCTCTTTCAAAACAACGTACACATAATAGAAACAATATAAATAATTTCAATTTAATTAAACAATTCATGTTTAAATATATGTAAACCTCTGGTTTATATCTTTATAGTGTGGAAAATGAAAGAAAACTAAAGTAATTGTTATTAAAGGCATAATATAGTATTAATTTATAAAATACAGTATATAAAAGCAGAGATTTATAAAATAGGTGTATTGTCTGAGTCGTTAGTGGTGAATTTTTTGGGTATTCTTAGGCCTTAGGGTTCAATAAGGTTTTTGTTTCTTAGGAAAGGATCTTTTTATGTTTGAAAACCTTCATCTATTCAACTCACAAATATATCTGACCAACTCAGAAGGTCTGTTAGAGTATCAAGGATGGATTGGTCTCTAGAAAAAACTGCTGAAGTTAACAGCAAGGGCTATGTTTTTAAGGATTTATTATGGACAAAATCTGATAACACTACAGCTCAA
Organism: Hymenochirus boettgeri; assembly: GCA_019447015.1. Lineage (NCBI taxonomy): Eukaryota > Metazoa > Chordata > Amphibia > Anura > Pipidae > Hymenochirus > Hymenochirus boettgeri. The sequence goes on along the minus strand of CM033474.1, from coordinate 69,503,416 downwards.
AGTGGTAGTTTTTATGATGAAAAAGATGCTTTGCTTGTGGGTGGCTGTAAAGTCGACACTGGCTAGTATTTCAGTAACGCCCCATTGACCTAGTATAGTATAGTATTTAGTACAGCATAGTAAAGTATTTTAATATAGTATAGTATTGAATAAAGACATATGTCCATCAAGTTCAATCTACTCAGCAATACACACATTTCCTGCCTAACTGTTGATCCAGAAGAAGGCAAAACAATCCCGCCAGAATTATGAAGGGGAAAAAGATTCCTTCCTGACTCCAAGTGGCAATCAGAAATATCCCTGTATCAGCTTTATTTTATGTATCAATACCAGTAACTTGCAACATTCCTTGTTTGCAGAAACTCATCCAGGTTTCTTTTGAAACTATCCAATGAACCTGCCATCACAAATTCCAATGGAAGACAGTTCCATAGTTTTACAGTTCTCACAGTGAAAAACCCTTTCCGAATTCGAAGATTAAACCTCTTTTCTTCAAGCCTTAAGGGATGTCCACGTGTCCTCTGACATGTTATTTTGGTGAACAATGTCCCAGATAGTTTATTGTATGGCCCGTTGTATTTATCCACATTAATGTTGAGGTTGGCAGGGTTTTGTTCTTGGAACCCTGCTGTTCTCCCTCTATACTATTTCCCTGGGAGAAGTCATCAGGTCATTTGGTTTTAACTACCATCTGTATGCCGATGATATGCAAATATATTTTCCCACATCCACGCTTAGTCCTGACACCCAATCACGCATCTCCGACTGTCTCCATGCTGTCTCCTCATGGATGGCACACCGATGCCTCAAACTAAACCTGATTAAAACCGAACTAATCATCTCTCTAACAATCGGGATATTAAATCTCTTCTATGCCGCACATCTACCTGGATCCCCATTAAACAATGCATTATCTACAAAATCCTTCTCTTAACATTTAAATCCCTTCGCTCTTCTGCTCCTTTTTATAATTCTTCTCTTGTGTCCCCATATGTCCCTGCCCGTACCCTCCGCTCTTTACTGAACCTTCTCTTATATAGACACCCCCCCACACTCACACTGCCTCCTCTCGCCTTAAACCTTTTTCTCTTTTGGCTCCCGTCCTCTGGAATTCTATTTCCCTCTCTCTACGTCAAGAAACCTCAATAAACAAGTTTAAATCTAACCTGTCAAGCTATCTCTTTGAGCACAGCACAACATAGGACTGTTGACACTGCACCAGTTATTACTTTAGCACTTTCACCCTTTCCTATGTATCTGTTTGTTACCCACCTAAGTAGATTGTAAGCTCTAAGGGGCAGGGACCTCTTTCCTCAAGTTACATGTTTTAAGCACTTGTATATTTAGTTATGCTTATACTACATCTGTAAATACATATTCAAGCTCCCCCATTCCCTTTATTATTTTAGTTGCCCTTCTCTGAACCCTTTCCATTCTCAAATGTCCTTTATATACACAAGATTCCAAAATTACACTGCATATTCCAAAGGAGGTCTTACCAATGCTTAGCAAAGAGGGTGAGATAACATTTTTCTCCATTGAATCCATACCTCTTCTTATACACGACAATATCTTGCTGGCTGTTTGGCACTGCTTGCTACCTTTAAGTTTTTATCCACCAAAACTCCAAGATCATTTTCCAACAGGGATTCACTTAACACAGAGCCATTTATAGTATAATCAGCACAAGGATTTTGCATCACCTTACATTTATCAACATTGAATCTCATCTGCCACTTAGCAGCCCAATGTGACAATTTATCTGGATCCACCTGGAACAATTGCACATCCTCTGAAGCTTGACAAAGCTTTGTGTCATCAGCAAACACAGAAACCTTGCTGACAATACTCATATCCAAATCATTAATAAACAGATTAAAAATTCCCCCAACACAGAACCCTGTGGCACCCCACTTTAGTCCATATTGATGAAGCCCCATTAAAAACTACCCTCTGCATCCTATTCATCAACCAACTCTCTATCCATCTGCAAATGTGCCACCCCAGCCTTACAGACCTTAGCTTATACATTATTCACCTATGGGGGACTGTTTCAAATGCCTTAGCAAAATCAAGTAGCAAGTATACTACATCTACTGCTATGCCAGAGTCTAAATTCCTACTTACTTCTTCATAAAAACCAAGCAAGTTAGTTTGTCAAGATCTAGTCCTAAATCCATGTTGATTATTTCCTGTAAGGTCAGTCTAGAATATTCTCCTGTATCAAACTTGCCAGTATCTTCCCCACCACTGAAGTTAAATTTATAGGCCTGCAATTACCTGGCTGTGAATGACTACGCTTTTTGAATATTGGAATTACATCAGCTTTTTTCCAATCCAGAGGCACAATTCCGGACATGAGGGAATCTGCAAAAATAAGAAACAATGGCCTAGATAAAATTGAACTTTATTTTATCTGCTCATGTGGATTTAATAATATTAACCTTATTTAGTTGTTTCTGCACCATATCCTTGGTTAACCAAAGTGCACTTGCATCTTTTACACCATTATTGCTACTATACTCTATGATATCTGTACTTGGATATTTTATAGTGTATACAGAGGGGGAAAAAAATGTTCAAGACATTTGCTTTATCACCACAATCCGTAACTAAGTTATACTCATTAATTAATGGTGCCACATTCTCCATCTTCTTACTATTAATATACTTAAAAATTGTTTAGGGTTGGTGATGCTTTATTCAGCTATACTAACTTCATTATTAATTTAATGAATTGTTTTATTACTATGCTAAATCCTAAAGGTCCTTTCTGTTCCCACTAACTTAGATAAGATATAAAATGCCTTTTTCTTCCTTTCCATTTCCCTCTTTATATCAAAATGAAGCCATTTTTACATTTATTTCCTGAGGGTATAAGTTTAGTTGTGCAATGGCTTAAAATCCCCTTAAAAACAATCCACTTATGTTCAGTACCTTTACCTGATAATATGTCATCACAGTTGAAGAGCTACTTTTAACTTGGGAAAATTTGCTTTCCTGAAATTAAAAGTCTTTGGTTACCCACTGCACATTATCTTTTGATAACATACGCTAAATAACACTATTATATGGCCACTACTACCTAAGCCTTCAGTTACCAGATCCAACAGAGCTACTTTTCTAGCAGGAAATTCAACCACATGTGAGAGAAAATTATCCTGCAGCAAATTCAGGAACCCATCATCCTTTTCTGTGTTGGCAGTTCCACTACGCCAATAAATGTCAGGGTAATTAAAATCCCCCATAATCAGAATACTTGCAGCCCGTACCATCTGCATATGTAGCCGAATCACTTCCTCCCTGCTTGCAGCAGACATCAATATGACATATGACATTACCCCCCTTCCTGTTGCCCAGTTTCACCCATATTGCCTCCACTTTAACATCCACATCGCCAGTTATCTCCTTTTAAATTTGGCGTCAACTCTTGTTAAACATAAACACATTCTCCTTGGTAGTTGCCTTATTCCTCTACTTTTACACATGTAACCCTTCTTTCTCATTTAAGTTAAACACTCTGGCAGGCTTTCTCTACAAATACTTCAAATGCCTGCAAAGATTTATAATCCGTCGCTGTCTGGTCTGTAAAGCCAAGGAGACAAAAGATTCATATGTTTGCCGGACACCAAATTGTACAGCGGTATACTGCCGGCAGTGTTGGAAAGATATGAAGAGATTCTGTTATGTATGCACACCATGTGATGATTTCATAGCCGATATCAACGAAAGTGACTATGAGTTTGAAGATGAATAGATGTTTCCAGTAATATCTATCAACAAAACTAAGGGGCCAAAAATTTTGGTAAATTATTTATGTAAATACATATGGGATTTGTTTATATTTCTTTATTTTTATTGTATGTTTATATTAAAACAGCAACATCAGACTGAAAGAAAGGATGCAAAACCCTGACATTGTAATGGTTTCCTGTGATCATTGTCCCTGATGCCAAAATTCTTATGAGAACTTCTGACATCTCTAAAACTATTCATTTGTCATATTCATCTGTCAGCAAACAAATCTCTGACACCCAGGAATGGCATATACTCACACTGGGCCTCAATATTTTTAAAATGGACCCCAAAGTCTGCAGTGACATCATAGAAGTCAGAAGGGCATAGCACTATTCTTCTAAGATAGGAAAAACTGCACCCTAACACCATTATTGCGAGATAACTCCTTGCAAAAGAAAGAAGGATCATGGTGAAGCTGTAACTTTAATGACCTCTGGGTTTGAGGCTGGCAGACGCATCTGTGATTGGTTGACCGGCAGCCAATCACAGATGCGGCTGCCGGTCCGGCCCCACTCTGCTGTTTCCGGTTAGCAGAGAGAGGAGAAAATAGGCGCGGGAGCAAAGGGGCTGTAAGTAGATATCGGAAACTTTTTTTTTTGTGTTAATGCAGCGGTTGGGGGTGGGAAAGTCTGGAGAACAGAATATTAAAAGATGCATTTTTGGGTGGATGTGCCCTTCAAAAAGTTGTATTTTTCTTATAGATATCCTTTAAATATAAGGCCTGCAGTCTTGTATGGTTTTGGATATTCTTGGTGGCTTTCCAATCCCTTTATTTTACAACAGCAAATGCATCATTAATTTTATGTGGGAGGAGGACATTGTTGAGGATGGGGTACCATACTGTTTAGGAGGCTGCAAGTTACTGATTTGACAGAGAAATCATAAGGTAGAAACAATGCTACTGACCGACGTACTGATAATTTACACATCATGTTAGACCCATTACCCAGTAACATTAGACAATTAGGGTACTTCAACAAATCAAATTCAAATGAATAAAAATGCAAAGATGTGTGTGGAGTTAGATCAACAGATGGAGCTCTTGCTTCAACAAAGACTTTGTTTCTACTGTACCATGGTATGAAAAACCCATATAGTTAATTGAATTAGGAAAGGATTAGACCACATTATCATATGAAACAAACTTTTAAAGCCGCACTCAATACTATTTGTGCGGTGTGAAGTGTGCCGGTGCAAAAAAGTGAGTTGGCTTGTGGAGATGGGCGTGGTAGGATGATTAACACTAGCTGGTGAACTGGAGGGCTGACTTACTGTACATTAGCTGCTGAACTGGAGGGCTGACTTAAAAGGGTATTTCCACTCATTATTATTATTATGGATTTTTATAGCGCCAACATCTTCCGTAACGCTTTACAATTACATGTATACATTCACATCAGGCCCTGCCCTGAAGAGCTTACAATCTAAGCACATTTATTTGACACATACAACCTATCAGCATGTCTTTATGATTGTGGGAGTACTCACACAAGCACGGGCAGAACATACAATCTCCTTGGAGATGTGTCCAAAGGGGGATTCAAACTCAAAATTTCAGTGCTGCAAGGCATCATTGCCAACCACTGAGCCACCGTGCTGCACTCATAATAAGACTTGTTTTTTTATTTTCAGTTTTTCAGTTTAAATGAAGAACGTGAGGTAAAGGAACTATGTCTGACCTCTCGTTCTTCAATTAAACAGTCAGAAGCAGGCAGGGAAAACTGTGAACTTACCTGTGACCGCACTCCAGCGCTGGTTCTTTGACAGGTCTTGACACTCTTTTGAAATGCATGTGCACACACGTACATTGTAAGGGACCCTTCAGAGAAGCCAGTGCAGGAGCTTGACCGTGGGTAAGTTCTTGGTTTTACCTGCTAGCTCTTGACGAAGTATGGGAGGTAAGACATAGCTACTTTGCCTCCGGTTCTTCATTTAAATATTGAATAGCTAATATCCTTATAGTTGGGGTACATTATCCATTAAACAAATCACAGCGTTTAAGGGGTGTAATCTTTCTAAATAGATTTAGTTATTTTGGGGCTAGAATTTCCCTTTAAAGTTTTTACTTGCAATATATTTCTCAACGCTAGTTGATATGTTTTATACAATAGAAATAACAACCTTACTCAAAGTGTGCACACACCAGGCTACCGATCGGGATTAAAGCTGAGCCTCTGACATTTTGTCACAGAATGACTGTATGGCCCATTTAAAATACTGTTATTGGTTGAAATTTTCCACCATAGCCAATCCATTTTTGGGCAGAATTTAGCAAACAAAATTTGTTTGTTATTTCAGCCCATTGACCATAAGGATCAAAGTTTTGATCAATTGTGCCTGTGCGTATACAGCCTTACACTATCCATACTCTGGTATTTTTTTATTAACACATGGACATGGAAATAAGAATATGGACACATGGCCTTATTCTAGTAACTGGAATGGCCACAACTCCATAATGAAGGTAACTATGATGTTCTAAGACAATGGAGATCATTAATTACAAGATACCCAAGAACCATGCCATACATCTTATCTTAATATAGTGCTTAGTTATTTTAAAACCTGCGTTTAGCTATCTCATCACTGTTTTATGACTTAATAAAACCTATAGGGAACCTATAGAAAATAAAACACTTTAAAGGGCGATGATAAGAGAAGGGGGCACATGCACACAATGTTAAACAAACGTGAAGCTGCCAGCTGCATTTTTGACAGCTCACCTCTTGGGTTTCCAAGAGTTTCCTACCTATTTGTGAAATACAGAATTTATATTTAAAAGTTGTATTTTTCTTATAGATATCCTTTAAATATAAGGCCTGCTGTCTTGTATGGTTTTGGATATTCTTGGTGGCTTTCCAAGACAATGGTGACAATCTAGACCATTTGGCAGAGATGGGCATGGTAGGATGACTAACACTAGCTGGTGAACTGGAGGGCTAACTTATATTGGCCTCTGAACTGGAGGGCTGACTTAAATGGTATCTCCACCCATTATTATTATTATGGATTTATATAGTGCCAACATGCTTTAAAATTACATGTATAAATTCACATCAGTAGATTGGGTTACTTCCATGCTATGGTGTGGTAGGGAATGTCTACTTGAGTAGGGTGGCTGCACTGCAAGTTGTCCAGTGAATTGTGCTTGGGGTTATGGATAGGGTAAGGGTTAAAACAAAAAGTAAAAAATAAATAGGTTAAGATCAAGATCTCTGTAAAAAATCAGTTTAAAATGACACTTCCATTTATTAAAATTCTTAAAAACACTCACTTGTGCCTATTCCCCACTAGGGGCAATGTAGTCTTTACTCTGTGGTGTTTTGATGCTTGCTTGGTCTGTATAGCTCCCAAAAACTTCTGCATACAAACTTTCCAACAAAATTTATTATAGCAATTAAAAACAATGAAAGAGCGCTAAAAAACCTTGCAGGAACAGTCTATTAGATTAAAGGAAGATAAGGACCTTAAGATAGAATAATTGGACTTTATTTTAGACAGTATCAAGTTCATTTTAGCCTATAATAATTATTTATAATTATTTTATATTTCAAAAAAAAAAAAATTATCTTCAAAAACAAGGGACAGCTATGGGGACACATTTTGCACCCAGTTATGGCCCAATGGGAGGAGGAACAAGTTTTTAAAAGTGATTTTTAAAGACTGTATATTTCTGTGGAAACGTTTTATTGATGAATTCTTTTTAAAGGGCATGTCCACCCCCAAAACTATAATTTCCCCCACTACTGGCCCCACTCTGTAGTGCATAAAAATCCTTACCTTACATCCCAACTCCAAATGGTTCTCCTGTAATGTCCCCCCAAAGTCCAAAAAACTGTCCAACAGGAGCCTGGCAGAGTCCTCCGGGAGAATTTTGCCATGCGCAGTAAAGCCCACCCCCTTCCCTCCCGTTTTCCTCTCCCTCTCCTTAGTGTTATCCCCTTTTTACATATTGTAGGGCTTCTACTACTAGTACTCTACCTTCCCTCTCTCCTCCGGCGTTCTGATCTACCGGCAGCCACGTCCATGATTGGCTGCCTCTCAGCCAATCACGGACGCGGCTGCTGGTCCGGCCCCCTGCTTGCAGTTTCATGCAAGCAGAGGGCCGGGCAGTACAGTGGAGGATAAAGGGAAGGTAAGTAAAGATCGGGGGAGTTTCTGAAAATAATAATAATGCGGTTGGGGCTGGGGAGGAAGCCCTACAACATATGAATTTTTTTAAAAATGGGTTGACATGCCCTTTAATATGGAAGGGATCTGATAATCAATTAAATTAATTTTTACAGTGGATTAAGTAGTAGAATAAGAAATAAGAAATTACATTTTACATATTCACAGAGTAAAATAGAGACTGTATTTCTGGATTTATATATATATATAATATATATATCTGAAGAAATAGAAATTTTAACATGCACACACTTAAAAGAAGTAGACTGTTAGTCTTACATTTTAAGATCAAGCTGTCATAAAGATAATTAGCTCTGCGCGGGGAATGTGCTCACCCTGCCTCATTAGGGAGGCAGCTCTGTGTATATAAAGCATGCTAGGTTAGTTTAAAAGTAACTATTGGGTGACTCAACTTGTTTGGAGACCACAGTTCCCCTTTATTTTCCGACTTTTCTTAAATATAATCATTGGTTCTTTGGTATTATTGTATTTAAAGGGGAACTGTGGGCTCCAAATAAGTTGAGTTTAAATGAAAGGCCAGTTTCTTACCTTTAAAACGAGCCATCAACCACCTCTCTACGTGCTCCACAGACCAAGATATAAAGAAATGAATGACCAGAAAGTTAATGGGTGGGAGGCTGACATGTGACATTCCTGAGGCTTCTCCTGCGCAGTGCTGCCGGCAAGCACAGCCTCAGACATGAAGTCCCTCCTCCTCTCTGCTGTGTGAAGGACCTGCAGCTGCAGAGAAGTAAGGGAATCTATAGCCCTTCTCTCCACTATGTGAAAACAGCCTTTCAGGCAGAGTTCTCACTCTGCCTGACAAGGCTGTTTCCACAGGCTTTCGGGGGGGGGGGGTCAGAGTGGCCCACAACACCTGTGAGCGGGTGGGGCTTAGGCACCCGTGAGTGGGCGGGGCTTAGGCACCCATGGGTGGGTGGGGCTTAGGCACTCACAAGTGGGCAGGGCCACAGCACCCACGAGTACGGGGCCACATGGGGCAGGATGGCCTGTTATTAAGGGAATGGGCCAAGTGGGCCTGCAACTGAGGGACCATGGGTCCATGAGTGGGAGGGCCAGGGGGCTGCAAAGGGGAGAAGATACAGGGCATTGACTGACAGGTTTCAGAGCAAAATAAGCAATGGAAATAAATTGCAAAAACTCTCAGGAGAGCAATTCCTATCAATTTACCTAAGTCATTTTTGGACCAAGTTCCTCTTTAAGATATCTTGTAGTAGCAAATGCCAATGTTTCTTTATTAATTTATTGATTTTTTTGTCAATTTCTATTAAATTCTGTAATAAAAGGAAATTATTCTCACTGTGTTTTTGTTGTTTTATTTCTTTTGGTTTAAGTAGATCCTCTTTTTCATTCTTTCCTTATATTTTTCTTTGTTATCTCTCATTTCCTCTTATCGTTTCCTTTTATCTGCAGTTTCTTTGTAAAGTCATAGCATTTTGTCTCTATTTTTAATATCTGTACAGTTTCTTCACTGTCTCTTAAATTGGTTGGATATTTACTAAAAAGTTGAGTTTAATGAAAGGCCAGTTTCTTACCTTTAAAACGAGCCATCAACCACCTCTCTACGTGCTCCACAGACCAAGATATAAAGAAATGAATGACCAGAAAGTTAGTGGGTGGGAGGCTGACATGTGACATTCTGAGGCTTCTCCTGCGCAGTGCTGCCGGCAAGCACAGCTCAGACATGAAGTCCCTCCCCCTCTTGCTGTGTGAAGGACCTGCAGCTGCAGAGAAGTAAGGGAATCTATAGCCCTTCTCTCCTATGTGAAAACAGCCTTTTCAGGCAGAGTTCTCACTCTGCCTGACAAGGCTGTTTCCACAGGCTTTCGGGGGGGGGGGTCAGAGTGGCCCACAACACCTGTGAGCGGGTGGGGCTTAGGCACCCGTGAGTGGGCGGGGCTTAGGCACCCATGGGTGGGTGGGGCTTAGGCACTCACAAGTGGGCGGGGCCACAGCACCCACGAGTGAGCGGGGGCCACATGGGGCAAGGATGGCCTGTTATTAAGGGAATGGGCCAAGGGTGGCCTGAACTGGAGGGACCATGGGGGTCATGAGTGGGGAGGGGCCAGGGGGGCTGCAAAGGGGAGAAGATACAGGGAGAGGTTGGCGAGAAAGATGGGCAAAAAATAAGAATCAGTGACATTAAAAAAATTCGGAAAGCAAAAATTCCGAGTCCAATTACCTAAGTCATTTTGGACCACAAGTTCCTTTTAAGAATTCTTGTAGTAGCAAATGCCAATGTTTCTTTATTAATTTATTGATTTTTTTGTCAATTTCTATTAAATTCTGTAAAAAAAGGAAAATTATTCTCACTGTGTTTTTGTTGTTTTATTTCTTTGGTTTTAAGTAGATCCGCTCTTTCAATTTCTCTTATATTTTTTTGTTATCTCTCATTTCCTCTTATCGTATCCTTTTATCTGTAGTTTCTTTGTAAAGCATAGCATTTTGTCATACTTTTAAATATCTGTACAGGTTCTTCACTTCTCTTATTGGTTGGATTTTACAGCTAATTATCTTTTGACGGCTTGATCTTAAAAAGGGTAAGGACATAACAGCGTCTATTCCTTTGGAGCCCACAGTTCCCCTTTAAATACAATAATACCCAAAGAACCAATGATTATATTTAAGAAAAGTCGGAAAATTAAAGGGGAACTGTGGTCTCCAAACAAGTTGAGTCACCCAATAGTTACTTTTAAACTAACATAGCATGCTCTTCTATATACACAGAGCTGCCTCCCTAATGAGGCAGGGTGAAGCACATTACAGAGCAGCACCCTGTAGGTGTAGGGAGGCAGCAGCTTTAATGCCAGAAAAAAAAAGATTTTTCCATGTGCCTAAGGCCCAGATGCCATGGGCCCCCAAAATGTTGTTTGTAAAAACCACATATTTTCTTAAGGTACTACTGTCACTTTAAATAGCAGGGGAAGCCATGACTTACATTGCACAACAGAATGCAGCTATGACTCCTCCCCCTCCCTTCTGACTGGCAATTCATTTGAACAAAATCAATGTTTGTTAGCCCTGCAGATCAAAACTCACTGTTTTGCATCATTTACCAGTCACTGTGGGCATCATTTACCAGTCATTGTGGGTGTTATTTACCAGTCATGTGTATAAAGCCCCTCCCACTTCTGGACAAGCCACAGCTCTTCTGACTGTGAGGCAAAGGGGGCAGCATTTTTCAGGTGCCAAAAAAAATGTATGTACAGTTTATCTACAGTAATTTCTCTACAATGCTGCCTATTTTCAAGGTGAGCAAGGCATACAGCTATATGTCAGGGCTGGTACACATAGGCAGATAAATTATGCCTGCTCAATCCCCAATCTTTTTTGATTGGATCAGCTATTGCGCATTGGACCAGTTTTCCTGCTGGTATATCATGGCCAATCCTGCGTTTTTAAAATAATCCTTATTAAATATTGCCTGACACACTGCTTTAGATCTCCTTTAATCAGTCCATGGCAAACTTTTGTAAAAGATAACAGTGAATTTGTAAAAAAAAAAAAAACGTTGCTAATTCCAATAAGTAAAGTGAGCTCATTACTTTAATTTCAGTAATACCCTGGGCTATTTTAAGACATTGTTGAGTTCTAGTGTGAAGTTTGGTATGCCCCAGAAGGAAGTTAGAGTAGTAAACTTGGCAAATGAATCTACTTCTCTTTTTGAAACTACATGTAGGACAGCGACATGCTCAGTTATGTGTTTATGTTGTGCACTGACAGTCATTGAACTCAGTTGTAAATAAAACAACTCAACAGCAAAATGAAAAGCTGGAACATGTAAAGACTAAAGCTGGTCCTTTATATTTACTACATGGGCAACCTACGGTATTTATATTATAGATGGTATATATAAAAATGGGCAGGTGCCACACTCAGAGTAAGCCTCGTAACGCTGTAGTACAGCGGTGCCACAATAGGGATAAACTGTATAGACTAGAAGAGCAGGGAAAAGTTCCCTATAGAAAAAAGAACCCTAATATACGGCACACAATACGTTGGCTATATAAAATAAAAAACAAGCGTTATTGGTAATCACAACACAAAAACAAAAAAATGAAACAATGTATACACCCAACGTTGCATTCAAGAATGTTATATTATGTGTATTGTTTTAATTGGATTATCAGCTTGATTTGGTCTCAGCATTCACTGTGCATGAACAATGGGTTAATTATATTGAATAAATGTAGAGGTTACACCCTCAGCTCATGACCTGATGAAGCCTGGAGGCTATTGGCCAAGGGCGAAACAAGTGTCGGTTGTGTAGGAAGGAGGACGGAAACGATTATTTGAAGAGGAGCCACGTGAGGAAGGAATGTGTGCTGAGTGGTAGAGGAATGGATTCCGGAGGGAGTACATCGTCCACGCTGGAAGCTCTGCGCTGGTAACAACGGGTGAAGAGTGGTCCGACTGAGGGATGGGTAATTGTTCCCCGATCTCAGTCTTGGCTTCTCACGTGAAGTCCCGGGGATCGTGAGTACTGTAGATTTAAGCAGCCTTGTATCTTTGCTTTCTAGGACAATGGGGATCCGGATCGTTGTATGGACAGTGACTGTTAGATTCCTGTACAAACTACAACTGCCCTTGCCTTTTCCTCTCTCCCTCTTTAGTTAGCTGGGACGCCCGGCGGGAGTTTAGGGTGTGTGTTTGTATTTCATTGGTCTTAGTAGGTTCTACACATATGCAATAGTGTACGGGGGGGTTGGGTGTTATATGTTTCATTTTTTTGTTTGTTTGTGATTACCAATAAACGCTTGTTTTTATTTTATATAGCCAACGTATTGTGTGCCGTATATTGGGTTCTTTTTTTATAGGGAACTTTTTCCCTGCTCTTCTAGTCCTATATTATAGATGGCCAATTTGAAGGGGAATTAAAGCCTATCAATAAGATATGTTCAGTTATTTCCCCATGTAATGATAATCCTAACTTCTGCAGTATATATTTTTTTACCCTAGAAATATTGCTTAGGCGATTTTAGAGGCGGTTTCCAGGTGCCCAGAATCCCCCCTTTTGCTGGCTTATTGTTACCTGCAGTACTGGCAGCATGAGGTAATCAGAAAGTGCAAGGGATGTCAGTATGAAAATGTTATTTCATATTTTTAATAAAATAGGGTTCAATAGCATTGAAGAGATCCAAGCCTCTTTTGTATGATTAGATATTCTACCATCACAACATTATTAAGCAGAACAGAAACCAGGGTTACTGCATTACTACATCATAGATGTATGTATGTACATGTATGTCGGTTAAAAAAAAAGACGAATCTGGTTAGAAACATAGGTTTAGAAATGAAAACATAGTGGGCAGCCACAAAAACTGATTGACAAGAAATACATCTAGTTTACTTGTTGATAAAATCTAAGGATGTCACCTACAAATTACCAGCCAAAACCATGAAACTATAAGAAACAAGTAAGGAAAAGAACTGAGTGTGCTATTCCTTGGATCATTTATAAATAAAAATCCTTTATTGTAAAGACAAGGATAGAAATTAAAAAACAAAAAAATATTACAGGGTGAATTCCTAGCATAATGTCTGTAGATATGACCTCACAACAATACTGCATATATTAACCCTGCTATGAAGTGAAGAGAGTGCTGGGAAAGGATTACTCCTGTTTACATGTCCTAGGAGCTTTCTCAACCAAAAATCACTATCATGCAGGTACACTAATAACCAGAGAACACAGATAGTCCCTATGCACACAAATCAGCATGGGTGACAACTTCAAGGGATGCTTCCCATTTCCAAGGGAAGTAAAGATACCAGTAGTAACAGCATACAAAGTTGCATTTTTAAGTGCATTAAGTTACTAACACTAATAACCAGCTTGGGGAAAGACTAGGTTGCAGAAAAAAAACAGCTGTTATTTACTCTGATCTTGTAGGCCACATAATTTGCCTCGAAAATAAGGCCAAAGGGCTGGAGGACCCTACAAGGAGGAATGTGTGCATCTGCCAATTTGGTAAGACCAGTAGTAAATATGTGGGGTAACTAATTCAATCTTTACAGATGAATTATAGAAAACAAAATTACCTTAGCAGTTTTTTCCCTCTACATGCACTTTGACTGACAGAAGTTCCATAAATAATTACGCTATTATTATAAAACGAAATGATTTGGATAAATTGTGGTGAAAATTCTTACAATTTGAATTTTTACCACAATTCGCCAAAATGTTTTTATTCCCCACTGTGGTGGAAGTCATAAAAAAAGCCAGCAAGGTATAGAAAAGTAATTTATCCACCAAAAACTTTTCTGACCTCTTGTTATTGTTTGTACATAGAAAGTTAATATTAAAGGGTATCTTCACTGCAAAAAGCACTGTACTCCTAGATCCTATTCCAACAGATTGTACCACAACATGGCGATCTTTCATTAAAGGGTATCTCCTCTGAGAAAAGCATTTTTTCCTATTCAGTAATAAAACTCAATAGCAAAAAATTGCTTTTACCAGGGGAGATACCCTTTAATGAAAGATCGCCATGTTGTGGTACAATCTGTTGGAATAGGATCTAGGAGTACATTATAGCTAGAACATTTAGTTGTATCAAAGAATGAAGGAGAATGTAATCCCACCTCTTTACAAAGCAATGCTAAATTCTCATCTGGAATACACAGTGCAGTTTTAGAATGATAGAATACGGGAAATACTACTCAGTACTGCTAAGTTAACTAAGATGCATATTTACTTTGGAGAAAAGGCAACAGAAGGAAGAGGTGGGGGTAGAGTGATATGATCCCTTTGTACAAACCCATTAATGGGCATTACAAACAAATCTTGGGGGGGGGGGGGAACTACTCACTACTTTTTAGGGGAGACTACTCACTACTTTCTAAGGGGGACGGCACACTACTTTCTAGGGGGGACGGCACACTACTTTCTAGGGGGGATGGCTCACTACTTTTTGTGCGGTACTACTCACTACTTTCTGGGGTGCACTACTCACTACAATGCCAAATAAAGGTTTAACCTAAGAAATCCTTTTACAGTATATCTGCTTCCCCCCACATTATACTGTATGTAAGGCATAGGTTACAGGTGTATATTTGCAAACAGGATGATGCAGAGAATGGCATATTCTATAATTTTACCCTATAATAAGTGAACACATAAGCAACATAGTTAAATAAACTATACACATAGTGAAATGGATCCTAGCTTCCTTCATACATATGTGTCATATATGTTCTAATGTGAAACACTATCCCTGAATATCACTGAGACTCACTTAGGTATACAGAGTCTCAGACAAACCTCGTGTCTATCGCTTGATATACAATCTTCAGGGTAATAACATCCGGAGCTTCTACTCACCCTTCCCTCCCGGTGGCTCGGGTGCTGCCAGCCCCGAACCCGTCGCTTAGGGTCCCGTCAATAGTCCACAAAAAGTAAAGGGTAATCTTAAGCACACACCGTAAGCTCCAGAAACTTTGCACTTCCAAGTCCTTAAAAGCAGTTAACCTTTATTCGGCATTGCGGCCACATGTATTATCCACACACACGCCTTACGCGTTTCAAACCCTACAGGGTTCTTACTCATAGGCCTGTAGGGTTTGAACATGTAAGGCGTGTGTGTGGATAATACATGTGGCCGAGATGCCGAATAAAGGTTAACTGCTTTTAAGGACTTGGAAGTGCTAAGTTTCTGGAGCTTATGGTGTGCGCTTAAGATTACCCTTTACATTTTGTGGACATAAGCAACATAACCTCTTAAAACAACTTTCTTTCTCGTATTGGGTAAATTCCATTTTCTTCCTTCTTGGGATGTCAAAAAATAACACCAGTTTCTAGTGGGTTCCTGTTCCTGTTTATACAGTACCATAGAAATTACACCTCCTACCACCAGAAGCCCATGTCCGCAAAGAAGTTTTAGAACATAAGAATAAAATAAAAAGATAACTATATTTATATTGTGGTCATCAACCCTTTTTGGATTTGCACGGGTGAGGTCATTCTCCTTCAGGAAAGGATAAGTGAACACTTGTATTTATTATTTAATGGTCACATTTATTCACTTTCAGTAATAGAAGATGATTCAGCATCAGCAAATAATCTTGACAGTCTCATAGGTGATTCCTCAATAACAAGAAATATAGCCCTTTTATCATATTTATACACTGTTTATATATGCTACTGTATATATGTGTAGCATATTTGTGTATTTCATTTTTCTTTAGGTATTTAACTCCTTGTACTTTATTCCCTTTCAAAATGTACAGTATGTGTACTAAGGTTTTAGAACAAATGTAATCATTATTTGTGGAGTCTGGCAGTCTGGGGCCAAGGCTTTGGTAGGCCTCAAGCATTCCCTCAGTTGGTTTAGATTAAAGTGACATGGAAAATGTCTTTTCTTGATCAAAGTCATTAATCGAGCAATGTATCATCGCGTCTACCCTGGTGAGGCCCATCCGTGCTTGTGCTAACTTGTCACGTGCACATGGACCTCACTATCCCTGCTTTTGGAGGTTTATGAAAAAGGGGATCCAACAAGCCTCTGAGGGGAGGAGTTAAACATTCTTCACATCACATCCAAGATGTCAGCAACTTTAGACCAGCAAAGACCATACAAGGTGTCAAAATATCTAGCCAACATTCTAGGGCCCGTGGTTGGAAGTTCTAAGCATCAAAACCAGAACTCCCACGATTTCATTAACAAGATTCAAGATTTAGTACTCAATGCAATGGAAAATATAGCGTCATATGTGACATCCCTCTTCACATGTATACCCACCACAATGGCTGTTAAAATGTTGAGAAAATGGCTGGTCCAAGACAACACCCTAGCCAGCAGAACAGGACCTAACCCAGAACAAGTGTGTTCCCTACTGGACGTATGCATGAATACCACCTGTTTAAAATGTTCTACAAGCAAAAACATGGATGTGCTATGGAATCTCTAGTTTCACCCATTATTTACATGGGGGAAGTGAAAACAAAGGTTCTTAATACCTTCAAGGACATTGCACCCAACCACTGATTTAGATATGTGGATTACATCTGGGTTGAATCCACCAGAAAGAAGTACAAGCCTTCACAGAAAACCCAAACATCAGACCAAAACATCACTGGACCAAGAAGGCCAGT
Source organism: Hymenochirus boettgeri (assembly GCA_019447015.1). Taxonomy (NCBI): domain Eukaryota; kingdom Metazoa; phylum Chordata; class Amphibia; order Anura; family Pipidae; genus Hymenochirus; species Hymenochirus boettgeri. The sequence continues at coordinate 69,486,333 of CM033474.1, read as the reverse complement.
ATTTCCTTTTGTACCCCTTACCATGTAAATCTGATGTTTTATACTTCTTAACCCAGGGGTCATCCACATATCTAAACCAGTGGTTGGATGCAATGTCCTTGAACGTATTAAAGGGCATGTCAACCCCCAAAACTAAAATAAAGCCCACTACTGGCCCCACTGTATAGTGTTAAAAAAATCCATGCCTTACTCCTCTGCTTCTTATAGTGTCTGTTAAGTCCAAGAAAGTAAAGAGTAGGAGGTGCCTGTGAGTTATCCGGTCCCTGCTTCTTCCTTGTCATCCAGGAAGACAGGGGAGCCCCCCCCCCCCTCCCTCTGGATCCATTCTTACTGCTTCTATACCTAACAATAAAAGCCCTTTCTGTAGTGTACCTTACTCCAACCCACCCCCATTGCCGATTTACAACTACTTACACTCCTTCGTTCTCGCAACTGTCTGCATAGCTGGCAGCTGCATCTGTGACTGGACAATCACAGACGCGAATTCTGGTTTGGTCCCTCTCTGCTGTTTCCGGCAAGCAGAGAGTCGGGTGCAAACAGCCGAGGGAACGAAGGAGTGTAAATATATTTCTGGGTCTTGTTTTACATAACTAAATCAGCATTTGGGGGTGGGGTGGGGTGCCCTACACTATGGAAACATTTTATTTCAACAGGTGGTATTAATGCATTAAAGTCCAATAGGGAACACATTTATTCTATGTTAAGTTCTATTTTGCTGGCTAAGGTGTTGTCTTAGAAAAGCCATTTTCTCACCATTTCCCACCAGCTTCTGTAGTGGGTATAGATGTGAAGAGGGATGTCACATATGACACCATAGTTTCTATTGCGTAGAGTGGATCTTACAGTATGAATGCCTGAAAGGGCAGAGTGGAATATCTGTTGTGTAAATTTTTAAAATGTGTGTAAAGTATATACCGGTATATGTATGTGTTTGACATGATCTCCTATACCAGGAATCTTAGGTTGGCATGAACAAAATTTTAAACCATCTTTTTCTCCCCAGTATCCTCAAAATGTGCTAAATGTAGCTTTTTTCAAAAGATCCCCATAGCAATAGCATCTCAGAAGTCTTTGGGTGAATAAAATTTAGACCGCAAATAAAAAGCAAATGATGTTTCATGGGAAACAGAATAAGTCATGTAAGCTTACGCACATATCCTGGTTTCACTCTATTGCCTAGTCTGGAAATTGCCCCGTTTAAAAAAAAGCATGTAAATGTTTTGCCTCGAAACACTGTCTTTCTATACAAGTTTATTTACAAGTGGTAACCACAGCTTATATTCATTCAGTTTTCCACTTCTGCTTTTCGTTACATTTCTGCACATAAATGAGAATTGTTAAAATATTACTTGACAAGGGGAATTCTATGAACTGTGAGCTTTGATTTGCATCATTATAAATCTAATACTGACCCAGATAAGCCATGCAAATTTTAAAAGCATAAAGCAAATAGGCTTTTTCTTACAAACTTTACATAAATTCACATCAATAAATTTTGTGCCTCATGCACTATTTTGGTATTAGATGTCTGGCGAAGTAGCGTAGGTTCATTTAAATGAACTGTAGGCAGATGGTTGGAAAGTTATCAAACTTGGGGCAGTATTTATAAAGGCTCGATATCAGTAAATACCGATTTCGAGCCTTTTACTGGCCACAGTGTTATTAGTCGTAATTAACCAATCGTTAATTACGCTGCTGCAAGCAGACCTAGATAGATTATCAAAATGGGTAGCAGAATGGCAGATGAGATTCAATGTAGATAAATGTAAGGTGATGCATTTGGGATTTAATAATCCCTGTGCCACCTACACCATAAATAACTCGGTGTTAAGTGAATCTGTAATGGAAAAAGATTTGGGGGTTCTGGTAGATAACAGACTTAGCTATAGCAAACAATGCCAGGTTGCAACGGCTATAGCTAGCAAGATACTGTCTTGTATAAAAAGGGGAATAGATTCAAGAGAGAAAAATATTATTTTCCCTCTTTACAAGGCACTGGTAAGGCCTCATTTGGAATATGCGGTGCAGTTTTGGAATCCCATATACAAAAGGGACATCTTGGAAATTGAGGCAGTTTAGAGAAGGGCAACTAAATTAATAAGGGGAATGGAGGGGCTCGAATATGCAGGCAGATTAGACAAGTTAGGGCTCTTTACATTGGAGAAGCGACGTTTGCGTGGGGACATGATAACCTTATACAAATATATTAATGGGCCATACAATGAACTCTCTGGTGCATTGTTTACTAACAGGTCATATCAGAGGACACATGGACATCCTCTAAGGTTGGAAGAAAAGAAGTTTCATCTTCAGGTTAGGAAGGGTTTCTTTACAGTGAGAACGGTGAAACTGTGGAACTGTCTTCCAGCAGATGTGGTAATAGCAAGTTCATTGAATAGCTTTAAAAAAGGCCTGGATAAGTTTCTAAAACTAAAAAATATTGAGAATTACTGGTATTAATGCATATAGATCTGGTTGATCCAGGGATACATTTCCGATTGCCGTTTTTCCCCCTTTTTAGCTGGGGTATTTTGCCTTCCTCTGGATCAACTGTTAGGTAGGGTTAAAAAAAAAAAAATAGAGGGTGAATAGGTTGGACTTGATGGACGTATGTCTTTATTCAACCTTAATTACTATGTTACTATGTTACTATGTTATTGGTATTTTACTTCACAGTGGTCAAAAATTACCACTGTGAAGTAAATTACCGATAACGATTGGATTTTCTGTAATTCCAATGAAAAGAGCCTCTTGGGATTTTTAAAAGCATACTGATGCCTCTTTTTTCCCCTTTGCAGCCACACACAGTATCCCAGCAGTCTCAAGAGGTCCCATCTACATCTGATGTGGTCAGACCGCCATAGGGGCCACCTTTGGAGCCAGGGGAGTTGGAAGCCTCCGATAAATCTGAGGATAAGGAATCGGGGTTCGATTTTAAAAAGGTGTCAACATTATTCAAATTGATTAAGCAGACCTTAACAATTGAAGAGAGACAGCAACCTTCAACCTTGGTTCTCTTTCATAAAAAGAAAAGGGAATATTTTCCACTACACAACTAATAAAAAAAATAAATTTGAAAAATTTTACCCATTCCCACAGGATATTGGTGACAGGGGGGACAAAGCCTCCTTAGTTGATGCCCCAGTGGCGCATTTGTCGAAGAAGACAGTGTTACCAGTGGATGATTCTTCATCACTAAAGCATCCCATGGAAAAGAAGATGGATCAAGATCTCAAAAAGACCTATGTGACGGCAGGAGCAAATTGTAAGATCTCAGTAGCCATGATATCCACCATGAAATGTTTATTATCTTTATTGGATAAGCTAGAGGATGCCATAGCAGATGGAGTAGATAGAAGAGTTCTGCTTCAGGCTTTTCCTGATTTTCGAATCATCACCAATTTTGGCCTAGAGACAGCCATAAATTCAACCAATGCTAAAATGCTAGTGGAATGGGTCTATCTGTTTCCTCACGTAGAGCCCTCTGGCTTAAGTATTGGAATGCAGATACACCGTCAAAGAATTCACTGTGACAGTTGCCATTTGAGGGGAAGAAATTGTTTGGAAGAGTGCTGGAAGATCTTATATCCAGGATGACAGGAGGGAAGAGTGTTTTTCTTCCGCAAGGAGGAAGAAGGTTTAAGGATTTCATGAAGAGGCAAGAGAAATTTCCTGCTAGAAGGAAGAAAGGGTTTAGATCCTACAGACCAGGGAAGGAGTTCTGGAGAACAGCAGCATGGAAACAGGGTCAATTTACCTTTTTTCGGGGGAGACAAAACAACCCCAGATTACCCATAGAATCTCAGGCCTTATGATGGGAGGCCTGCCCATTCTTCTCTAGTGGGGGCCAGGCTAACAGAATTCAGGGAAGTATGGGCAAAAAACATAAAGGATTCCTGGGTGATGTCAGTAATCACCTGAGGATATCGCTTAGAATTTATAGAAAAGCCGAGGAAGGATTTTTTCATCCTTCTGGTGGATCCAGTGCGAAGTCAGAAGCTGAGAGAGTATGTAGAGGATCTGCTTCGAAAGAGAGCCATAGTTCCAGTATCTCTAGAGCAGAGAAGAACAGGGTTATACTCACCGCTCTTTCTAATCAGAAAGGTGACAGGTGACTGGCGTCCCATTTTGGATTTAAGGAGGTTGAACAGGTACCTCAAACATCAACCATTCAAGATGGAGACGTTACAGATAATAAGAGGAGCTATATCAGTAGGAGACTGGATATGCACGGTGGATCTTACAGATGCATACCTGCATGTCCCAATAGCCGTGGAACACCAACATTTCTTAAGGTTCACCCTGGGAGAGCAACATTTCCAATTTACATGCCTTCCCTTCGGGTTGTCCACCTCTCCCAGGACCTTCACAAAGATGTTAGTGGTAGTGGTAGCCCTCTTGAGAGAAGAGGAGGTAGAAATTTTCTACTACGATTTGCTAATTATAGCCAGAACAAGGCTAAGAGAATTCGGTTGGTTAATCAATCTAAACAAGAGTCAGCTGTCCCCATCTCAGAATCTGGTATTATTAGGAGCCAACATAGACACAAGGCTTGGGCTAGTGTCTCTCTCTCGAGTGAGGATAGAAAAGATTGTACAAGCAGTGAGAGGTCTACGTCAAATACAATCTGTGAAGGCAAGGGATTTGAGATTCATGGGAATACCTTGGGCCAGATGGAAGATAAGACCACTACAGACCTATTTCCTGCAAAGGTGGGACAAAAAGAATAAACAAAAGAATCAGAAAATTCATTTGAACAGGAAGTTCAAGGAAAGCTTGGAGTGGTGGATAATTCCATCCAACCTACGGTCAGGGACACCCCTGGTAGAACCCAATTGGATCCATGTATTTACGGAACCAGGGAGAGGTTGAGGAGCCCATGTGGGTCACACCTGTGTACAAGGAGTTTGGGGAAGAAACCTAGCGCATCTGCCATCCTCAGTGCTGGAGCTCCAGGCAGTCCAGCAGGCCCTCGAGGCTTTTCTCCCAATAATAAGAGCATCTCCAGTCTGTATTCATTCGGACAATGTCGCAACAGTAATGCACCTGAAGAATCAGGGTGGCACGAGGAGCAGGACCTTGCTGGAGGAAGTGACACCAATTATGATTTGAGGTGCAGCAGAATTTGCTGGATCTGATTGTCCTTCATATCCAGGGGAGACACAACCAAATAGCAGATTATTTGTCGAGACAACAGCTGGAGAATTGGGAATGGAGTCTCAAGGAGGAGATATTTTTTGGAAATAACAAGAAGGTGGTACAAACCAGATTGGGATTTGATGGCCACATCAAAGAATTCCAAGGCCAGGAATTTTTTCTCCAGGTTCAGGCAACAGGGAGCAGCAGCAGAGGATGCCCTGGTACAGGATTGGAACCAGGTGAATGCTTATATCTTCACGCCAATCCCTTTGATTTTCAGGGTGTTGAAGAAGGTGTTAATATCCAAGATGAATGTAATAGCCATCCTACCGGATTGGCTTAGCAGGCCATGGTATCCCCTGTTGAAGACATTGTCAACGGATCAGCCAGTACATATGCCACCGGTGAGGGACCTTCTTTAACAGGACCAATTCTAAAATCTACCAGCCTGGATGTTGATAGGCAGAGGTTAGTGAGTCAGGGCTGCTCAAAACAAGTAATTGAGACGCTGCTCCAAGCTCTTACTGCCTTAACATTGGCCAGGTATACAGTGGTATGGGAGGTGTTTGTAGCATGGGCAGAGAAGAATAACATCCAAGCCCTGCATCCTTCTACCCTGCAGGTGTTGGAGTTCCTACAGGAGGGACTAAGTAGGGGACTTAGTCTGAGTACCCTTAAAGTGCAGATGTCTGCCTTGTCAGCAATGCTAAATAGAAAGTTTTTTCCAAGACGAGTTGGTCAAGCATTTTTTTCAGGGAGCACTGAGAACAAGGCCACCTAGGAAGAATCTTTTCCCTCAATGGGATTTACCATTGGTGCAGTCTTGTTCATTAGAAGATCTAACTTTGAAATTAGTCCTCTTGGTTGCTCTTACATTGGGAAGAAGAGCGTGTGAAATAGCTGCACTTTCCAGTAAACCTCCTTATTTGAATATATTGACAGAGGCAGTCATCTTCCATCCAGCCCCAGATTTCCTCCCGAAAGTACTTTCAAGATTCCATATCAATGAGCCTATTGTCCTCCTTTCTTCATTCTCTGCTGAGGAAGATCCAGAATACAATGAAATGACCAAGCTGGATGTAAGGTCTATTCTGATGACTTACCTAAACAACACAAGAGAGATCCGACTCTCTGACAAGCTCTTCGTAATCCCAGTGGGCCCTATGAGGGGAAGAGCAGCAACCGTTTCAACTATCAGAAGTTGGATAGTGAAAGCAATAAGGAAAGCTTATGAGAGTCAAGGTGTGGCACCTCCTTTGTCAGTCTCAGCGCACTCTACAAGAAGGATAGCAGCTACCTGGGCAGCAGAAGAGGGAGCTTCGACCGAGGCAGTATGCCAAGCAGCAGCCTGGTCCACGCCTAATACTTGTTAGGCATTATGAGTTAAATATTAATTTAACTGCAAGAGCAGTCTTTGGACAAAAAGTCCTACATTCTGTTACTAAAGTAAAGTAAATAAGTTACGCAGCAAGCAGTCTGCTAGTATTTTTTCCCCTCCCTTAATTGCTTGGGTATATCCCATATATTTTCATATGCTGCCTTGGGATGGCCAGGAAAGCAGAAACTCAAGTTTCCTTTCCTGGCCATCCTCCCAGGCAGCATCCCTCCCATCCAATGCTTTAAAACCAGACTGGGTCTTTTAAAGAGGAGGTCTTTTTCTTCTGTCCAATGGGCAGAGAGCTACCCATATGTTTTCATATGCTGCCTTGGAGGATGGCTAGGAAAGGAAACTCTCTGTGAGTATGAGTTGAGTTTCCACTATCCTTATTGTCTTATGTAACATAACAATTATCCTATTTAATACAGCTACTGCCCACAAAACTTACCAGGCAGTGACCTTACACACAGTAACTATGTATACAGGGGCAGAAAGGAACAAGGATTTCTATGACAGTTTTGTTTTTACTCAGAGCCAGATTCACCATTAGGCATGTGCCTAGAGACACCTTTGGTTGTAGTGGCGGGTGTCAATCTCTTCCCGATTTTAATTCTCACTGTTGAAGCTCGTCAGGCTTTTAGACACCTAACATCCCATTCCCTCATAATCAAGGAAAAATAACTTGGTTGCTAAAACAATGCCCTCAATTGTGATGATATGCTTCTACTACTATTTACAAAACAAATACATAAAACCACATCCTTGCCTGTCGCGTTTTGGGTGCCTCCACGCCCTTAATCATAGGCTGTTTGGACTTCGTATCCTGTCTATTGTTTAAGTAGTTGATCTGCACCTGTGCTTTAAACTAGGTGGAGTTAGTTACATTGTTGTGATTTAAGGGCAGTTTTGTTTCTTACAGTTAAACACTGCCCTTTAGCTGTATCTACTTTCTGATTTTGCTACTTTGTTGCTAGCGCAGGTAACTTGGGCTAGATACAGAATATGACTGTTGACCATTCCATGTTTTATAGTTTAGGTTAGTTGCACACTTTATAAAATGACTGGATTATATAGATTAAACATAAATAGGCTTTGCAACATTCTCCATAGACGAAGATGTCAGAAAAATATCCCCATCTAGCACTGCACACATGGGTGGGATAAATTACTACCCCTTTAAGGCTTATCACACTAACTTCCCCTTTTCACGCCAACTTCCCCTTTAATGCATATCACATCAACTTTCCCTTTAAGGCGTATCACACCAACGTTCCCTTTAACGTGTATTACATCAACTTCACCGTTAAGGCCTTTCACATCCCCTTTCCCTTTAAGGCATATCACACCATATTCCCCTTTAACACGTATCATACCAACTTTCCCTTTAAGGCATATCACACCAACTTCCCCTTTAACATGTATCACACCAACTTTCTCTTTGACACGTATCACACCAACTCCCCCTTTAGCACATATTGCATCAACTTCCCCCTTAGTATGTATCACATCAACTCCCCATCTCACATTAATCTCACATTATTTTATTTTTTACTGCTATCGATCAAATTGAATTATTGACACACAATGTAACCCAGAAAACACAATTTTCTTGCAAAAATGACCCATGCCATGGAAAAGAAAGGTGAGTGATAAGAGTGTGTATGTGGTCTTTAATGCTGGGGTTTCAGTAGTTTTTGGGGGAAAGAGACACAAGGTGTGAAGTGAAACAAACCCTTAGAGTGCAATTGTATTGCAGTGTGGCAGCTCCATCCCATTCACATCTGTCATTGTCTTTCCATAAGTAAAATTACACAATTCTTTTGCCTTCTCTTAACTCTCAATCTAGACTCTAGGTGAACCACAAGTGAGAGGAGGAGACTGAGTGTGTGGTCACATGACATTGTTACATCACATGGTCTGCTGCTCCTCATGATTGACAGCTCTATCCTACTTTCACAGCAACAACAGAACAAAATGAAGCAACTGCCCTGAACAATCTGTGATATCTGGAAGGTGTGCGATTATCTTGATTCACTGGATTCACCACCAGATGACAGCACACTGGTTAATGTAAAAAATGTCAAAAGGGGCACAAAGGCATTTTTAAAAGTTGTAAAGTAGCCTATGCTTTTCCCCAGGTCCTTATACATAAGTATACCAAGTCTCGTGAAAATTGTCCAAGCCGTTTGGAAGTTTTTCTGGAACATACAAACACACATACATAAATACATGCATTGACTTTTAGGTATATAAGATATACCGGTATATTATTGCTTAAGACCTAGGGTATTTGGGTCTGGTTTAATTTATACCACCCATGTGTGCAGTGCCAGATTGGGATATTTTTATGACATCTTTGTCTATGAAGAATGTCACAAACCCTATTTGTATTTATTTATCCTATCCCCTGCACTACTTTTACTTTGAGTAAGACACACAAGGGGTACAAATAATGAGCATGGTGCAAATCATCCTGGTTCATTGTTACTTAGCTTAAACATATACAGCAAAGAGAATCTTTTTTTTTATTGTCATATATTTTTATTAAATTTTAAAAAATATATAATAGTGAAATTTACAATACATAGTATACATCGTTGTGTTATATAGCATGTAATCACAGATACTTATACAATATTTATAAACATTTTGATATAGATGTGTAAGTAGTTTATTAACCGTTATCTTTGTATAAACAATTAACATTATAACTTTTTCATTGCCTTCTTTTCATCAATTATTTTATTTATAATAATATCATCATTAATATCCCTCAATTCTTCATTTGATTCTCTTCTGTACTCAGTTTTCTGATACTTATAACTATTTCTCTCTTATTATTTTATATTAGTGAATGATCTCGAGTCTGTGTACCAATACTCCCACTTTCTGTAAAAGGTAACAAACCTTTGTTGTGTGATAGCATACATTTTCTCGTATATCATGTTTTGTGTCAAGGAGTTCATAATTTCCTTCATAACCGGGACCTTTTCTACCCTCCAGTATTTCAGCAACAGTCTTTTCATCGCAATAAATGAATGGTATATTATTGTGCTATGATTAGAATTGTATGTTTCCAAACCTATATTTAGTAAAGCTAGAGCTGGTGTTCTAGATATTTTTAATCCTAATAGATTGTCAAGAAAGTTGAAAAGTTTGTACCAGATATCATTAACTTGAGAACAGGACCACCACAAATGTAGTAGTGTTCCACTAGATGAGCAGTTTCTCCAACATAGCGGGGAGTATTTTGGGCACCATTTATGAAGTGTTTCTGGGGGTCTGTAAAATCTGAATAATATTTTCCTGTCAGTTTCCCAGAAAGATATACATCTGGATAGTTTGTAGGGTTGTTGGTAGGCTGAGATCCATTGTTCGGGAGAGAACCTTTTATTTAGTTCTGTCTCCCATTTTTCTGAAAACTTGGTGTGTGTGTATTCATTTTTATTATTAAGTAGATTATATATTTTTGTTATACTTTTTTTCGTATTGTCTAAGGAGGTGAGTATTTCCGTTAAAGGGTTTATTGTTATAGTAGATAGTATATTTTGCTTGGATAAGAAACTTATGATTTGGTAATAATTAAGAAATTCTGTTTGTGGGATTCTGAGCTTCTGATTTGCTTGTTGGAATGAGAGAAAGCTTTGGTGTGATATTATATCATTGATAAATATGGTGTTTGGTAGGTTCCAGTTGTTTAAATACAAATTTGGGCTACATAGTTGTAGACTTTTTATTGTTATGTATGGGGTTATTGATGTTTTTAATTTATGGGTTTTGATGGTTTCCTTCCAAATGTTTGTTGTTGTTAGAATGGTTTGGTAATTAGGGAGGGATAGATGTGGGTTTAGAGTTAGTGCTCCCAAGATTTCTGTCAGTTTATTTTTTTTTAGGATATGTTCTTCTATCTCAGTCCATTTTTTTGTATGTTGTCCCTCAGTCCAGTAGTATCTAGTTTGGTCTAAGATTGCCGCGTTGTAGTAATCTTTAAAGATTGGAAATGCTATCCCACCCATTTTTTTGGTTTTGGCTGATGTATTTATAGAGATTCTTGTTTTTTTATTCTCCCACAGGAATGCGTTGGTCATTCGGTTGATTGTTTGGAAAAAGGAATCTGGAATCATAATTGGCAGAGTGCGAAATTTGTATAATAGCTTTGGCAGTAACATCATTTTTATGATGTTTTTTTATTTCAACTTTTGTGAGCCAGGATAGATATTTTGATGACCACCAATTTAGTTCTGTTTGTATTTCCTTTAGTATAGGGATATAATTTGTTTCAAATAGTTTGGATGTTGATTTTGTTAGTTGGACATCGAATCTTCTGTCCAGCTATAGGGATATTTAGCTTTGAGAAAAAGTTTTGATGCGATTGATATATTTATTGGTAGTATAGGATTTTGATTCATTTATTTTATGGTATGATACACTACCAAAACTCTTGAATAGGTTTTGAAGGTGAATCATGGTTGTGATTGGTTTAGTTAAAGTGAGGATAGGGTCATCTGCATATAGTCCCAGTTTGTGTTCTATATTTCCTATTTTAATTCCTGCTATATTTTTATTGTTTCTGATTGCTTCTGCTAAGGGTTCGATAGCTAGGTCGAATATCAGTGGGGAAAGCGGGCACCCTTGCCTAGTTCCGTTGGACAGCGCAAATGACTCTGATAGCATATTTGATATGAAGACTTTTGCAGTCAGTCCAGCATAAAGGGTTAGTATGGCGTTTTTGAGCCATCCCCTTATGTTGTATTTATCTAGTATACATTCCAAGTAGTTCCAATTTAATCTATCAAAGGCCTTTTCGGCATCTAATGTAATTATTAATGTGGATATGTTGTGTTTGTTTGACCAGTCTATTATGTTTATAAGTTTCCTAGTATTGTCTCCTGGTTGTCTGTTTTGTATAAATCCGACTTGATCATTGTTTAATAGTGTGGGTAAAATTGGTTGTAGTCTTGTTGCTATTATCTTGGAGTAAATTTTAAGATCTGTATTAAGTAGGGAGATTGGTCTATAATTGGTAATTATAGTAGGATCTTTATTATGTTTTAGAATGGGGACAATCAGAGCTTGTGTCATTTCTTTCGGAAATGATTGTTTTTCTATTGCCATATTGAAAATTTTCTGTAGATGAGGGGTTAATATATCTGTATATGTTTTATAGTATTCATTTGTGAATCCTTCGTGACCGGGTGATTTATTGTTTGGTAGTTCGTTGATAGCTTGTAGTATTTCTATTTTTTGGATGGGTTGGCTGATTTTTTTTAATTGATTGTTTGTTATGGTGTTTAAGTTGAGGTTTTCTAGGAATTTATTGATTTCTAGTGTTGTAGGGTGATTTATAGTAGGGTCTTTGTTTAGATTATATAGGGTAGCATAGTACTCAGCGAATTGGTCTGCTATTTGCTTTGGATTGTATATTTTATTTTGTTTGTGATTTATGAACGAGATTTTGTTTTTGGCCATTTTTCTTTTGAATTTATTGGCTAGAATTTTACTAGCTTTTGGGCCTTGGGTGTAGTTAGTTGCATTCATTCTACGGAGGTATTTGTCAAAATAATACATATTATGTTGGTGTAGTTTCTGTTTTATAGATTTTAGGAGTAGGTAATTATTTTGTGTAGGATGTTGTTTGTGAATGTCTTCTTGTCTTTTGAGTTGGTTGCATAAATTTAATCTTTCTTTTTCTCTTTGTTTTTTTAGGTCTGCAGCTATCTTGATTAATTGACCTCTTATTACCGCCTTGTTAGCATTCCAAATTGAAAAAGGGGAAGCTAGGTCATTGTCGTTGAATTTGAAATATTCGAGCAATGACTTTCTAATTGTCTCTTTGTGGCTTTCAGAGCTTAGTATATAAGGATTTAGTTTCCATATGGTTAATGATGGAAAATAATGATCCTCTGAGAACTCTGTAACAACAGGTGCATGATCTGATATAGTTCTTGATAGGATTTTGGATCTGGTTATCTTTTGCAGTAGCCATTTATCTGTGATTGTCATGTCAATTCTTGAGAAAATATTATGAGTTTTGGAATAGTAAGAGAAATCCTTTTCAAGTGGGTTTAATGATCTCCAGGAATCATGTAAGTCTTCTAGTCTAAGTATTTCATTTAGATTGGAGTTATTTTGGATCTTTCTTATACTTGTGGTATCTGTTGTTTGGTCCGTTATCATATTGAAATCTCCAGTAATTATTAAGTTTTTGGAGGAATTATTCTTTACTTTGGATATTATTTTTTTTATAAATTTGTATTGTCCAGTGTTAGGGGCGTATATGTTAACTATTGTGTATGGAATGTTGTTGATTGTGCATTCCAGGATAATATATCTTGCAGCTTTGTCTATAGTTATTTTTATTGTTTATAGCTATCGCTACTCCCCTTTTTTTTTGATGGTATGAGGTTGTATGGATTTTTGTATATTTTTTATGTTGAAGTCTATATGAGTCTTTAGTTTGTAGATGAGTCTCTTGCAGACATAATATATCACATTTTAGATGTAGTATTTCCTTCCAAAGGCTGTATCTTTTGAAGGGGGAGTTTAGACCCCTAATATTGTATGTTACTAAATTGAACACCATTTGTTGTGATAGGTAATGTTTTTATATTCTTCTCTGGGATTCTTTTTCTTTTCTTTTTTTTCCCTGCCATCTGTTTTAATTTTCATATTATTTATCAGGGGATTTATTTTGATTTTAAGTATTTCTTTCTGATTGAAGGTTCTGAGGGTTAAGATGTCTGTTTGAAGGCAAAACTGTAACAACAACTGGAGGGACCAAAACTGGGTCCAACTATTTACAAGGTAAGAGTTTTAAATCTTCATTTGAAGGGCTTTGCATAAAGTTCCTTCTAAGATTATTTTATATTGGGGTATTTTCAGCTTGAACTTTCTATATACGTTTATCTTTATGATATGTACTTCGTTATTTATTCTATCTTCCTCTTTCTTATTTCTTCTAGTCTCCTTCTTTCTACTCTTTCATTTTACCGTTTTTTTGCACCTTTTTTCTCCCTCTGGCCATTTACCTGCTGAGTCTGGGTTCAGGTGAGTTCGAGGAAGTTTCTTTTTACAGGTTTTCTATTGTTCTGATCGATATGCAAGTTGCACTGACACGGAGCAACTTCAGTTTGCTTCCATTCAGTGCGGTGCCTAGCCACGCCCCCTCAGCAAAGAGAATCTTAATATCACAATGAAAGTAGGTATGGTATGTTTCCCAGTGATCTTGCCTTATAAGCTATAAATCAACATCCTTGTCCTACAAATCCTCTCAGATATACATCCTTGAGGATTGGAACTTGGAAAATGTTTTAACAATTTGAGTTATTTTATTGTATTGTGGACTATATTTTGTGATGAGTTTTTTTCTATACTTTCAAGTTTTTACTTGATCTTTGCGTTGTAAGTTCTTTTCAATAATTTCTGCTTTTTTGTTGGCCTTTCTTAGTCCTGTTTTATTGTAGCCTCTTCTTTCTTTAAAAAAAAAAAATCTTAAAGGGTATGTCCACCCTTAAAAATAATTTTTTATATGTTATTCCCCCTGTCCCCCCAGCCCCAACTATTTATTTAATATTTATTTAAATTATTTATTTAATCAGAAAATGCCCCAAACTTTACTTACCTCCCCTCTTTCCTCCGCCGTGCTGCCGGCCCTCTGCTTGCGAGAAAATGCAAGCAGAGGGGCGGGACCGGCAGTCGCGTCTGTGATTGGCTGAGCGGCAGCCAATCTCTGCTTCCACTAGGTGGAGGGAATCCTAATCGGGAGGGAGAGTGAGGGGTAAAAGGGCTGCAGTACGCATGACAAACTTCTCCCGGAGGCCAGATAGGAGGCAGAGAGTGGGATGTGAGTTCCTGGACCGTTCTTTCCAGTTCCTCTTTGGCTCCTCTCCATAGTGTAGTGTACTTTCTTTCCATCTGTAATGGACTTACAGATATAACAGTGGTGACGAAGATGGGATATTTAGTGACTTCATAAAGATTTAAGCTCACTGCATAAATAGAACACAAAAAGGAAGCACCAAACTGTAAGTGTGCAAAAAAAACAAAACAAAACAATTGGAAACATGGCTGGATATATTGGACACATTACTGCAGGTTACACCACCATTAGGATATTCATATCTGGTAGATTTCTGGTCCCACCATGATTATAACAGTAACACTGTACAACAATATTTGTTGATAGGGCAGCCAACCCTATAGAAAACTAAAAACAATAGAAAAACACTAGAAAACCAGCAAGGGAATTAGGGGAACTGATGTCACCAAATCCTGCCAGTATTGCGACACAGTTATAAAGAACTTAATCAGGCCATCAACAGGTCAAACTGCACATCTGTGGATGCACAGCTCTGTTCAAGTTTGAAGATTTAAGAAAATGTATTTTGATTGCTTTAGATCAGATCATTGTTGCACTATTATGCAGCCATTGAACCAAGTAAAGACTCATTTACACTTCACAAAAAGATTGTTTATAAGGAAAGCAAAATACTGATCACTGCCTTAATCACTGGATCACTGCCTTAATACTCGATCTCTCCTGGAGGCTTCAATTTAACTTCATTCTCATTCAATTCCTTTAATCCCACTTTGTAGATCAGCCATATGTTAATATAAAAATGAGACACTTTCTTTGTTGTATTACCCTGATGTTCATAAGTAATGGAGCGCTTCTGGGGCTTTTTGAAAAAAGAGTTGGTAACTAAGTCTGCATTGGTTTGCATAATGAAACAATAGCCCTGATCATTAGTTTTGCTGATGACTATGAAATCAGGGGAAGTGATTTGTCTTAAGGGTTTCTCTGTTTATGAAAATTTAGTTTTTACTTGTATTTCTTCTTGCTACAACAAGGCTGTTGCAGATATTCTTTATTTGAAATTGCTTCTTGATTCTTAGGTTTTGTGGGCAATGCTATTCATATAGCATGAGACTGAAAGACGCCTTCTGTTATAAGAAGGTGTTTCTCTGCTTTCATGCTCAGTGAAGGGCTTTTTGCTTCTTTTGGCCCCTCTCTCCCTAAGCTTTCTAGCTGCCTTTTCTACATATTCTTTATTATAATAATGAATCAACATTGATTTGGATAAGCCAATGGGTTTTTTGGGGATTAATGGGATGGGCATGTTCATCCTTAAAACAAAAAACAGGTGACTTGTCAGTTGACTTGTCAGCAACCCTAACTACTATTTTCCCCAGATTATTACTTGCATTTGTAACCAGATATTTAAAGTTCAATCCCATTCTGGCAAAGGTATCTGCTTCCTTCCTCTGCTCAAAGAGCTTTTTATATGCTTGAGCATGTGCATGGGAGGCAGAGGTTGAAGTCAATCATTGGTTGTGATATCAGCAGTCACAACCATGATGTCTGCATGGAGGGAGGGGCCAGCCAGAATAGGGACAATTATTATCCTTAAAGAATATCTATACTCTAAAAATTAACTATTAAAAATGGAAAGTACCTGGGGCAGGGAGGTCGGATTGGTTATTCCTACCTCACAATATCATTTTGTTGAGGAGCTACAGCAGTAACAGTTTACATTTGCCAGGTTAGTCCTGGACTATTCCTGTATTAAAGATAGTGCTTAAGCCAGGAGGAAGACAGGCAGAATCAGTTTTCTTTGGACTGGTGCTCCTCACAGAAACAATATTGGGAGGTAGGAATTACCAGTCCGTTATACCTGTCCCAAGTACTTTTCATTTTAACTGCTTTCTTAAATAAACTTTATACACAATTATACACAGTTATCCTTTAAATATCTGGTTAGTAATGCAGGTAATAAAGTGCAAAATATATCAGTTGGGGTTGAGGGCAGGTAACTGACAATTGACCAGTTTTTGGTTATAATGATGATCTGAAAACAGAAAATATTCTTATGAACACCTCTGGCTACATGAAAATGTCTAATTTTAATGTGAAGGAATAAAATTGTTTCATTATCAAAGCTTTGAGGTATCTCCTTATTACCAACTATTTTTTATTTGATAATAAATATTTTTATCAGATGTGGGGAGCACCCATGGAGTTTATTATTTTTTCCGTAGAACACGCATCTGACCCTAATATGCAGTTAAACCGATAGTAAACCGGTTAACGCGACATTAACTCCATATAGTTGCCCGGTGAGTCTGAGTAAATCGGCTCCAATGAGTATAAAAAACATATTTTGTTTATAGATATATAGATGAAATTATATGTATATGGGATGACACTTTAGAAAGTGCTGGGATTTTTGTAAGATACTATAATAATATCTCTAATTGTATAACATTTACATCTAGGTTAGATAAGGTAACCATGGAATTCCTGGATGTTATGTTTAATATAAGAGATAAAGAAATAACTACAGACCTGTACACAAAGTACATTACTAGGAATACCGTCCTACATGTCCATAGTTAACACCCAGGACATGTTATTAAAGGAGGTGTCCATCCCCATCCCCCAATTAAAATGTGACCTACCTTTTAACTCTGCTCCATATGGTTGTCCTGCAGAGCCTGATGAAAGTACAGAAAAGTGAAGAGTAGGAGTCTCTCTGTGTGTAATCCGATGCCTGCTACTTCCTGCTTCTCTTAGAGACCTCTGGCATGTACAATGGTGCTCTCCCCCCCGCCCCCTCTGGAACTGTTTCGGTGCTGCATCTTGATTTAAAACAAAACTTTATACACTGTAGGCACCCCCATCCCTAAATGCCAGATTGAAAACCTAAAAATCAGCCTGAAATGTACTTACCCAGCTTCCTCTGCTGAACTGCAGCTGTGTCTGTTATTGACTGACTCTCAGCCAATCACAGACACGGCTGCTGTTCTGGCCCCTTCTGCTCTTCAGTTCATGGAAGTAGCATAAGAGACTGGGACCGAAGTAGCGAAGGTGGGCAAGTACATTTCAGGGCAGATTTTTAGGTTTTTTTCATAGGGGCATTTCTGCAATTTCTGCATTTTTTCATCATGGGACACATTTCAGGAAAGGGCTATGGAACTGTGTGACATTGGCATATGATAGGCCCATTTTAATAAAAAGATCAGATTTATTAACCCAGAGTAAAAATAAGCAATATTCCAAGACTTCATCCTGTAGTTGGACCATCAACTACTTTGACCAGGTCCGCCACAAACTGTGGGCTCTGTATCACCTTTTGCTGGGCCTTGGATTACCATCTGCCAGGACCTGGATAACTAGTGGCTATTTCAGGTAAGTATCGTTTAATGTATTGGCGCTTGGTCGGGTCTTGTTGATGATCTGACCTGTGGATAATCAATCATGCCCTTAGTAAATGGCTCTTTTGCCCGACTGAGCACCCATAAATGAGAGTTGGCTGAACAGCCATTTCAATCATGGGTCGGCCCCACAATTGCACATGTGTATGAACCTTAAGTTATGTGAAACTGATGACCTAACAAAAGGAAGTTTCCTGTGAGTGTAACAAACTTGTGAGTGGCCCTTTCTCTTAAGGACCTTGATCTCAAGGACATAAAAAAAGAAGGACACTTAATCATTTGATGGTTGTATGGTGTGTGTGAAAGTTTGAAAATAAGGATTGTTTGACAGTTTGAAAATAAGGATTGTTTGTACTGTTAAAAACTATGTGTGCAGGATTGAGTGTGCAGGAAGCAGACTAATCTTTCTTCTTCCAGTTAAAGGGGTGTGCTGGACTTTTATATTCTAGTATTGTACCTGTTGTAATCACAAACAGGCTGTGAAAGGGTTATAAGTGTTTGGTTTTTTTTCCCTCTCTTTCTGGCTCTTGCACTAATTGGTGTGGGGGTTGGGGCCTATTAGTTAAATAGGATTCACAGTTGTGTGGGCCTGTGGTTTGGACCTAACAAAGGAAGTTTCCTGTGAGTGTAACGAACTTGTGAGTGCCCCTTTCTCTTAAGGACCTTGATCTCAAGGACATAAAAAAAGGACATTGAAACAAGAAGGGCAATTAAACAAGGTTTGTGCGTCATATGTGGTGGTGTGTATTAGAAGGGACAGTTTTGTCAGTACCATGCAATGTGCATCGTGCCACATGTATAGAACCTGGAGCGACGTTCCGGGGAACCTATGTCTGTGTCAGTTGAGTGTTGCCCGTTTGGAAGCTGAGGTGAGAGTCTAAGGGGGCAGCTTGCAGCATTGCGGGGATTGGCAGAACTGGGGGTCAGCAGCACTGGCTGGGGCCAGTAAAAGAGGTGGTGGAAGAGGGACAAGAAAGGATGAGGAAGGAGGTAGTTTTTGTTGGGTTACTAGGGGAAGTGGGTGGGGGACGGAAGAGTAGGGGGGCTTCTTCCCAGATTGTCCATCCCAACAGATTTGCCGCCTTAGGTAATGAAGTGGAGGAGGACATCTCGGAATTAGCGTGTATGGAGGGGGCTAGTCCCTTGAGCACCCAGGGGACTGCCATCTCTGATACAAGGGAGGAGGAACGAAGGGTCAGGAATGCAAGGCAGGTGGTAGTGGTAGGGGACTCCATTATAAGGAAGGTAGATAGGGTAATCTGCCGCCAAGACCCTACATGCCGAACTGTGTGTTGCCTGCCTGGTGCTAGGGTTCGGCATGTGGTGGATCGTGTAGACAGATTATTGGGTGGGGCCGGGTGTGACCCGGCGGTCTTGGTTCACATTGGTGCCAATGACAAAGTAAGAGGTGGAGGTGAGGTCCTTAAACATGATTTCCGAGAACTAGGGGCCAAGATAAAAGCAAGGACCTCCAGGGTAGTGTTTTCAGAAATACTACCGCAGCCACGTGCTAAGCCAGGGAGACAGCGGGAGCTTAGGAGCATTAATGCGTGGCTAAGAGAGTGGTGTAAGGAAGAAGGGTTTGGGTTTATTGGGAACTGGGCAGACTTTGCTGTCGGCTACAGGCTCTTTAGTAGGGATGGGTTGCACCTCACTGATGGTGCAGTCTCACTGGGATAGATTGTTCAGGAGGAAAGCAGGGTGTAGATAGGCCAGTGGTGGGTGGAAAGGGGGGTGGGGCTAGCATAGGGGATAGGGAGGAATGTGTATCAAAGTGTACGAATAAATTACAGGATCATAATCTAAAATGTATGTTTGCAAATGCGAGAAGCCTGGCTGACAAAATGGGTGAATTGGAAATGATGGCATTGAATGAAAAGTATGATGTAATAGGTATAGCAGAAACGTGGTTGAACAGTTCTCACGACTGGGCTGTAAATATAGAAGGATATGCCTTGTTTAGGCAGGACAGAAAAAAAAGGAAAGGGGGAGGAGTATGTGTATATGTTAAAAAAGAATTGAAGCCAAATTTAAAAGAAGAGATAGCTGGTGATATGTATGATAAAGTGGAGGCAATATGGGTGGAATTAGGCAACAGGAAAGGGGGTAATGTCATTGTTGGTGTCTGCTATAAGCCGCCAAATGCTAGCAGAGAGGAGGTGAGTCAACTTCATATGCAGTTGGCAAGGGCTGCAAGTTTGGGGAGTGTGCTCATTATGGGGGACTTCAATTACCCTGACATTGATTGGTGTGGTGGAACTGCCATCACAGAAAAAGGCGATGAGTTCCTGAATTTGCTGCAGGATAATTTTCTCTCACAGGTGGTTGAGGTTCCTACTAGAAAAGGAGCTCTGTTTGATCTGGTAATATCTAACATTGTGGAGCGCATTATAGATATAAAGGTAACTGGAGGCTTAGGGAATAGTGACCATGAAATAGTGGCATTTGGACTTTGTTATCGAAAGGAAAAGTGCGCTGGGTTAACAAAGACATTTAATTTCAGGAAAGCAAATTTTCCCAGGTTAAAAGCATCTCTTCAGAATGTCAACTGGGATAATGTATTATCAGGTAAAGGTACTGAACAGAAGTGGACTGTGTTCAAGGGGATTTTAAGCCAGTTCACATCTAAATGTATACCCTTGGGAAATAAATGTAAAAAAAATAAACCCGCGCCCATGTGGCTGAATTCTGATGTAAAGAGGCAAATGGTAAGGATTAAAAAGGCATTTAAAACCTTTAAGGCCGAGGGAACGGAAAGGGCCTTTAGGGAGTATAAAAACTGTAACAAGGAGTGTAAGAAAGCAATCAAACTAGCTAAAATTAATAATGAAGTTAGGATAGCTGAAGAAAGCATCACTAAGCCTAAACATTTTTTTAAGTATATTAATAGTAAGAAGATGAGGACTGAGAATGTGGCACCATTAATTAATGGGGATAAGTTAGTTACGGAGGATGGCGATAAAGCAAATGTCTTGAATAATTTTTTTTTCCTTTGTATACACTATAGAAGATCCAAGTACAGATATCATAGAGTATAGTAGCAATAAAGGTATACAAGATTCAAGTTCACTTTGGTTAACCGAGGATATGGTACAGAAAGAACTAAATAAGGTTAATATTAGTAAATCTCCTGGACCGGATAAAATACATCCTCGGGTACTTAAGGAGCTAAGTTCAGTTTTATCTAGGCCATTGTTTCTTATTTTTGCTGATTCCCTCATGTCCGGTGGTGTGCCTCTGGATTGGAAAAAGGCTGATGTTATTCCAATATTCAAAAAGGGTAGTCATTCACAGCCGGGTAATTACAGGCCTGTAAGTTTAACTTCAGTGGTGGGGAAGATCCTGGAAAGTTTAATAAGGGAACATGTTCTAGAGTATGTTTCAAGGACTGACATTATAAGTAGTAACCAGCATGGATTTAGGAGGAATAGATCTTGTCAAACTAACTTGCTTGGCTTTTATGAGGAAGTAAGTAGAAATTTAGACTCTGGTATAGCAGTAGATGTAGTTTACTTGGATTTTGCAAAGGCTTTTGATACAGTCCCCCATAAGCGACTAATGAATAAGCTAAGGTCTGTTGGTCTGGGGAGTCACATTTGTACATGGATAGAAAATTGGTTAAAGAATAGGATGCAGAGAGTAGTTGTTAATGGGGCTTCATCATTATGGACTAAAGTGCTAAGTGGGGTGCCACAGGGTTCTGTGTTGGGGCCGCTTCTATTTAATCTATTTATAATATTTGGAAGTGGGTATTGTCAGCAAGGTTTCTGTGTTTGCTGACGACACAAAACTTTGTCGACCATTAAAAACTTCAGAGGATGTGCAATCGTTCAAGGGGATCTGATAGATTATCTCATTGGGCTGCTAAGTGGCAGATGAAATTCAATGTTGATAAATGTAAGGTGATGCATTTGGACTTAAAACTTGTGCTACTTATACTATAAATGGCTCTGTGTTAAGTGAATCCCTGTTGGAAAGGGATCTTGGAGTTTTGGTGGATAACAAACTTAAAGGTAGCAAGCAGTGCCAGGCGGCAACAGCCAGAGCCAGCATGGTATTGTCTTGTATAAAGCGAGGTATGGATTCAAGGGAGGAAAATGTAATTCTCCCTCTTTACAAAGCATTGGTAAGGCCTCATTTGGAATATGCAGTGCAATTTTGGAATCCTGTGTACAAAAAGGACATCTTTGAAATGGAAAGGGTTCAGAGAAGGGCAACTAAATTAATAAGGGGATTGGGGGAGCTTGAATATGAAGAGAGACTGGAAAAGTTACAATTATGTACACTGGAGAAAAGGTGCTTGCGTGGGGATATGATTACTGTGTATAAATACATTAATGGGCCATATAATAAACTATCTGGGGCATTGTTCACCAATAGAACATGTCAAAGGACACGAGGACATCCCTTAAGACTTGAAGAAAAAAGGTTTAGGCTTCAAGCTCGGAAAGGGTTTTTCACTGTGAGAACGGTAAAGCTATGGAACTGTCTTCCAGTGGACGTTGTTATGGCAGGTTCATTGGTCATTTTTAAAAAAAAGCTGGATGAGTTTCTGCAAACAAGGAATGTTACAAGTTACTAGTATTGATACATAAAGTAGAGTTGATCCAGGGAAATTTCCGATTGCCACTTGGAGTCAGGAAGGAATTTTTTCCCCCTTCATAAATTTGGTGGGGTTTTTTTGCCTTCCTCTGGATCAACAGTTAGGCAGGAAATGATGATATTGCTAGATGGGTTGGACTGGATGGACGTATGTCTTTATTCAACCTCAAATACTATACATAGATTATTGTTACTTATGACATAGAAAAGCACAATTTAAAGTGCAAAGATACTTTACATATGTAGGCAAAATTTATTACAAAATATATGTATACACACACATTTCATATATGGGTCAAATTTAAATACTGTATCTGAAAAATGTCCTATATGAATGTTCTTTGGAAAAACCCTTTTCAGGCAGACAAACAATGTATTAATGCAAAAGACAAGAATTTCATTGCATTTAATATAATTACCTTAAGGTCACCACACAATTATAGATGTTTCTATTCTATTGAGCATGCCAGTTTATTATTTCATTTGCACCAATTTAAAATCAAGTTTCTTTTTTTGCTTTCCACATCTTGAATGGTAAGGCCAGAATTTTTTGCCCATTGTACAAGTTTCTGATGAGTTATTTTATTGAATTGTAACAAACAGGCACATTTGCAAAATTGAAAAGCAATTCTTGTCGGTGCTGCAATTGATTGTTTCGATTAATAGGTGTTTTATTGACTAAAACAGTTTTATATTTAACTAACCTAATTTGTTTTATGGTGGGATTAAAGGGTATCTAAGCCACCACTGTACCGTATTTTGGTCTGTCCCATTTCTTTAGCTATCGAATCTGAAGCTTCTTACATTTCAGCTGTCAATCTAGTGCCTTATTATCATAAACTCTTCTGTTATGGATAGTTTTGGTGAAGCTGGAATGTTGACACAGAGAACCTCAGAGTATGTGTTACTTACATGTATTCACTAAAATTTTTTTTTTAGTTTGCATGCTCTTTAATGAATAGTCCATGGATGGGTTGGAGGACTTGGAACTTTGGAGTGCAATTAGTTCTAAAAAAGGCTTTTGATCAATTTTAAAGGCATAAGCTTTAGCAGCAGTTCTCTTATACTAAGTAGTAATATCATGCTTAATCCAATTATTTGGATACATTTCTTGGGGAGAAATTCTATTAAAGGGCATGTCCACCCCTTTTTTAACTTTTAATATATTGTAGGGTTTCCTCCCCCAGCCCCAACTGCATTATTTTTATGTCCAGAACCTCTCCCGATCTTGCTTTCCCTCTTTCCTCCGCCTTACTGCCCAGCCCTCTGCTTGCATGAAATTGCAAGCAGGGGGCCGGACCGGTAGCCGCATCCGTGATTGGCTGAGAGGCAGCCAATCACAGACGAGGCTGCCAGCAATTCAGAACACGGGGGGAAAGAGGGAAGGTAAGTAAAGATCGGGGGAGTTTCTGGACATAAGAATATAGCAGTTGGGGCTGGGGGAGGAAGCCCTACAATACCCCAAGGGGATTTTACACTAGGGGGAGGGAAAGGAAAATGGGAGGTAGATGGAGGGGGGGTGGAGGTGGAGGAGGGCTGCTCTGAGCAAGCCAAAAACCTCTAAGAGGAAGCCTCAGAGGTGGAAACAATTTCCCTCCCTGTAGTGCTCCTGGTGGCAAGTTTTTTGGACTTTGGAGGGACTTTACAGGAGAACCATTTGGAGCAGGAATGTAAGGTAAGAACTTTTATACACTACTGGGGCCAGTAGTGAGTTAAATTATAGTTTTGGGGGCGGACATGCCCTTTAAGTCTCAATTAAAAGTCTGGGGTCATTTCAAGTTAAAAATGCAGTTTGTGAATACCACAATACACTAACAGGGAGATTCAATAAAAGTTCTTATCGTTTAAAATGGTGCTAATTTTGCCCAACCAATCAGATGTTAACTTACAAATGTTAAATAACATCTGATTGGTTGGGGCAAAATAAGCACCATTTTAAATGATAAGAACTTTTATTGAATAACCCTGTAAGTAAAATATATGCCGTATGTTATAAAATAATCACTTTGCAACGTCTACTCTATTAGAGGATTGAGGAAGGCAAGGGGCACTCCCTAGAGCCCACAAAAAAAATGCAACTGTAACACGATCTTACATTGGGTAGCATTGGTTTTTCATCAGTTTTGGTGATAGCCCATTATGCATCTTTGTGATGGACCAGTGGGATGAACTGGGAGAGTTGTAATAGTAGGTCTACAGGGGACACTGAGGGGGGGACTCTAACCTAGGGAGACTTGGGGGGGGCTCAAACCTTGGGTCACGAAGAGGGAGACTCTTAGTGCTTGGGATGCTGAGGGGTGACACTGGGCCTCTAGCACCCATTAATTTAATAGGCTTAATGACTAGTAATTCTATATGTATTCATTTATTGGTTGTCCACCTTGCATGATACATACAAGCAGGTCAAGCATCACTATTTATATGGTGATTGAAAATATTCATGTCTTAGGGCTAGGCCCCACTAAGCAGCTCACAAGAATCGCACGACGCAGCAAAATCACAATGTCATGATTTATGTGCACTACCCATGTGTGCTGCGATTCCTTTGATGTTACCCTATTGCCATGCATTCAATGCGCACCCAAAATAGTGATCGCATGCACCACAAGAAGGGTCTGCAGCACAGCACAGGGCAACAGTGATAGTGGGGCCATCCCCGATCTCTTTTATTGGTGTGCGCTGAGCACTGCACTAACACAGCGCAAAGCGCACACCAAAATAGCCTAGCGGGGCTTAGCCCCAATACCGTTACTTTTCTAGGATAAGTGCAGTGTTTTACATGATATATTGGGGTGAGTCACTTGATCCATTATATTAATATCCAGTACCCCTCTATAATAACACTATATAAAAAAAAAAATTACATCAGAAATGAATGTTTGGTTACCACAGATGAGGCTGCTGGTTAACAGAGGGAACGAAGGTGGGTTAGAACATTTCCGGGCACTTTTTAAACATTACAGTATAGAGTTTAAGGTTTGGGGGGTCCCCCACACTGAGTGATTTTACTTTTTTTAAAAGAAGAAAGCAGTTCCGAGGGAGCAAGAGGGAGTGAGTGAGAGTTCCCCTGCACATGCCAGAGTCCTCTAAGAGGACAGGGAAGGGGCAGATACCGGATGACATACAGGGATTTTACTCTTCAGTTTCCTAGACTTTCATTAGGAACTGCAGGACAACCATAAGGAGCTAAGAAAGGTGAGGATTTTTCAACTCTACATAGTGGGGCCAGCAGTGGGTCAAATTTTAGTTTGGGGGGCCATTCCCTTTAAGTTTTGGACTTTAAGCCATAAAAAATCGCCAAGTTTGAGTTGGAAATTTCAGTTTGCGTCAAAAAAAAAAGAAAAAGTGAATTGAACGATTAATGGATATTTCCCATAAGCTCAAGTTATGCTATCATCTTAAATAACACTGACCCCAGCACTTGCTCCTGTCTCCCATATTGAGACAAAAAGTGGAAAGCTCACTACTTACCGATCCTGCGGCTGCTGTTTCTTTCCTGCCAGCTCCCCCGTGCCCGTGTTAAATATAGGTGCTGCATCGTGAGTTAGGGAGTGTGACAGACGAGCGCTGAGAGGAGAGCCACAGCAGCCACAGGATCTCTGTAAGTAGTAAGTAGGTAAGTAGTGAGCTCTACGCATAGGGGCCTGTTATACTTTTCATTTAGCAAGGGTCATTTTGGGGATTTAGTGCCCTATTATTGCATTTTTATTAAATTTTATTGAATGCCTTTTTTTAAATTTGATATCTGTTGCACAAGGGGCTTTACTAATTGAATAGGTGATATTATAGTAGAGATGGCCGGTTCGCGGACCCGAACCCGGATCCGCCGCGGATTTCTGCCGTCCGCAAACGGCGGATTATTCCGGACTTTCCGGACTTCCGAACTTCCGAACTGCGGATTTTTTTTTTTTACGAAAATTTTCGAAAATACGAGTATCTCCGTAATTACGAGGATCTACGATACTTGCGGGACACGGAAAAACCGAAGATCCTCGTAATTACGAGGATTCACGTAATTACGAGGATTCACGTAATTACGAGTATTCTCGTAATTACGAGAATACTCGTAAAAACGAGTAATTCGTGTAAAATTTCAAGACGGAGCAAGCCACATGATCCAAATTAGCCAATCATTGGATTAAACAAGTATGTTAACTTGGATAAAATTCCTACAGTCCCCCATTTTCTGCTGGATGGATATTTTCAATGTTTACTGAATTGGTATACCGGCAGCAACGGATCCCTGCTGGATTGTGTACATATTGGGATTGAACTAAAACAGACTCTTGTGGATATTATCTTCCCCGGATATGGATATATGAACAGAGTATATATTTAACATGTAGCCCATAATGTGGGTGGATTTGTTGCGAGGGCTGGTATGTATGTGACAGCTTTGCATGTCATGTGCGCAATTTGCGACCAACCCGGTCCGTGAAAATTATATAAATTAGTTGGACTTACCTGTTTACTTATGACCAATGTGATATTTAATAATTTCTTTGACTACACATTTATGGGTATTAATGTACCACTTATCTCTATGCGATCTGCATATAAAGTGTTAACATTGCTTGTTATTTGGGGATGAATGTAATAGGTTCTTTAGTATAATCACAAGCCCGCCCCCCAATCACGCATGCTATACAACCACAATAGCAACGTGATTGAAGCTTACGGATGACGTCATCCAGTCGCACGATTATGGGAGGGGCTAGCTTGGGTTTTTAAATCAACGGAAGGTGACGGTAGAATCATGCTGAAGAAGCTCCCAGCACCGGCGTCGGAGTGAAACGCGTTCAGTGAACGCCTCTGTTTGCATTATCTATCCCTCCAGACCGGTATAAGTATACCTTTGTTTGAATGTATTTGTGATTGATCAGTTGATTCACTATGTATTCTGTTACACTACATTCTATATGATACCCAGTGTTTATACTCCATGAGGGTTAGATATGCGGTTTTTAATTGTTTTTAATCTGTGTCCCCATCATTATATTTAAATAAAGGACGGTTTTATATATTTACTAGACAGTGTTGCAGTCTACTTTGCTTTCTTCTATTTTGATTAATGCATTATTACTATACATTAAAGTACATTAAATATTAAAGTGCATGTGTTATTGCTTTATATAAACAACATTTTTTAAAACTTTTATAACATTTAAAAGTGATAAGGTGCTTCGATGTTATTAATGGGTGTGCTAAAGTGCTACTTTTAAAACAATATTGTCTTAATTACATATAAGATGCTGGTTATTCCGTTAACTATAAATCAATTCTTTTCCACTTTGTTTCTTTTATAGAAATGCTTCGATTCATCTGCAGATCTAGGATAAAGGAGGCTTTAGAATAAAAGGTAAGCATTTTAACTTTACATAGATTACTACTTTAGACAGATTACTATATGTGTTAAGTAGTGTTTTTATCGATATCTATATTGATTGCTTTGTTCATTGTACATTATCTCCTTATATTATTAGTGCATTGTTTTGCTGGCTTGATTTATATCTTTTATAGAAATGCTTCGATTCATCTGCAGATCTAGGATAAAGGAGGCTTTAGAATAAAAGGTAAGCATTTTAACTTTACATAGATTACTACTTTAGACAGATTACTATATGTGTTAAGTAGTGTTTTTATTGATATCTATATTGATTGCTTTGTTCATTGTACGTTATCTCCTTATATTATTAGTGCATTGTTTTGCTGGCTTGATTTATTTATGGTTAAACCATCCTTAAGGTTATAAAAACCACACAAAAAAAGGCACGTTTCTGTGCCTCAATTGCCAAGTCTGCACAGCAATAATAAAAGGAGATTCCTTAGCACATCCTTCTAAAGGTACGAGCATTCGTCTAAGGGATTTCGCTAGTTGTGTCACTGCAGGCATAATCTATATGCTGAAATGCCCGTGTGGCTTAGCGTATGTTAGAAAAACGAAAAGACCAGTAAGAGTACGCATAGGTGAACACAAACGTAATAAATCTAAATGTAATCTGGAAAAAAATGAGAATGTTACTCCAGTCTCTATGGGCAAACTTGTGTCCCAATCACTGTGCACAAATGTGTGTCCCAATCACTGTGGGCAAACAGTCATTGTGTCCATCAGTTAAGTCAGCCCTCCAGTCCACCAGCCAGTGTTATTCAGCCCATCACACCCACATTAACAAGCCTAAAAGGCACCATTCAAAAGGTATTTCAGGTGGCAAAGACCCTAGAGACATGTTTGCTCAGCGTGTTGCTGTTCAAAGCAGTGTATTGGATGGCAATTGTTGTAGTTTGGTTTGTAGTTACTAGGGGTACTTTTGTTTCAGAACATTTTATGTTAGGGTTTCCTGGTTTGTAGGATAAATATTGAAGTTCTCCTCGCACTCCTGTATTTCAGACTCTTTGAGTGGTGCTGTGTCCTCTAAGCTGTTTAACCACCAACAAGCAAAGTAGAGTCAAAATAGATAAAGATCGAGAACTGCACTTGGTGAATTCAAACTTTTATTGTGACATAGGCATGTGCACAACGTTAAGGGGTTTCCCCCTTCCTCTGGTGCATAACTACACAAACAGTTTACTGGTTTAAATAGTGAAAAACTGCCCTCCCTTAATGGGTGGGACTAAAGAAACATGCTGTGATTGGTGCTGTGATGTGTTAAGTAATTTTTTTTTTTTAATAGCAAAGATTGATTACTAAATTTTATCAATGACTGTATTGATTGCTGTGTCCATTGCACAAAATTTCCTTATATTGTTAGTACATTATTCATTATTAGTACATTGTTCGTTGTTAATAAATGAACCTGATTTGTAAATAGCTAAACCGTCCTTAAGGTTATAAAAAGCACTTGAAGCTTATATCTTCATTCAGACCCAGGGGATGTACCGTGTTGAGGCGGTGTATCCAAAATACTTTTCTTTGTAAGAGTTTTTTTTATCATAGTCTCCTCCTCGTGGTGACTTTTTGACCACCTCCAACACCAGCCATCTCACCTGGGCTGCATTGTGACCTTTGTTTTTAAAATGTCTAGAGACTGGGGTGACGTTCTCATTTTTTTCTAGATTACATTTAGATATGTTTCGTTTGTGTTCACCTATGCGTATTCTCACTGGTCTCTTCGTTTTTCCGACATACGCTAAGCCACACGGGCATTTCAGCATATAAATTACGCCTGCGGTGACACAAATAGCAAAATTCCTTAGACGGATGCTAGTACCTTTGGAAGGATGTGCTAAGGAATCTCCTTTTATTATTGCTGTACAGACTTGGCAATTGAGGCACGGAAACGTGCCTTTTTTTGTGTGGGCTAAATAACTTTGTGTATCCATTGTGGTTTTTAGGTCAGAGTGAACTATTTGACAACTATATGTTGTTACTCCTTTTATATGAGAACAATGGGTACTCTTTGAATAAATTGCCATAGTGCCATTTTCCTAGTATAGGCCAGTATTTTTTAATTATGTTCTTGATTTTGAATGATTGTGTACTATATGTTGTAACAAATGGTATTTGGTTTGCAGACAGTGTTTTCTGTTTTTTCTTAAGGAGTGTGTGTCTTGGTGTACTGAGTGCTTTTCCTTCTGCTTCTATGATTGTATTTGTATAGGTCAGTTCTGAGGCTAGATTCTTCTTTGCTCACCATAACATCCATAACTTCTGTTTGTACAGTGAATTTGAGATGTTTGTGCCATGTATTAATCTCTTGAGTAAATGTCTCCAAATCTATCTCTGTACCTGACCACAACATGAAGATATCATCCACAAATCTCATTTCTCTCAAGAATTTTTGAACTATATTTTGTGTTACATATTATATGTTCTTTTTCAAAGTTTGATACATATATATTTGCATATGCATATGGTTTGTATAATATTGGCAACATGTAGAAATTTCATATTTTTGGATTGCCTGAAACTGCACTGTTGAGTTCAGAATTTAAATTCTTGGTAGAGTCTTAATAAGTTAATCTTTAGGAAGTAAGAGCAGTGGTGCAACACTTATGTGGCAGATTGAAAATCTGCTCAGGGCAACATCACCAATGCTAATATTTTCCTATGGCCCACATCTGCAAGGGGGCAGTGCCAGAGCTACTGTATTTCTCTCTGGGTGCAGTTGTTTATTTCAGTGAACACACACCTTTTAATATCTGGTCTTGTTCTAAGTGATTGGCGGATTGCTGATGTCATGCTATTCTTTTAAAAGGGATCCTATTGTCAGCCAGAAAATTATAGACCTGTCAGTTTGACCTCTATGGAACGAAAGCTATTAGAGATACACTAAGAGATAAGATATTCAAATATATTTTAGATCACAGCATTATTAGTACAAGGTCTTAGGATGGTGTTATGCCTAAGATATTTGTCTTGGCATTCGCCACTAGCAAGCAGACGATCAGGACAAATTACTGTTGGTCATGGCAAAAGTAGCCACAGCTGACAGTTTGCCAAGACAGATCATGCAGTCCGATAGAAGACTGCATTATCAGCCTTGATTTACTGGAATGTACTACCTTGGTCGCAGCCGCACTTAAAATCACTTCCGGTTTTTCGGGCCAACTTACCAATACACAGAAATATTGGTTGGCCAGCCCAAAAAATTTTATTGTGTGTACCCATCCTTATACTTCCAGACAAACCAATTTGGTTGGTATATATTATAGTATAGTCTTGCTTGAATTTTGCTAAAGCTTTTGATACTGTGCCTCATAGGCGACTAATGTATAAACTGAGGACTTTTGACTCAGAAAAAAACATTTGTACAAGGATAGAGAATTGGTCATTGGATTGCAAACAGAGTGGTGGTCAATGGGGCTACATCTATGAGGGCTAAAGTTCTAAGTGGAGTGCCTCAGGGTTCTGTAGTGGGGCACTTCTTTTTAATTTGTTTATAAATGACTAAACTTAGAAGGCGGCATTGAGAGCAAGGTCTCTGTTTGCTGATGACACTAAACTATGCAGAGCTTTGGAAACTTCAAATGATGTGCAATTGTTGCAAGCAGACCTAGATAGATTATCAAAATGGGCAGCAGTATAGCAGATGAGATCCAATGTTGATAAATGTAAGGTGATGCATTTAGGGTTTAACAATCCTTGCAAACAGCAGCAATGGCTAGAGCTAGCAAGATATTGTCTTGTATAAAGAGGAGAATAGATTCAAGAGAGAAAAACATTATACTCCTTCTTTACAAGGCACTGGTAAGGCCTCATTTGGAATATGCGGTGCAGTTTTGGAATCCCATATACAAAAGGGACAACTTGGAAATGGAAGCAGTTCAGAGAAGGGCAACTAAAATAAGAGAATGGAGGGGCTTGAATGGAGGGTCTTGACTATGCAGGCAGATTAGACAAGTTAGGGCTGTTTTCATTAGAGAAGTGGCATTTGTGTGGGGATATGATGACACAATAACCTCTCTGGTGCATTGTTTACTAATCGGATTTTACAAAAGCATTTTACATGGTACCTTTTGTACTTGGATTGAGAAACTGAGAAAGGATAGATTACAAAGAATGGTTATAAATTGAATATTTTCTAGTTGGACCAGTGTTGTGGGTGGGGTTCCTCTGGGTTCTGTCCTTGGTTCAAAATAATCAATGCAAGGAGATGAGGCCAATCATTTACATTGCATTGCACTTGTTTCTTATATACTGCTTATTAACTGATTTATGCTCTAAAGTGTTTTTTTTTTGTTTACATTCCAAGTCTCCTTCTTTCTGTAACTACTATAGCTTTTCAAATTAGTGCAAAAACATTAACTGCTGTATACTGTATATCCCTATATCAGTGCTGGTAAACCCATGGCACGTGTGCCTGAGTGGCACTCAGAGCCCTTTCTGTAGGCACTTATGCACAACAGAATTTTTTTTGTACCAGAAAAGTCAAAGAGACATGGCCTTTCCGGTAACAAGAGAGATCAAAACAAGTATAGAAACAAGGTTGGAAATTGCCAGTAATCAGTTGGTGCACTCTTACAAACACCACCTTACCCTGAGGTTGATCCAATCTGAGAGGAGCACACCACATCAGTGCATAAAAATGTATAGTGAATACAACATTCAATGTTAATCTATAATCAGTTCTACTGTATCTGTCCTTGTATCTGTTTTGAGTTGTTCTCTCTGAGGTAAAACCTCAGTATTCATGTTAAACTTTCGTGTTGGCACTATGCAATATATAAATGGGTTTTCGGCTGCAGTTTGGGCACTCAGTCTCTAAAAAGTTAGCCATCACTGCCCTATATTAATATATAATATATAGGGTTTTATATTAAAAGTATGCTGCAATGCTGAAAAAATAATTGGAACAGTAAAGAAGCGTTAAACTAAAGAAGAGTTAAACTAAAGAAGCCAACGCAAGATGATCATTGATTGAGTTACTTCCCTGAAATGAACCATTTTTGCAAGTACAGTTTAGGGCCAACCAGAGACATAAAAATACCCTTCAGAGATGAAAAATGAATCCTTATATATAGCGTTATTAAATATTAAAGTCCTAGAAGTGAAATTTAATATGAAACTCCTGGTATAGTCAGAGGGCTGCCATCAATACAAAATACATTAAGGATCGGTGAAGTATCATCTGATTCATTTTACAACAGTGTATCAAATAGAGTCACTATCAAAACATCATTTTCTGTCAGTCACACAATGTTCTGTAAAGTAGAGAATAGTCTTGAAAGATATGACTAAAAAATAAATTAAAAAAAGATGTGGCTAGTAATATGAATATAGTGGCTATATTTTATTCAATTGGACACAAATGGAAATTCACAATTAAATTGTCACTTTCAACATTGGTTTGTATTTCATTACACATTTTATACTTTAGTTCTCCTTAAATAATGCATAGATAGTGGTAGTTTCAGATAATTCTCTAGGTCATTTTTGTGGTATAATTACAGTGTGAAAGTAATTTTTGTGTGAAGCAAAACACTACCTTTTAAAGCAGAACTGCATTGTTCTCTGACCCTTTTGTGTTGGCTCTTTCTGCTTCACTGTGTTTTTTTCCCTCGCAGTGGAGTAGTAAGATTTGCTGGGCGAGAGTTTTACAAGGAAGTGAGTCAGAAAGGCGCATACTTGTGTTTGGCCACATGTGCATGACGTCATTGCGTGCGTCCTTTATAATCTATGTTTCCTCTAACACCTTCCTATCACGCTATTTGGATGAGAGGAGGCGTGAGAGGAAATCCATATTATAAATGACATGTGCAATGACGTCAGATGCGAGCATGTGCCTCCCTAATTCTCTTCCTTCCATGCGAGACTCTCGCCCAGTAAATCTCACTACTTCACTGCCAGGAACAAGAACAGAGAGCAGACAAAAGAGCTAACACAAAAGAAAGTTAGTTTAGCAAATGTATTTTTAACATCAAAATAACACAATTCTGTGTTATTCTGTGCTTGGTAGTCTTTTGTTTACACATAACTTGGTTTCACACTGTACATCCCCTTTAAGATTTCACATTTTGCTCTTCATTCTCCAGCTTGATGCTAGTTTCAACTTGTAATATCAAACAATTAGGTATCAGAAAGTCAAATGAGCTCCATTTCATTTTCACAAGAACAATACAAAATATGAAAATATGATGAAAACCTATCCTCACAATAAATCTACTTTCCGAGTTCAAGTGTCAGCAACAGCTGGCAGATTATATATTAAATGTCATTCTGGAGAAAGGCCAAAAAAGACAAATGAATCATAAAGCACAAAATGAATATAGGAAAGACATATTGCAAAGTTAGGTAAATTACATCATTCTACAAGATGTTCCTAGGAAATATGCATAACATGGGAAATTGAGGATTGACAACACAGGATTAAGTTGTGACCTGAAGGACAAATAAGCTCTCCTTCTGAAGATGGAATCTAGGCATTCTAAAACTAGTAAGGGTATTATGACAGCCCTCCAGCACAGCCATGATTTACAATTGCAGTTACTACAACACAAGAAATATTAATGTCTACAACTGTCACACTCTGCATTGCTGTCTATGCATTGAATAAAGTTCTGCAGTTTAATAGTATTTACTTTTTTTTATAGAATTACTCATCATAACATGATGGACCCGGGTCTGGCTGCTCCCAATCCTCATGGAATGGGCAGCAAATGATTAACTTGCTTTATGCACACCTTATATATATTTCTTTTAAGGAAGAGAGAACTGCTGAGTTGGCTGGGGCATAGACACATTTATATATGGT
This sequence comes from Hymenochirus boettgeri, assembly GCA_019447015.1. Lineage (NCBI taxonomy): Eukaryota > Metazoa > Chordata > Amphibia > Anura > Pipidae > Hymenochirus > Hymenochirus boettgeri. The sequence goes on along the minus strand of CM033474.1, from coordinate 69,451,809 downwards.
GTGTGTATTAAAAATAATATCTTACTGAGGAAATAAGCACTAGCAGCTGGGAACACAATCAAACATTTCTGCATTGAAATTCATCCTGGTTGAAAGAGCTGCATTTTTCAGGTCATGCAACAAGAGCCAATATCAACTGTTTTTGCGTGAGATAGTGATTTTCAAGGATACGGGAACTGGATAGGGGACTATTCCCACTCATTCCTTCTATTAACACCCCATTCCCAATATATTATACAGTTTACATCTAATGAATTATATGACTACATCAACAATGTTGTATTCTGATACGTGCTATATAACGGTTAGATTTCAAGCCAAATGCATACTGGAAGAGTGATGCATGTCTTCCATAGGATGTGAATGATAAGATCGTTAAATACCCTGATAGACTGAAGCTTGTTGTAGTCACTGATGTTCAATCTAATTTGAAACTAACTGATTGGTAATTATAGACTTGCAGGACCCAGTTTTATTGAATTTGTTGATTATAATCAATACATTAGGAATTATACTTCCAAAGAACAATTAATCTTACTTCCTCAATCTAAATATAATTACAGTCATTATATACTGTTCTGTTTTGCTATCTGAGGAAATGGAAGTGCCTCCCACTAGAGAATGCCTTCAAAAATGTTGCTGCCACCAAGTGGTTTAGTCTAGCAGTTAGCTGATACAGCAATTATGGGGGACATGTTGTTTGATTCAAGAAAATCTAAACATTATCTAATCTTAATTCCCTTACTTAAGGTTCGTGCACACAGGCAATTTGGCACTGAGCCACAACCCCCAACGCTGACACATTAGCGCAACAAACGTCACTGAAGACCCCCAACCGAACAAATACACACGCGCGATTCTCGGCCAAAACAGCCATTCGTCACGCGAATGTACCAGCGTTGGGGGTCGTGGCTTGGTGCAAACATCGGATGTGTGTACGAGCCTTTAAACTACATAGAAACTTCATAGAAAGTCACATTTTAAAAATATGTAAGCATTCAATCCAATGTTATCAGCAATGTGATCAAGTTGATCTCCCAGATAATTTGCATAGGAGAAAAAAAAAATATCCCATCCTAGCCAAAGAAATAATGTAAAAGGGGAGTCAATATTTTCTTTCTGCTTAAAAAATTATTTATTTAATAATTAAAAGTCCACCCAAGGTTTGTTTATTTATTTAGGAAGTCTCTGTTAATAATAATGAACTTATTTCTATGTTTGTTAAATTATGGCGCATTGTTTTTTCAAGAGAGCAAAATTTGTTTAAGACACATGGACTAACATCCTTAACTGTTACATAAACTTTCACAAGGGACAGATTAAAGAAAGGGCAGCAGCAAATAATGCATATTTATTGCTGGAAATAATTAGATACCTTTGTGCATAACTGCCTTGGGTCAGTGCCATGCACAGAATTGAATTACCGTATTTAATTTCTGCCAACTGTAGCAACCTCATCACTATAGCTTCTTATAGTAGTCAGAGACATAGTAATCACTAGACAATACACACAATAAAATCGCAAACAGCAGAAAGTGAGTTTGTGCCTTTATTCCTAGTATTGATTGAACTTTCTGCATGCGGTTAGCAGCTTACAGGCTACAGCACCACCACATTACTGAGAGCCACTGGAGTGCAAGGCAAATTTGGAAATCGTCTAGTTATACCTGACCTGGACAATGTTAAATCCACCTAAAATACCCTACATTACATAGCTCCCATAATGAGAACTGTGCATTAATACAACATTGTGTGCCATGTTATATGCATGTTAATTTCAGCATTATAAATTGTTGTACTCTAATCTGATTATAAGCCTCAAATAATATGACACAATACAATTTTTTTTTAATTAGACAATGGTTATAAATGGAAGACTGAACTTATTTCTCTACATTTACTGCTTCCTACAAATATTATTAACACCGTCTGTATTAACAGAGAGATGAATGAAAATTTGTAGAAAAGTTTAGCAATTTTCTCCAGGAAAACCTGTTTAAAACCTAATGGAATTCCTATTGTTCACACTGCAATGCTTGCATAAGATGTTTTTTTGGTTTTTTTGACAATGTTCCCATTGCCATTTTATTGCTTCCAATTCCATTTGTACAATTATTAAGGCTATGAGTCTAGGTTAACAGGAATGTCTTTCATTTGTTTTACCGGCATTATCCGGTAGCCTCTGGTGTCTTGCCTTTAAGAAAGGCTGCATGCAACATTTTATGGCATTTCTGTTAACATACTGTTCACATAATACACAGGATTGCACCGGAACGTCTTTGTGCACCATAGCCTTAATTTTAAACTAATTGTACCAGTCCAAACAAAAAAAAACAAACAAAGTTTCCATTAAAGGGCATGCCTACCTGCAAAATAAACTTAACATATTGTAGAGGACCCTAGCCTACCCGCTAGCAGAACTTTACTTACAATCCTTCGATCCCCTGGCACTTTGATATCAGCCCTCTGCTTGCCGGAACTGCAAGCAGGGGGCTGGACCGGCAACTGCATCTCTTATTGGCAGAGAGGCAGCAAATCAGAGACGCGGCTGCTGCAATACAGAATGCTGGGGGGAATGAAGGATTGTAAGTAGTGTTCTGCGTTTTTTTTTAACTAGCGGACTTAGCGGTTTGGGATGGGCTAGTGTGCTCTAAAATATGTTAAGAGTTTTTAGAGATATGGCACCTGGCAGCAAAGAGGGCTCCAGAGGAATGGAGGGAGGGGGGAAGGCTCCCCTGCACATGTCACTTTCCTCTCAGTGGACAAGGAGGAGACGGTACCTTTCCCACCAGGAAGACACCTACTACTCTTTAGTTTCTTGGACTTTGGATAGGCACTGCAGGAGAACCATTTGGAGCAGAGATATAAGGAAAGGACTTTTTTACCACAACAAAGTGGGGCCAGCATGGGGTAAAATTTTAGTTTTGGGGGTGGAGATGCCCTTTAATGTTACCATAAGCACATTTAAAATTCAATAATGTTAAAATATTTAGTAGATTTAATAAATATATGTTTGGCACATGATTAGAAAACGAACCCTATTGTGATGGCGAAATGTAAAAATCAGTATCTTTAAGAAATAAAACTTCTATTGGTTTCATAAGCACATCAGTAAGTGCAAGCATTGGGAGAGATATTTACACATGTCTAGCTATTGGAAATTTGAGAGCCAGGTTTTGCAGTTTTCACCCCATGTTTTTTATTGTATGTTTTCCTGGTGGAAAAGTGTGTGCTAAAAAGCAGGTGAAGTAACTTAAAGGGAACACCTGCAGAAAGCAGGCACTGATATTCTTACCCTAAACATGTCCCTATAAAATCAGCAGTTTGTGGCTAGACTGCTATTAAAGGAATAGTTTACTATGCCTTACCTCCTGTTCTTCGATCAATGCCCCAGGAGAGACAGACAAAGATAGAAGAAACTTACCTTACTGGCAATCCACCGCAGCAGAACTGGATTTGGGTCCATCTCTATTACTGAATAATGAATTGAATGTTGTGGGATTGGTCGGGAGGTAAGTTCTATGGGCCCCTGAATACAGTAGTTCAATTATGACAGAAAGGAACACTTCTTTCTTCACTATTAGAAATATAAAACAAATGTTCACAGCATGATAGAAATCCCATGGGTTATAATTACTGCTTCTCAAAATCCCTGTTGTTGGTTACATTAATTGTTTTCCAGATTACCATGGATCATGTAAAGACCACTAAATTAATATTTCTAATTCTATCTCTGCAAATGTATATTCTAAACAGGATCATATTTAATGTTGAAATAAGTAATTATTATTTGTTTTGTTTCTAGCCGAGAACTTTTCTTATTCTGGAACATTGCTTTATTACATTTTTTATGTTTTCTAAAATACTTATTATTCAAGTTTGGTTAGAGATTTCTGAGGACAAACTGTTCTTTGCAGTAGTATACTTCCAGGGCATCTCCTTCCAATCTTGTTTTTAAACACAATTTCCACTTGTAAGAGCAATAAAACATTTCCAATTTGTATTTTGACAGGATCGCAGCAAGGTATTTCTTCTTTTTCATACTGTTTGAATACATACTTGCATGAAACTATTCAAAAAACTCTTGACCTTTTGCTGTATGCAAAATAAACACATTTATTAAAATAAATAAAGAAATGCACTGAAAGCAAATATGTTGTGATATATTAGGAAAGAAAATGCTAAACGTCGTAACCTTAAGCCTTCATATGCTATATCGCTGGTCCAAAATCTACAGTGTATTCAACTGCATATATCAGTGCAGTGTTAATAAGAAAGCTCTGTTTATCAGTTACTGCTTGCAATGTACAGTAGGTATTTTCTCATTTCTAGAACTGTACTTCTTTTCTAGAATTCTTAACCATATTCCCAATCACATTATTGCATATTAAATTTCTTAAAGGGCATGTCGACCAACAAAATTACATTTGATATTCTAAAAGAGAAGCCCCCCAAACCTTAAGATTTTTATTCTCGCACTGCCCAGAACTACACATAGCTAATTATTCAGCACAAACACTGCAGGCAAATAGCTGATCCGTGATAGCTAAGAGCTTTCACACATGTTTATATGACCTATCTGCTGCTCTCAGTGAACAAGGCTCCAGGTAACTCATTAGTCATTGACAGTGACATCATACATCACAGCTGTGAATCAAGTTCAACCAGGAAGTGAAAGGAGTTTGCTAGTATCTGATTTAGGGATTAGATGTAAAGAAAAATTTCTATAACATCACTAGGGAAATCATATTTGAACAATGTTATATTTAGAAAACTCATACAAAGAAAACAAGATGAGAAATACAAATTAAAAGTATATAAGTGCTAGATCCTTAAGGCATATGGAAATACATCCTTGTTGGGTGGGTAATATACAAAGGGAATGGTAGGAAGTGCTCTAATGAGTATTCTTTTTAACTATTTCTAGTGGCTGCTAGGGATGGCCGGTTCGCGGATCCGAACCCGGATCTGCCGCAAATTTCACCCGTTCGCAAACGGCAGATTTTTCCGGATTTTCCGCCTTCCGAACTTCCGATTCGTGGATTTTTAGTATTTTCGAAATTTTTCGAAAGTACGAGTTTCAAGTATTTTCGAAAATTTTCGAAAATACGAGAAAACACGTAATTTTCGAAAATACAAGGATTTCTCTTATTTCCATAAATACGTATTTTCGAAAATTTTCTAAATTGTATTTTCGAAAATACATATTTTCGAAAAATTTCAAAAATACTATTTTTCTCGTATTTTCGAAAATTTTCGAAAATACGAAAAATCTCGGAATTTCGAGGGTATTTTTCATTTTAATGGGTCCGCTCGCGGATTTTCGAATTTTCGATTTTTTCCGAAAATTCGCGGATCCTCGAGCGGACCGGATTTTGCGAAGTTCGGACATCTCTAGTGGCTGCTAGATAAATATGAATAGGGATCAGAATATTTGTTTGGCCAAGTGTGAATATATCTGTTTAGTAAGGATCCACAATCTGATGGGGTTTGTTCTAAGGTTGAGTTTATGAAAAATGAAACTATGAAACAAAATATTCTGGTTTTCGCCAGTAAAAAATTTGAAATTCTACTTAAGTTTTGGTGTTTCAACCTTTGAAATTTTAATGATGGAACCAGATGCTTTATCCAAAGAAGACAGATTTGGGTCAAAACTCTCATTCACCACTAATGCTCAGTACTAAGGATTAAAATATCGGCTCTTGTTATTGATGATGATAAAGATTTTACTTTTGTTTAAACAACACTAATGCTTCCTGTTATAAATAAAGCAATGTTTAGGTTATTGACATAGACAGTTTGTATAGAACATCTGCATGCTGTCCAATCATGTGTAAAATAGGGAAGTGTGGCTTTTAGATTTAGAGGTTATGCAGAAAATGAACTGGAGTGCTTTATTGTATAAATAGTTTTGGTTGTAACTGCTTCTCTTTTCTGTTTCCTTGTAGAATTAAGAAAATAAAAACTTTCTTAAATTGCACTGTAAATATCTTTCAAGAAGTATTTTAAGTAATTTGTTGTTTTTCTGCAAAATTCCTCTTTGCTGGTCCCCTGTGTCCATTATTGGTTTCAGTCCCTGGGTTTATTTAGTTGCTCAGTAGGTATCTGAGCATGTTTGACCCATGCAACACCCAACCAGTAAAAATTACTGATTACTTTTCAGAACCTGATATGGCAATTGATTTTTAAAAAACAAAGATAATATGTAGAATGTTTAAATGTGTAATATAGATACATCATTTAATTAGCATTTTTTTCTACTGAGCTTCCCCTTTAAACTAGCTTCAGTGTAGATCAGCATACATTTCTGTTGACTATTTAGTTATTTTATGGTAACTATCAAAAATCCTCTAAATGGAAAGGACGCACTTAACAATTAATCATTTAAAAAGAATGTATCTACGAGTTTACATTTTTTCAAATAATATCTCTAGCTCCTAAAAATTGATTACAGGCAGTGCTGTAAATTATTTAGATGTAATGTTAAGAGTGCAAGTTTTACTGCCTGCTTTTTTGGCTCCTGTTTTCAGTTAGGTAAAATATTTCCCATGCCCATATTGCTAATATTATTATTGATATACTGTAGGCCAAATTACGCAATATTCTTTCCTGACAAATCTGCACAATACATTGTTACACTATTATATACTATAAAATCATGTTGTTACAACCCATCCTTATCAGAGGTGAATCAGACACAAAGAAAAATAAATGATCCTCCTGCTTTAACATTGCATCACGATCCTCCTGCTTTAACATTCTAGCGAAATCCCTTAGACGAATGCTCGTACCTTTAGAAGGATGTGCTAAGGAATCCCCTTTTATTATTGCTGTGCAGACTTGGCAATTGAGGCACAGAAATGTGCCTTTTTTTGTGTGGACTAAATACCTTTGTGTGTCCATTGTGGTTTTTAGATCAGAGTGAACTATTTGATCTCCTATGTTGTTACTCCTTTTATAGGAGAACAATGGGTACTCCTTAAATAAACTGCCATATTGTTCATCTTTACTTAGTATAGGCCAGTATTATTTAATTATGTTTTTGATTTTATATGATTGTGTACTATATGTTGTAACAAATGGTATTTGGTTTACATATGGTGTTTTCTGTTTTTTATTAAGGAGTGTATGTCTTGGTGTACTAAGTGCTTTTCCTGCTGCTTCTTTGATTATATTTGGGGAATAACCTATCTGTGTAAATTTTTCTGTCATCTCCTTAATTCTTTTTTTGCAGGTCTGATCATCTGTCACATTTCGTCTAACCCTCATGAACTGTCCCTGTGGTATACCCTTTATCAAATGCTTTGGATGGAAACTTGTGGCTAATAGCATAATGTTTCTATCTGTGAGTTTCACATATAGGTCTGTTCTGAGGTTAGATTCTTCTTTGCTCACCACACCATTACATCCAAAAATGGTAACTTCTGTTTGTCAGTTTGTACAGTGAATTTGAGATGTTTGTCCCATGTATTTATCTCTTGAGTAAATGTCTCCAATTCTATCTCTGTACCTGACCACAACATGAAGATATCGTCCACGAATCTCATATATGTAAGAATTTTTTAACTATATTTTGTATTACATATTATATGTTTGATACATATATGTTTGCATATGATGGTGCATAAATTGCACCCATACTGGTGCCACATAGCTGCAAAAAAAGGTATTGTTAAACCTGAAATAATTTTTAGTTAATGCAATTGTTAAAATGTCCAAGATGAAGTAAACCAAAGCTGTAGGGTGGTTCTGTGATAGTAAAGTTTCTTCTATTATTCTTATTCCATCTTGGTGTGGTATGCAGGTGTAGAGTGATTGGATGTCCATTGTAACCAGAACTTTTTGGTCATTAACTTGTGTTATTTTATTCAATTTATTTAAGAAATCGGTGGTGTCTTGTAGGCATTCCTTTATTGAGGTAGCTATAGGATATAAATAATGTTCTATAGAAGAAACAAAGTGGAAAATAATTGATTTATAGTTAATAACCAGTACCTTATATGTAATTAAGAAAATATTGTTTTAAAAGTAGCACTTTAGCACACTCATTAAGAAAATGGAATGTTAATAATACAGTACATCAAAGCACCTTATCACTTTTAAATGTTAGAAAAGTTTTAAAAAATGTTGTTTATATAAAGCAATACCACATGCACTTTAATATAATATAATATAATATATAATATAATTTACTTTAATGTATAGTAATAATACATGCACTTTAATATATATTAGCACCTGTTAAGCGGTTTTTATTCCACTCAATGTATGATCTATTAAGATTAACCAATTACAGCATGTTTTTTAGTCCCACCCATTAAGGGAGGGCAGTTTTTCACTATTTAAACCAGTACACTTGTGCTACTTATACTATAAATGGCTCTGTGTTAAGTGAATCCCTGTTGGAAAGGGATCTTGGAGTTTTGGTGGATAACAAACTTAAAGGTAGCAAGCAGTGCCAGGCGGCAACAGCCAAAGCCAGCATGGTATTGTCTTGTATAAAGAGAGGTATGGATTCAAGGGAGGAAAATGTAATTCTCCCTCTTTACAAAGCATTGGTAAGGCCTCATTTGGAATATGCAGTGCAATTTTGGAATCCTGTGTACAAAAAGGACATCTTTGAAATGGAAAGGGTTCAGAGGAGGGCAACTAAATTAATAAGGGGATTGGGGGAGCTTGAATATGAAGAAAGACTGGAAAAGTTACAATTATGTACGCTGGAGAAAAGGCGCTTGCGTGGGAATAAGATTACTGTGTATAAATACATTAACGGGCCATACAATAAACTATCTGGGGCATTGTTCACCAATAGAACATGTCAAAGGACACGTGGACATCCCTTAAGACTTGAAGAAAAAAGGTTTAGGCTTCAAGCTCGGAAAGGGTTTTTCACTGTGAGAACGGTAAAGCTATGGAACTGTCTTCCAGTGGACGTTGTTATGGCAGGTTCATTGGTCATTTTTAAAAAAAAGCTGGATGAGTTTCTGCAAACAAGGAATGTTACAAGTTACTAGTATTGATACATAAAGTAGAGTTGATCCAGGGAAATTTCCGATTGCCACTTGGAGTCAGGAAGGAATTTTTTCCCCCTTCATAAATTTGGTGGGGAAATGAGGATATTGCTAGATGGGTTGAACTGGATGGACGTATGTCTTTATTCAACCTCAAATACTATACTATACTATACACTGTTTGTGTGGTTATGCAACTGAGGAAGGGGGAGACCCTGAAACGTTGTGCATAAGCCTATGTCACAATAAAAGTTTGAATTTGAGTGCGGCCCTCGTTTTCATCCCCAAATAAACAACTCATCCCCAAACAAACAACTCATCCCCAAACAAACAACTCATCTCTAAACAAACAACTCATCCCCAAACAAACAACTCATCTCCAAACAAACAAACTCATCTCCAAACAAACAGCTCATCTCCAAAAAAAAACTCATCTCCAAACAAACAACTTAATCTCCAAACAACAACTCATCCCAAAACAAAAAATTCATCCCCAAACAAACAACTCATCTCCAAGCAAACAGCTCATCTCCAAACAAACAACTCATCTCCAAAAAAAACTCATCTCCAAACAAATAACTCATTCCCAAAAGACAACTCATCTCCAAACAAACAACTCATCTCCAACAAACAACTCATCTCCAAACAAACAACTCATCCCCAAACAAACAAAATCACCCACAAACCAAAACAACTCATCTCCAAACAAACAACTCATTTTCAAACATCTCATCTCCAAACAAACAACTCATTCCCAAATAAGCAACCAGTTTTTTCAAACAACTCATCTCCAAACAAACAACTCATCCCCAAACAAACAACTCATGTCCAAACAAACAACTCATGTCCAAACAAACAACTCATTTTCAAACAAACAACTCATATCCAAACAAACAACACTTTTTTCAAACAAACAACTCATCTCCAAACAAACAACTTATCTCCAAACAAACAACTCAATATCCAAACAAACAACTCATCCCCAAACAAACCACTCATCTCCAAACAAACAACTCATCTCCAAACAACTCATCCCAACACAAACAACTTATTTCTAAATAAACAGCTCATCTCCAAACATACAACTCATCTCCAAACAAACAACTCATCCCAAACAAACTCATCCCCAAACAACTCATCTCCAAGCAAACTACTCATCCCCAAACAAACCACTCATCTCAAACAAACAAACTCATCTCAACAAAATCATCCCAACACAAACAACTTATCTCTAAATAACAGCTCATCTTCAAACAAACAACTCATGTCCAAACAAAAAACTCATGTCCAAACAAAAAAAACTCATTTTCAAAAAAACAATCATCTCCAAACAAGCAACTCATTCTCAACAAACCAACTCAATCCCAACAAACACTCATCTCCAAACAAACAACTCATCCCCAAACAAAAAACTCATCATCTATGCAGATTATTAGTTTCTTTTGTAAATAGAAATGGACGTACATGCCGGTTTTGTTCCCAGGAAATATTGTTAAATACAATTGTTGAAACCAAAATTCTCAGTCAAATCATGGCTCTGATGATAAAATTTTAAATACGAACTATGACAGTTCTGTTTGTTGACAGAATTTTGCAGTAGTTCAATAGCAAGATTGTATGTCTAAAACCATATTAAACACAAATATTAGGGTCCTGCAAACAGAAGTCAAGTACTTCGGAAGCATAAATTTATGCACAGATAAAATGCTGGATGGGCAGCTTAAGGTCACTGGAATGGGAAAATATCAGGGAGATTCAATAAACGTTCTTATTGTTAAAAATGGTGCTAATTTTGCCCCAACCAATCAGATGTTAGCTTTTAAATGTTAAAAAAGATCTGATTGGTTGGGGCAAAATTAGCACCATTTTTAACAATAAGAACTTTTATTGAATCTCCCTGTATATATATTTGCGCTGAACTTCTCCTTTAATGCTTTAACAGAAAACTGCATTTTTAAAGCTAAAAGAAAAGTTATGGTATCCAGGAAAATAATGGAGAAATCTAGAATTAGGTCATATTTCCTGTCATTGTAAAATGTTGTAACCGTGTGTCAGTTTAGTTTGGATGATTGTAAGGTTGGACATCCTTGGGTCAAATTTTAGGCAACAAAACAGCAAGTTTCACCAACCTGAATGTAAATGTTGCTTAACTGTGACACATAGTATGGTGTAAACAGGGAAATGTGTTTAATTAAATGAAACCTCCATCCTAGCCCCAAGCCCCCCCTCCCATCTTTAATACAGAAACAGAAAAAACAACATAACACTTGTCTTTCTAAGGAATTCCTAACCAGAGAAAGTAGAATATTTCCTTAAGCTGGGTACACACAGTCCAGATTTCTGAAAGATGACAGACAGGATCTGCAAGATCTGCATACACATAGTCCCCTGAATATCATAGGGAGAACGCTCGGGACTGTGTGTTTCCATTGGCCGCGCTAGACTCCTCTATAGGGAGTCTAGCGCGGCCGATGGAAATTTTCGGCCTTTCCCCAGAGTCAATCAAACACCCTATACAATCATTATACCTCCTCAAGCACACAAACAACACACACTCCACAACACACTCCACAATAACCCCCACAACATACTCCACAATAACCGCAACACTACTCCATTGACAACCAATCTGAAATCCACAATATTACACGCACCATCTGGACCTTCTCCCCCTATGCCCCATACCAAGCCATACCCCCCTCAGACAATATTCTTTATATCTTAAATTCTCCAGTACCATACATAGAACCCACCTATGCTCACTTAACCCACCATCATGGCCAACCAGTCACATAACTCAGAGAGTCAGAGTTCCATATGTTTTAACATCACCATACTATCTGTTTACAGATGACATGCAAAAGATGATATTATCATCACATCCTTTTTTTTGGTGTGTCTTGTTTGTATATATGTGTATGTTCTCAATTTTACTTACGGCAATGTGATAAGAAGATGTTCGCTGGTGGTGTACTCTTTCTGAAGCGAGTGATTGATTATTTCTAAACTGATTTTCCTTAGAAGTTAAAAGTAGCATAGGTGCAGTATCGCTATTTGTGTATATTCGTTCCATTGGAATTTTACGATTGCGATTTAACATTTATGTTGGGATCGTAATTTTACAATGGCCTATACAGTACCATTGTACATTACCATTGTACAGCCGACAATCATAAATGTATATGCAGCCATACTTTTTAATAAACCCATTTTGATCTGTTTTTTTAGGCAACAGGAGTAATTGGCTTTGAGTAATTTAGGAGAAATCGCTTTTACAAATGTTATTGCATGGTATTATTGTATGGTACAGACTATATTTCAATGCAAATAGGGGTGTCTCCACCCTGAAATTTTTTTTTACTTACTGTCGGGACACCCTTGCCCACCCCCACCGCCAATTTAGTCTGTAAAAAAATCATCCGTCATCCCACGGCTGCTGCTCCTGGCCCTGGCACAGAAATGGCTGCCAGCTATGCAGATAGCCGAGAGACACAAGGAGTGTAATACCTTTCTGCTGCTAACTGTTTTGATGGTGGGCTGGGAAAGGGGTGCCCTACACTCAGAAATTAAATTCAAAGGTAGAGGGTGACACAGCCATGTTGGGATCTGGAGGGTATGAGGGGAGGGGGAAAGAACTCCCCTGCGCAGTCAGAGTCCTCAGTTAGGTGACAAGGAAGAAGGCAGGGCCCAGATGACACACACAGACAGCTCCTACTCTTCGATTTCCTGGACTTTGGCAAACACTGCAGGAGAACATAGGAGAAGCAGTGCTCTACAACATAATAATACAAAAAGTCATACAAGGGGGACACTAAAAATTAATGTACATAATTATTTATATCTTATTATTAGAAATTGTGCGTGAATACAAACTGGCACAGTTGTGTTTTCTTTCTTGAAGACATTGATATCTTTGGATATGATAACCCTATACTGAGCATTGCAGCCATTAGCAGAAAACTTTTTTTCACACACTTTATCGGTTCTTTACTGTGAGGGCATTTAGGTTGTGAATGCCTCATGAGTATGATGGCAAATCTCAAACACACTTTTAAAAAGGCTTGAAAATCTTGATCCTGATGTCCTTGTGGCTGTGGAGTATGGGGAGGAGCTTCCTATGGGTGAAGGGCTGTTTTTTTGTCTGTTACCTGTTTTTTCTCCCCCAACACTTAACAAGCCTTTTTTTATTGATAAACTCCCTAAAGTTGGTATCTATATGCAGTTATGAGCGAGTGAACTGATCTTGCTGGGAACAGACCACCAATATCCAATCGGCCACACATGGTTGGAAGGCTTTTCATTCAGGTGATCACAGTAATGTATACAAAACCCCTTTGTTTAAAAGTATTCCAGTGTACAGATAATAGATATTGTATGGGCCTAGGAATGTGCATTGATTATCTTTTCTATGTTTGTATAAATGTTTGACCAGATCGTAGCACTTACCGCTAATGTAGTTGTAAATATAGCCTAATTGGAGTGCTTCCACAATCCTTGTATTGTAATTGGCCACACATGTATGATTTGTCATGCAAACAGCCATTCTTTTGCACGTTTGTTTTTCGCGGTTGCATGCCAATTAGGTAGAAGTCGATAAACGGAGAGCCGGCAAAATTGGAGACCCCACCCCACCAACCTCTGGACTGAAAAGGAAATACATAGAAGGAAATAGAGTAGAGACAATCTCATATAGTGCAAAACTTAGACATTATTTAATTATGCTGAACGACACACGTTTGGGTGTCCCCTTCCTCCGGTGCAAAAAATCACAGAGAATAGAACAAATAAAACCAATATCTTGGCTAAGCACTACGCTTTAGGGATTGGGGTTAAAATACCAATACAGATGATCATACATATTCCTCAAAATACTTGTGTCATAATGTTGCGTAAAAATTATTATACTTATCAACAGCAAGGATGAACACTTTGCTAGTTGACAACCACCCCTGGGGTATGGAATGGGGATTAGATACTACAGCTCATTTACCAGACCGCTATCGTGCTGGAAAATGCTCCTTCCGCAATCAATCTCGCGATGCGAATATGGGCCCTTCAATCTTACCCCTGCGGGATTTCAATATCTAGACGCAAACGCGATATGAAAACGCAAGCTCAGATGCACGGGTGTTTTTTTTTTTTGGGCATCCACGCTAATAGGAGTTAAGTCACGCTCACCGGTAGCGACACGATAGCAATGATTTGACTCTATTATACCATATGGTATGGTCAAAACTAGTACATAGAACCAATAGGGAGGAAACAAAACACCCTTCATCAGAGTAAAACGACATCAGATCTCAGTTGAATCAGGAAAATACCTTTTATCTTACTAACAACTATTCATATTTCTATATGTACCTGAAAATCACATACCAATAAAGACTCAAACAAGGATTCAAAACTTATTCAGTGCAAATAGTGTCTTATTAACTTACATGTGCATCTTATTAGCTTACTTCAGCTTAAAAGTGCACTTTTAGGCAGTATTCTAAAGTGCAACATGTACACTTTGGGACCTTTGGACACATTCAGATCAAGGAATGCTGTCTCATAACTAATGGCTTGTTATGAGACAGCATTTCTTGTGTTTTACTATCTAATAATGGATCTAAAAGTTATTGAGGCACTCGGGAGAAGTAATAAAAGTGTTTTTCACATTAAAATAGTGGCTAATTTCAGATGTTATTTTACCATTTGAAAGCTAACATCTGATTGGTTGGGGGCAAACTAGCACCATTGTTACAATAAGATAACTTTTATTACATCTCCTTGTATGGGCCATATTTAGCGATGCGGTGCATTTATGTATTGTATGACAACAGCCATAAATGTACAGGGGTGTAGAATACCATGCCATGTAGAATACCAATGCGGTAGTAAACTACCGCAATGGTTTCATGTGGATAGTAAATCTACAATCAGGTTATCGTGGATTTACGATGGTTATCGTGTATTTACAATCATTACTGGTATTACAATACCGATAAATTAATGATCGTTAGACCAATCAAAATAACACTTAACCAATTGTTAAAGTGCGGTATTGCTAAAAAAACAATACCGTGCCTTTATAAATATTGGTCATATGTGGCACTTTATAAATTTGGGGTTTTTAGAATTGGCATTTAGAATTTTAGAGTCCCGGTGAGTATACTCTTCTGACTATCTACCTATTCTGTTCAGTTTAAGGGGAGTCGGTGGGTATGAGTTCCCCAACTGGAGTCCGGGAACATTAGCTACTGCCAGGGGTGCAAGTTTACATAAGTCGGCAGACAAGCGCACCCAATTGGGCAGTGATCGCCTGTGACAGACAGTTGACAATTTATGCCATTTCATTTGGCTCCACATGGGGGGCCCTGGTAGGAGGACAGTAGGGAAAGGCTATTCGCCCGTTCGGCCGATTTAATGTTTTTTTTATATTTTTTTTAGTATTTGTGCTTTTGAGGGGTATTTTGAGGTATTTGTATGTAAGGCATTCAAAATTTTTGGGCGTACAGGACATAGTGCTGTGTTATCAGGGTCCTTTTGTCATGGGTCTATCTCTTTGAACTTTTATTTCCTATGTTTTTGCTTTTTGTTTCCAATGTATTGCTTACCACTTATTCCCTGTTAGTTTGCATGTATTTTATCATGTACAGAGCTGCGTACCCAGTGGTGCTTTATACATAAGTTGTAGAAACATGCATAATAACATACATATGCAAGGAATAATAAAAAGTGTAAAAGGTCCTGAGTTTTAAGGGCAATATACTTCTTCTCATAGCCCAGGCCCCAACTAGAAGGGACATATGGGGCCACCAATCGAAACTTTAAGTAAACATTCCAAATGATCTAATCTACACCCAAGGTTTTAGGTACCAACACTTGTACATTCTACAAATACATTATATTTTCTCACATTGTAATATGTAGGCTACTTCCTCACTTAACTAGTGACATTTGTTATCCTTGCAGATTTCCCCCTTTTGTACCTTTCGGTGTTTTCCAGTTTAAGGACAAAATAAAAATAGACCAATTCCATCTATTGGGGAGCAACAGAAGACAAATCTAATTGATGTTCTACACACAGTCTATGAGTTATATAGCCATAATTAAATAAGTTTATAAACAATTAAATATGCGCCCCAGTGTAATTTAAGTACCTTCCTGACAATAAAATGTAAATGAAGACATTGATGAAACACACTAGCACACCAATCAGTTTAGTTTTCTCACTCTTGGCTATAAAATTTAAAGGGGGACTATTTTTAGTGTGGAAAACTTTATTATTGCTAAATGCAGCCATACACGGCAACTTGTGTTTTATGTTTCATAGTTAACTGCGTGGTAAGGACTTCCCCAACATAACATATACCAGGCTATTGTTCACAGTTATATTACTGAAATATTTTGAACATAATGCAGATCCCACTTCAGTTAATTGTGTTTATTTACATAGGTGTAGGGCTCAGCCCCACCAGCGCCATTTTAAGAGCGATCCGATTCGTTTTAAAAAGCGCACCAGTGTGTCCCATTGTGTGGCGAGGCTTTGTACGCTGAGTGGGGCTGCACTTCCTTATCGAGCGACGTAAAATAAATGCTCAAGGCGCACAACCCAGGTAAAAGAAGAAAGATTGCAGCTTATCAGACAGGCTTCTCCCCTCCCCCCCCATTAATGCCCTGGCAGGCCTGGGACGAGCAGCTTCAAGACAACACCCAGAAGGAGTGTTTGCGTGAAAAGGTATGTCCACCCTTCTTAATACTTTTACATAATGTTCTGCTTCCTCCTCCAGCCGCCAACCGCTATATTTGATTAGAGAAAGTGCCACCGATAGTAACTGTACCTTCCTTTCCTCTGCCGCCACTGCAGGCTCTCGCTTGCGCAAAATGCAAGCAGGGGGCCAGAACCGGCAGCCGTGTCTGTGATTGGCTGAGAGGCACCATCACGGACTGGCTGCCGATAGTCCTGAACAGCAAGAGGAAAAGAGTGAAAGGTAACGTTTACTATCGGGGCACTTTCTCCAATACAAATATAGTGGTTGGCTGGTTGTGGAAGCAGAACTTATGTTAAAGTTTTTTGAATTAGGCTGTGGGAGACCAAATCGGGAGGGAGAGGTGGGAGAGTGAGGGAGATGGGAAGGGGAGGCCTGCAGTGCCCACGCCAAACTTCTCCCAAAGGGGAGACGGAGGCAGAGTCCTATATTGACTCTGCTATCCTCCTGCGGGCCACTTTTTTGGACTTTGGGGGGGATTACAGGAGAATCATATGGAGCTGGGATGTATAGAAGGATTTCATTACACTACAGAGTGGGGCCGTAGTGGGGAAATTCTAGTTTTGGGGGTGGACCTGTCCTTAATGGCTGGACTTCCCGCAATCAGGACATGCCCTCGATACCTGCATGCTGATTGGTCCTGCAGCTTACCCGCTTCAGTTTTGGGGGTAGTACCGGAGCCTAGAAATAACAGAAGCGCGTTATTGCCATTTCCATACTGCCCATGCCTTGTCTGTTCTCAGCTTTCTTCTGCAGAGGATGTGTGTTTGCAAGTGGGGAGAGAGATGGGGGTCTTCGGGTAAGTGATAGTGGTAAGTGTGGGTCTGTCTTGTGAGCCTTATGTGTGCAGGTCCCTATTTGCATCATGGAGAATTTTTGTGCAGGGTCCTCTTTTGAGAAGGAACCCTTGGTGTGCAGGGGTCCAAGATATTCTGCTCCATCTATATTTGATTAAAGGGCATGTCCACCCCTTTTTTAAACTTTTGTTATACTGTAGGGCTCCCCCCCCCCAGCCCCAACCACTATATTAATATGTGCGAAACTCCCCCGATCATTACTTACCTTCCATCTTTCCTCTGACGCACTGTCCCGGCCCTCTGCTTGCATGAAACTGGCTCAGATTTAATGTACCTCAAAGCACTTCCAACTTGATGCACTCTTGCTAAGAAAAGATGGCACCAGAATAGAATAGATTGTAACTTAATGCTTTTACTAGTTTTTGAAACCGTTGAAACGTGTGAAATGAAAAGTTCTAGTTGCATTGAAAGTGAAAAATGTATTTAATAAGATTCGTCTAAATCTCTGTTTCTTACTTTAGTTTTGTTTTATAGTATTGAAAGGTTTGGACCAAAAGATTTAACTAATGACTCTTACTGAATTTGCATAAATTACAGAAATGATAGGGACCACAGTTTTTACCAATTGATCTACAACCATAGACTTGCTGCTGATGTTTTTTAAATATATTTCTTTTACTAAAGGTGTTGGATATTGTTAAAAGGCATTTTTATAGGTTTAGACTAGCTTAGATAGTTTGGTGGTTAGGTTAGGTGTTAGACTAGCTAGGTTTGTTAGGGCCCTGCTGAAAGACTAGCTTGATGTGGTGGCAGGTTTACAAATCTTTTGGCCAACATCTTTATTCTAGAGAAAGTATGATAGGATTTCTAACCTAATTGATTAATAATCTAATTCTAGGACCCAGTTTGCACCAAATTATATGTTATTTTATATCAATGGAGAACTGTCACAATAACTGTTTTCAATACAAAATGATCAAAAGTGTTTGCCACACCGTAAGAAGAGCCATGCCCAC
Organism: Hymenochirus boettgeri; assembly: GCA_019447015.1. Taxonomy (NCBI): domain Eukaryota; kingdom Metazoa; phylum Chordata; class Amphibia; order Anura; family Pipidae; genus Hymenochirus; species Hymenochirus boettgeri. The sequence goes on along the minus strand of CM033474.1, from coordinate 69,433,231 downwards.
ACACAAACACACCATACACAAAGCCACGCCCCACTTTATTATCGGTGCGGCATGTTTCGCCAAAATGCGGTGAGAGGCCCCATTTAAAAGTGTTTCAGGTGCCAAAAACCCTAGGGACACCCCTGGGCATTTGGATGATTTTTTTGCACAATCGCAATGCAAGAGCGCTCCTGAAACACTGGTGACTGTTTCCCGGAGCATAATGCGTGTTACAGTGTGGCCTCAGCCTTAGGCACCACTCTATGGCCAATTGGCATGAGTTTTTTGCAACTTAAATTTTTACCAACTGAGGAAAGCCAAGAATTTGCCTATATAGTGCAATGGTTTAGCTATATTTAGTAAAATTTGGAATGTATGAGTTTTTTTTTAACATCAGTGGCAGGCATATTTATAAAGAACACTATTTCACAACATTTTTTTTACACCCAGACTTTTGCCATATTTATAAAATAATTTTATAGCATTCTATTTTGCGAAGGTAAAAAGAAACATGAACCCACGAAAAAAATCTAGCATTAAGGGCAAGTCCTAAACAAAAACCTTACATACAGGTAAATCACCCCCCCAAAACCTAAACGGTAATATTGAAATCTGAAATGCCTAGTCTACCCTGAATCCTGTCGCCCCAGTTTTCTGCTTCCTGGTTCTTCCAGTTAGTAACTGTCAGTTATGGATGACAGTTGACATCACAGCCAATACTAAATGTTAATCCCCTGTCTGCCTCTTCTGAGCATGCTCAGGCTCAGTAAATGCTCAGTACAGGTTTTAAATTGCTCAGTTTCCATGAGGCATCCAGAAGCATAGCATGCATACAGTAATGAATTCATAGGACCTGTATGATATATCAGCATATTTTAAAGAGGCCATTCTTTCTAAAAGATGTTCTATGGGGTGGGAGTTGTCCTTTTAAGTTTAGAAATCCTGCAAAAACAGTCTACATATGTTTTTCGCTTTTTTAAACGTCCTCCAGGACAATTTTTTAAAAAAATTTTAACTAATAAGAAACTACTATGGGGAAGCTTAAAACAAAGATTCATTTTAAAAACTATTCCCAGCCACTCGCCACTTGGAGAGATTAGTGATTTACTCGTGCTTTATAAATATCACAATGGGTTTCCCAAAGTACAACACAAAAAACTGTAGGTCATATTTATAAAAGTCAGTTAGATTCTTCGTTTTTTTTTATCACAGTGAAACGCAGTGATGCTGCCGGCGGTAAATGTAGTATCACGACAAAATGAGGGGAAAAATGACGGTGTGGCTATGTTTGTCACAGGGCTGAGGTGGGGTGCGAGGGGCTGCTGGGAAGTGGGGAGGCTTGTCCTGCCACTGGAACGCCCCATGGGGGTGCGAAATAGCAGAAGGGGTCCCTCCATCTCCACAGACTGGGACCCTGCACCCACAGGGCACTGACAACTTCCTTTTGGGGTAAGGGGTCCTGCAGTGCGAAACCAGGACCCTTCTCCAGGCATTATAAGTGCCCTTTTGGGTATCTTGAAACCAGGATTCCATTGACTCTTCACAGAATCTCTGCCATGTTTTTCTCTGAGGTTGTCGGCATCTTGATCCATAAGTCTTTTTTCTTTGTTCTGTCATCACTCTGATGGCTTCTGATTCTGCTCAGGTTTGCACCTCTTTAATAGGATTGCTGAAGGGCCAAATCAATGTGATGGCTTAATATTTCAAGCCTGAAATCATATGATCACACATTAACCAATCATATTTTAAAAATGTGATGACAGAAGAAGAAAAGACTTGATCAAGATGCCGCCAACATCGGCAATGTGTCACTGCCCGGCTGCATTGACATCACCTGGCGTCGGTGACATCAGCGGGTTGGTGTCACCGCCGACATCCGCGGCAACATCGGAAAAAAAACTGCCAGAGACAACGGTTTGGAGTTTTGTGTAGTCTATTTAAACCCCCTAAATGTTTCCAGTGTTGCTGTTTTGTCATATCCTTTCCGTTTGTTACCTGTGAGTTCTAAACCTTATTCCTGATTTTTGATTTTTGTCTCACACCAAGTAAAGTGTGAAACCAGCAGGTGTGTGGACCTATATACAGATCCGCGGGTATGTGCAAGGGGATCACTAGTCACTGGATGTCCATACGGAACTGTACGTCCCACTGGCGGTTGGAGAATCTTAGACCGGATGAGAATTTTCTCAGAGCAGGATTATCCACAAGGCAACCTAGCAACTGCTAGGGCCCTTAAACTTCTGGGGGCCAGCTCAGAAGCAGTAATTCAGTCTATACAATATATGTAGCAAAGGGCCTATGATGCCCTGCCTAGGGCCCTATGATCTTAATCCAACTCTGATGTTTCTGCTCGGCGGAGATCAGACCTACAGTAGGCATAACTTTGCGTGTAGGCTCACTTAATTTATTGATACTCTTAAGTTGCACCTAGGGATAATGAAATTGGATACTTTTTGCTATGAGATGGTGCAATATAGTATCAAGATTCTTTTTTTGTTACATCTAAGGATCCTTTAGTGAGCATATCCCTTGGAAGGTTTGATTATACACTTGGACTACTACAACCCTGGGATGTGTCTAGAGGGGAAAGACTACGGTTATGGGTGTAAGTGGTTTTATCAGCTGCACTGCACTGCACTAATATATCATGATGTTGTTAAGGGTATTGTCTATGTATTTGTTCTAGGTATTTATTATATATTGGCTTTCACTCATTAATTATTATGTGATGCAACTAATTGTGTGGAAGTGAATTGGTCTGACTATACAAGGGATGTGCCTCTTTTGATAGGGGAACCCTAAGTTGAAATTTTCTACCTCAGCCTCAGCCTACCTTTTACCAACTTGAGGTATTTTGTGTCTTTTCTCTCCTTTCAGTGGCCTCCAGTTACCAGGGGAATAGTTACTTTTCTCTGGACTTGCAACCTGGTGTCTGTCACTATTAGGGGCTCTGGTGAGACTCTCAGGGACTTGCCCCTGGTTTCGGAACCCCCAGCACCAACCGTAACCGGGCGCATTATTGTCTATAATACACAGTTTAAATGAGCCTTGGCAGATAAAGCTAAATGCTGATTGAACTGATACATAACTACAATTATAAATATTGACATACTAGAGCACATTTGTAAAGATGTAATTTACAGGATATTTATGGCTCTTGTGTTTATCTAAATATCACAAATCACACACACCAAGAGCAAATAACAGGTCTTACAAGTTTTATCATGGACAATGGTGAACTCGTGCTTGTGAGGTTCTCATTCATCCAGCATGGTATATCTGTGGATTCAGTTAGATCAACTGGAAGTTTAGTTCTTAAAGGTATTTGCAACTCATCTGACAATTCGATAGTCATCAAGAAAATACCCTGGTATGTGTCTCAATCAGCATATAACAGCAAGTGACAGGGACTTCCAAATTTAAGGTGTTGTTCAAATTGTAGCTAAGAGTTGTTAATAAACTGTCCAGGATAGGGGCGTACCTGTATCTTAAGAAAAAAGGAACTATGTTTTGAAGAATGTCACTTCTTGGACAAGACAATTCTGGTTTAAAAGAGGTTTCAAGGAGGCAATTTTGATTCAAAATAAAGAAACCATGTCTAAATATATGTGTGTGGGGGGGGGGGGGGTTTACACACCATTTGTTTGTTATGTGCATGTTGTTTTTGACTCCTTACCCTTGAATATTTTAATAAACATCTCAATAGCTACAATTCAAAAAACAGCTCACATTCAGGAGGTTACAATTAGTGTAAATTGTGGTTTCAAACGAACCTGGCTTTCAATTTGGAACTAGTTAGGTTATAAAAGTGAAGCTTTTTTAACCTTTTTTTGTTCTGCTAAAGTGCTGCTAAACGTAATTTCGCGGGCATTTTTTGAAGTCTTCAAAAAATGTTGTCTTACATTCTGCCATGGAAACATGCTAATAAGAATAATGTTAGATCACTTACAACATTCTGTAGTATGCTTATATGCTACGTAGCTAATATATGCATACGTCAGTGGTAGATACTTTGGAGGGAAGTAAGAATGGTTTTGGTTTTCTATTTGGAAACCTCCAGTGTGCTGCGTAATTATTCATGAGTTTTTGCATATATTGCATCACCCCGTCTTCACAAATACAAAAAAAAGGCAATGCTGAGCAATGTACTGACTCAGGTTTTTAAGCACCACAACTTACATATTTTCCACCATTGTATTCTAAGAAATCCAAAACCACCTTGTGGCGTAAGTTTCCATTTCTCACTTTAGGACTCTCTACTTAATGTTTGAATGAAAAAACAAAAATGTCATTTGAAAAAGCTACAGTAGGTTATACTGACCAAAAGTCATGCTGGGGTCTTTTAGTGTGTAAAGTCATAAATAATGTCTTTCAGTCAGCTTTTTTCTGCAGTTCTTTATGCTGCTTAATTTAAATATCTGTTTCCACAATGAAGTACTGACGAACAAGCCTCTTGGTCGTGCGACATTGATCTGGCAGGACAGACCACCAATTGATGACCAAAGGGGCCACACACTTGCGATTTTTAGCCTAAAACAGCCTTTCTGGGCATTGGGTGTGAAATTGCCTTTACTTATTTACAATATAATATTAGAAATGAACTTTCTTCCCATTATCATTATGGAGATGGATTTATACAATTATACTCACCTTTCAACGTTCCACACTTCAATGTAAACCTAACTGTTAGTCCTTACTCCGGTACTTTACGACCACCCCCCACCCCCAGCAACCCAGACAAAGAAAGGAGGAATCACATCTATATCACAATCTATATGGTAAAAACAGTTTCTTAATTGTATCTGAGGGGCATAATATATCTGATATCCAAAGTTTATAAGTCAATACGTATTGGTGTGGTTCTATCTATGAAGTCACTTCCTGTTTAAATAATTTTTAAGGCAGATTACCTGTATGTGTATTACACTTGAGAAATGTCTTGACCCAAAATATGTGTGTGTGTGTCTAAACGATACAGCCAAGCTCTTCTGCATTTCTGCCTGAACCTGAGTTTTTCTCAAATATTTACAATAGTTTTAAGAAAGGAGGAAACAAGACAGACTTCAATGGTGGAAGTCCATCTGGAGATTCATTGGGGCCAATGCTCCCTTGATAATCAATTCCTCCCTCAAAATGATCCCATATGTCCAAGGATGCCACGTTATCTTGTGTCTATCCAGTGCAAAATGTGCCAACTCCATAGCTTCCACTATAAATTCTTCTGTTTCTGAAAGGGTGGGCATCTGAATTTTCTTAATGATAGGCATGTTGCTGATGTAAGCAGGTCTTTCCCTCTCTAGTTTCTCTCTCTCTAGTATAACTAGATCCAGATGAGGACATTCACCAAACATGCTACGAGGAGAGAGGAATTTGGGTGACCCACCAGCCTGTCAACTAATTTCTGGACAGAATACCAGTAAGTTGCCGACAAGACCAGTAAATATGTAGCTTATGTGCCACATCTCCAACAATTCATTGGAAGATTTCTGAATTTTCATTCAGTTTCTCCAGTGTAATAGTACCAATGTAATAATATTTTGTACCCATTCTTTTTTGTCTGTTTATATTTATAGATATGTTACCCATGTTGTCCCTATTACCATGTTCTAAGGAAATGCGAGTGCCAACCAATATTATTTTTAATTTTACCCTAAAATACATTTCTCCTGATTTATAGGCCCAGAAACTGTAGTTTAAAGTGAAGCACCATTTTGTAGATGCACACTGTAGATTAAATTCATTTTATCCCTTGTGCACATGTATGTCTGTCATTTCTAGTGCATTTAAAACAACAAAAAAATCTTTCACTAAACAGCAACCTGACTCGCACTTGCAAAATAGAGTAACCGCATCCGACCCGAGCTGCCGCATTAGACATAACTTAGGTGCCATACACAAGGCAATATGGTAGATATCCTGTCGTGGACCACAAGATTATCATATATATATAAACCAACCAGAGTATAAGCCGAGGTCACCTATTTTTCCTGAAAAATTAGGAACATGATTAACTCAAGATATAGCCGAGGATTGGAAATTATGATCACTGCTGGCCTTCTTATTCTGTATTGTTCTGAGGCTTTAGTTGCTATTTAAATGGACAGCAGAATTCCCATACAGTAGTCCATACAGTAATAATCAAATCCAGTATGGCTATTACTGTATGGGACTACTGTATGGGAATTCTGCTTTCTATTTAAGGGCAACTAAAGCCTCAAAACAATACAAAATCAGAATGCAATCTTTAACAATAGTACCATCCTCCGATTCTGTATAGTTTTGAGGCATTAGTTGTGCTTTAAATGGACAGTAACCCCATACATTAACTCCCATTCCTGTGCACTCCAGATTGGAAACTACAACTCCCAGCATGCTTTAGTTGCTGGGAGTTGTAGTTTTCAAACATCTGCAGTGGCAAGGATTTGGGGTTACTCTATGGAATTACTCCAGCTAGGTACTTCAGGATCATGAATCCAGGTAAGGTACTCCAGATCATGATTAAAATCTGGCCGCTCACCTAAGAGGGAACCGGATCCAACCTCGCATCTCTCACTTGACTCACTCCACGGGAAGGGCAGTTTCAAGGATTGGTGTCAGGCGGAGATGCGGTGAGTGGAGCTGATTTCCCGTGGTGAATGCTCGAGTATGGCGTTCGTTTAGGCTATAAACCCTGAAAACTGGCTTATATGATATTATGGTACCTAATATCACAGTGTTAATGGGCCGAAAACCGACTAACCATAATTGCCGAATGACCTAGCTGTCATAATGGGTCGGTTTGGCCGGCGACCCAATCCGTGATGGGCGATCGCCCGGTTCATGTGTGCTGGTCCCAATCGCATTGTGCCACAGATACCAATGTGATTTCATTACAATGCAATGGAAATCGCTTAATATAGCCACTTTAAGCAATCACTTGATTCATCACCAGAAGGCAGCACACAGGATAGATAAACTTAAAGGGGGTAAAAAAAAAAAAGGATAAGGTGTGGCTTGCAATTTTGCATAGCACCTATGTTTTTTTTGGCCATAAAAATGAGTTTTTCTGGAACATAAAATCTTTACAATTCAGTATACTCTAATAAGGCAAACTGTTGGATGTCTAGTATCCCAGTCTCACGTTGTTATATTTATAATGCTTGAAATCTTTAGGACAATCATTTAGGATCACTGAAAAGTGATCATAAAGAATGAAGACTTCTTCCAATTCCAATGACCATGAGTAATTAGAGAAAGGAAACTGAGAAGTTACTGGTGCTGTTTGTGTGCAGCACAGTCTTACTAATACGGTGTAACCCTTTTTTTTCATTGGGACGGCACATTAGTGAAAGAGATGCATTACTCATTAAATTTCCCTTTCAGCAGAATCCCTGTGAAGTTGGATGAATTTACTTAACTTTCTATATTTACTGTGAAATTATAAAGTGTGAATTTAATATGAGGACATTAGGATGGAACAGGCCTAATTGACATGTTGCTTGTTCTTAACATAATATTTATACATTGCATGTGTACTGGCAATCTAATAGTGTAAAATGCGTTGGAAGAATTTTAAGAAATTGACAGGGTTATTCAATAAAGTTCTTATCGTTAAAAATGTGCTAATTTTGCCCCAACCATTCCGATCTATTTAACATTTGAAAGCTAACATCTAATTGGTTGGGGCAAAATTAGCACCATTTTAAACAATGAACTTTTATTGAATCTCCCTGTAAATCTATAACCCTGAGAAACAACTTTAAAAATGAAAAATCTATAAATAACTGTGAGGTGAGCTACTACTCTTACCTACCATTCTTAACTTTCAATATCGATAGAAGAGAGCTACCCACTGACTGCTCTCCCCCCACCGATTGTTCCTCTGACAATCCTCCCATCAAATCAATACTTGCTAGATTAGTAAAGTGATTGATGGAATCTAGGGGAAGTACCAATCAATGTACCACATTTGTACCAATCATAATTATATTTCAGCACTGAATATCAATTAATACAAAACAAATTTTGATACGATTTATGTGAAAAAACGGATAAACTGATCAACCAATTGCAAAAATGTACTTATTGTGGCTATAGTCAAATGTTTTCACCTATATAGTCAAAAGTTTCTTACTTTTCAATGCATTAACAGATATACAGCTGCACTCACTCCAACTTTATAAATAACATCTTGAAAATATTTAAAAGATTGATGATCATAACTAGGGATGGACTAGAACTCGAACCTAATCAGATAGAATCAGTTTTCTGATTAGGGTTTTTCTGCAAACCTATATAAAGAGGTGCAAACCTACAACCTCCATGGAGCTCAGCGGTCATCGCAGTAGATGGCAGAAGAAAGAAGTGGCTAGCAACACTGGCCGCTGAGCCGCCCGGTGCCTGCAGGCTCACTGTCGCCGCAGTGAGCCGCCTGGCATCTGCGACTTCATGGTGTTGGTGTTTCTAGCCCGAAGACATAGCGTTTGGATTAAGTTGCCGCCTGTTGAGGCGACCGGTACCGGAGGTACCCCTTGGTGGCCACAGGGGTACTTCTCGGGGTCGGTGGCCTCAGCGGAGCTGGTGTTACCGGATGGAAAGACAGAAGACGCTCTCCCAAGGGCTTCTTTAAGAGCTGACAGGGTCCCGGTTCGAGCTGCGGGATCCCAACAAAGGCTCATCCCAAACAAAGGGCCCTTCCATGGGCCACAAAGGCACTTATAATTGCTGGGGGGGGGTTCCCAGTTTGAGCTATGGACCCTTAATAGCCCAAAGGAACCTTGGCAGGGCTGCAAGGGACCTTGTCAAGGCCGCAAGGAAACTTTTAAGTGCCGGGTAGGGGGGTCGCGGTTCGAGCTGTGGGACCCCTCAAGCCCCAAGGTCCCCAACGGCCACGAGGGCCTTCCAAGGGCTGCAAGGCCACTTATAAGTGCTGGGAGGGGGGTCCCAGTTCGAGCTGCGGGACCCCTTAAGCCTCAAGGGCCCTTGTTAGGGCCACAAGGCCTTCCAAGGGCGCAAAGGCACTATAAAGTACCGCGGGGAGGAGGTCCCGGTTCAAGCTGAGGACCCCTTAAGCCCCAAAGGGCCCTTGTTAGGGCCACAAGGGCACTTCTTAGTGCCGCAAAGGCACTAATAGTGCCCTGGGGGTCCCGGTTTCCAGCGCGGGGACCTCTTAGAGCCCCAAAGGCCATTGTCAGGGCCACAAAGGTCCTTGTAAGGACCCAGGAGAGGCTCCCGGTTTCGAGCTGTGGACCCGAACGTCTGGCCGGAAACGGAAATGTCCGGCCGTTCTGGGGATTTTGGCGGCCGTTTGAGTTTTACCGAATACTCTCGCAAATCCTTGAACGTTCGATTGAACGTTCGAGATTACCGAAAGCGGCACGCAGAAGAAGCGTGCGTGTGTGCTACCTCTGGTTTTTATGCTGTTCCCTGCGCACGGACGTGTTTCTTCAGACCATCTCCCAGGTCCCAGAGGCCTGTAAGGTAAGTTTACCCTGCATATTTCGGAAAGTTCTTCGAACTTTCACCCCCATTGACTTCAATGGGTCGTTTCTCGGACTTTCGAACCTTCAAACATTTTTAAAAGTTCGAAAGTTCAAAAACGGACCGAACTTTCTAAAGTTAGAAACAGAAAGTTAGGCAGTGTACACAATGAAAATAGCTCATCCAACCGTTGTCCAGGTGCAAAGCACTGTCAGTGTGCCAATGTTTTCTATGGACCATACAATCGGCAGAGATTTAATCACATGTCAGAACGCCTGGATCGAATGATCCAGGGCAACCAACATTGGTGGATTTTCCATAAGGCTTAGGAGGGCTTAGCCTTCCAAGTGAAATCTGGGGGGGAAAAAAAAAAAAAGCATACCCTCCACTCCAACTGTAACCGGCCGGTATTGTACCGTTTTTCAAAGTAATGTACCGGCCAAAATGCTCCTACCGGTTTGTACCGGATTTCCTGTCAATGTAACCGGTCCCATGATTAATATTTCACGCAGCGTGCAGCTTCTCCCATGTCACTGTTTAGCTGCAGCCTGCAGGACTTTAGCTCCTCCCCTTCCTCCCCCCTTCCTCTCAGGTCGATCCGAGTTTTCCTTCCAGTCGCCTAGTTTCCCCAGCGTTTGGGTGGGAGGAGTGTCTCTCTGGGACTCCTGGCACGCTATGAGGAAAGAGCAAAGGCAAAGCCAGTGGTGGTGAATCAGATATTCCCAACCCACTGTAAGTGATTAGAGAAGCTGCAGCAGCTGGGTTGGGGAGAAGGGAGGCTAGGAGAGAGTGTCACTCAGTACTGTGCAGTCTTCCAGAAAGGACATGGTCTGGGACAGTTTCAGCGCTGACAGAGTCCAATTGTTGTGCTGGTTACAGGATGTTATATTAATTTGCTGAAAAAGCCAATACTTCTACTTTTTCTTTTCTTTCTATTTCTTCTTCTTCTTCTTTTTTTTCTTCTTCTTTTTCTTCCGTTTTATTCTTCCGCTTTTTTGGACCGTATCTCCTCCCACAGTTTTTGAGCAGAGACATGAAATTCGGTACAGAGTGTGCGGGGCATATAGAGAAGTTGTGCTATCTTCTAGCTAAGGAATCCGCGGAAGCGTTATGGCATATCTGCGATTTCCGGACATTTTTTCCCATAGACTATAATGGTAACAATCCTCAAATGTGGATTTTTCAAAACAGTTTGTTTCATGGTCATAAATACAAATGGTGAACCCCCAACCCCCCACAGGTTACACCCACCTACTGACCTACACTTTCCATTCCATGGAAGCCATATTTAAAGGGTACAAAGTCAAAAAAACTAATTTAGATTTATCTTGAATAAAAGATAGTTTAATGGTTAATAACACAAAAAAGACATACCCCCTCAACCAGACCCAGGTACACACACCTACTAATCTACTTATCCATTACTGTGCAGCCATACTTAAAGGGTAACTAAAGTCAAAAAAATTAATTTTGATTAATAATAAAAAAGGTTTGTTTTTTTTAACCCCATGTGACACAGTTACATACACCTACTGACCTACCCCTCCATTACTGTTGCAGCCATACCTAAAGGGTAACTAAAGTCAAAAAAAAAATTTTTTGACCAATCATCAAAAGGTTTTGTTTTTTTAACAACCCCCCCAAACCGGACACAGGTACACACACCTACTATCTCTTATCCCATTACTGTGGCGCCATACTTAAAGGGTAACTAAGTAAAAAAACCTAATTAGATTTATTCTCAATAAAGATAGTTTTATGGTTAAACACAAAAAAATACCCCTCACCAGACGCAGGTACACACACCTACTGATCTACTTATCCATTACTGTGGCAGCCATACTTAAAGGGTAACTAAGTAAAAAAAACAATTAATTTATTCTCAATAAAAGATAGTTTTTATGGTTGTAAACACAAAAAAACATACCCCCTCAACCAGACTCGGTACACACACCTACTGATCTACTTATCCATTACGATGGCAACCATACTTAAAGGGTAACTAAAGTCGAAAAACTAATTTAGATTATCCTCAATAAAATATAGTTTTATTGTGAAACACAAAAAAGACAAACCCCTACCAGACCAGGTACACACACCTACTGATTTACTTTTCCATTACTGTGGCAGCCAAACTTAAAGGGTAACTAAAGTCAAAAATTAATTTTTGATTAATAATAAAAAGGTTTGTTTTTTTTAACCCCCACTGTGCACATTACACACACCTACTGACCTACCCTCCATTACTGTTGCAGCCATACCTAAAGGGTAACTAAAGTAAAAAAAAACAATTGACCAATCAATCAAAAAAGTTGTTTTTTTTTAACCCCACCCCGACCCACGGTAGGTACACACACCTACTGATCTACTTATCCATTACTGTGGCACCATACTAAAGGGTAACTAAACGTAAAACATTTTTTTGACTCAATCATCGAAAAGATACAGAGAGATTCCAATCCAACGTCTTATCATTGAAAATGGGCCATTTTGCCAACAAATCCAGATTTTAGATTTTTGATTGATGGATCAAAATTAGCACACACTTTGGGCTGGTACACACAAAAGGTTTTTTGTCCTAAACAAGCGTTCACACAAACTCATCATTCCCATTATTGTAGTTTTAAAATCTGCAGCAAACACACATCTTCCCTTCCAAATGCAGCCCTTCAGCCAAATTCAAACAAAGTTTATATACTAAACTTCCCTTTCTATTTTCTTTGAAATGTGAGGGGTCTTTTTTTTTAGAATCAAATCGGGATTTTTATTGAAGTGGTGATTATGATTAAAGAATATATTAAAAAATCTATCTTAATGCTATCTATCTATCTACTATCTCTCTATCTATCTTCATCTATCTATCTATCTATTATCTATCGATCAATTTCTATCTTCTATCTCTCTATTATCTATCTATCTATCTAGCTATCTATCTATCTATCATCTGCCTCTATCTATCTATCTATCTATCTATCTATCTATCTATCTATCTATCTATCTATCTATCTATCATCTATCTATCTTCATCAATCATCTATCTATCTATTATCTATCTATCTATCTATTTAAAATGCTTTAGTCGCTTGAGAAAGTTTTCATATACATCTATCTATCTCTCTATCTCTCTTCTCCTGTCTCTGTATCTTAATCTAACTAATTCATAATTAATAATAAATATATCTTAACTCTATTTTCTTATGTATATTTAAATACATTACTTTCCCTCTATTTCTCTCTCCTCTTCCCTCATTCATAACTCTCCTCCTCTATCTATATGTTCTCTTTCTTATTCTCTCTCTCTTCATCGTTCTTTCTTTTTTTACTCCACTCTCCTTTTTTTTCTAATTGTTACCTTCTACCTTTTCTCTGATTCTTTATTTCTATTCTCCTCCCTTTTTCCACCTGCTAATGATCTTATTCTTTCTGTCCCTCGTCATTCTGCCTGTCTCTTCTCCGTCTTCTCTCTTCTGTCTTGTTCTATCTATACTACTAGAATTCTTAAACAATAAATATATTTTGTCTACCTTTTATGTTGTGTTATAAATCAACAAAGTGGGTGGACCTGGAGTAAAGGGGTGGACCTGGGCAATGGAAAGATGACCACAAAAATCGACGCCGTAGCCGCATATACCTATTAGCTTTCCTTCTGAAACGTCACCCTCCCCCATGCAACCAACAGTTACACACCAGCGGAAAATATTATAAATTATAGATCCATAAGTATAGAATTTGGTGTATCAGTCATGATCTTCTGGGGCTTCAGGTACACATTAGCATCTCCCTTGAAGATCTGCTACTGCCAGTCTCCCCTCGGCATCCTCACAGCTCCCACCTCTCTAAACCCCTCCAAAGCACAACTAAAAATCATGCGTTGAATTGTCATCTTATATGAGCTATAGCTTGTGCAACACTAAGTAATGGCCATTTTGTCTAACTTTTACTTCTTTTCACTTCTACTTAGTCTGCAGGTTAATTTTAGAGAGCTACATTGCAAAAACGTACCCACCTATTTGCTGGTGGGTTCATAACCACACTGACCCGCAACAGGACCCGAATTATACAGCAACAAGTTTCTCTATCGTTAAAAATGTTTTTTAAACCAGATGTTAGCTTTCAATTTAAATAAGATCTGATGGTTGGGGAATATTCATCATTTTAATGATAAGAACTTTTATGAATCTTTTTGGTGCATACCGCCACAAATCGTGCCAGTGGGAAAATGTTGCCTCCAAACCTCTAGGCTAAATGTGCATGCTGTATCTATGTGCCAATAAATAGTTAATAAGACACTACTGCTGATTTCTTCTTCCTGGATTTGTGCACCTTGACATAGAAAAACCCAGCGTGCCCTATGCTGTAAGATAGTGTGGGCGGGAGACCTAATACTTTATATGACTGTGAATTATACGACCCGCAACTACCCGCCCCGCACCTGACCCGCCAGCACACCCGTCAACTTACTTCGTTTATCGATCGATTGCTAATGGTAACCTGTGGGTAACCTACATGATGCAGGACTCTACTACGTCTTCCTCAGTTTTGATCTTTGACCTGTCTTCTGCATAGTATGTGGATTTTTGAACTGCGTATTAACAGTAAGTTTGTGTTTAAAGGACCCATGAAATAAACTTTTTCAAAATGAAAACCTTGAACAGGGAAGTAGGATTGAATTATTCTTGCTTCTCAATAGCATTTAGTTAGATCACCAGCATCAGCTTTTCATTCATCAGCCAGGTTAGTGTCCTGTATTAAAGACAAACATCCCACCCTGCCAAACTCATTTCAGGGAGGAACCCATCCTATCCCCAGCTACACACACGTCCCACCCCACCCCCCTTACAGCTGAAGGGGGAAGCTGTGAATTAACAAATAGTAAAAGGACACTGTCGCTAACTATCACCTTATACTAAAGGACTATAACCATTTCTATAGACAGTGAAGCTCCAGCCGACGTTCCAGTCCTGTCAAGGTGTTCTATTGCGCATAAGCGGTACCATTTCAGAACCACAGCGGTTGAGGGATGATACATGGATTGTAGAAGCTATGATCATAGGCATGCCACTTCACCTGGCTGCCTCTGTTTATTGCGGGATTTGGGGCCATATTCATGGGTGTCAGAGAGGGGGAAACCTTTTAAAGATAATGCTGAAGCACTGAGGAACCTGATAGAAGCGTTTTCTTTGTGCTGTTACTACTCACAGAACTATTTTGGAGGTGTGAAATTACCAATCCTCAACCTCCTGTCTAAAAACCTGACAAAAAAACCATGTATGGAAGTAAATCATTGATAATCTAAAAGTATGTTGAAAATGCAAGAAGTCTGGCTGAAAACCAGCGAACTTGAAATAAGAGCTTTAAGAGAAAGGTATGATGTGACGGTATAGCAGAATCATGCTTAATGATTCACACGCCTGACAGTAAAATATGAAGGATACTCCTCTTTAGACATGACAGAGTTAATAAGAAAGGAGAGGAGTATGTATGTATGTTAACAGGAATTGAAGCCAATTTTAAAAGATGGAATAGATGGGGGAGTAAACGATACGGCAGAAACATTATGGGTGGAACTGTGTACAGGAAGCAAGAAGTAGGTAAATTAATTGTTGGAGTATGTTATAAGCCGCCAAATCCCGGGGAGGAGGTGGAAATGAATCTCCCATATGCAGTTGGCGAAGGCTGCTGGTATGGGGCATTCTGGTCATGGGGATTTTAACTACCCTGACATAGATTGGAGTAAGGGAACTGCCAGCACCTCAAAGGTATAAAGTTCTTAAATTTTCCTATATGAGCATTTCTTTCACAGATGGTAGAAGTTTCCTTCTAGACAGAATGCGTTGTTGGATCTGGTGGATATCTAATAAACCTGAGCTCATTTTGGAGATGAGGGTAATGGTAAGCTTAGGAATAGTGAACCCATAATATAGTTCATTTAATATAGGTTGCAAAAACTAAAGTGCACTGGCTTAAAACAAAAACTTTTTAACTTTAGGAAGCTAATTTTATGCTGTTAAAAGAATCGCTCTCTGCTCATAGGTTGGGGAACTGTTTCTAGGTAAAGATACCGAGCAGATGTGGACCACTTTTAAAGGGATATTAAACTATTACATTTCTAAATCGGTACCTTTAGGTACCAAGTGTAAAAAAAATTAGATCCAGTCCTGCATGGCTTAATGCTCAGGTAAAAAGGGAGATGGAAAAAAAGAAAAAGGCTTTCAAATTTGAAAACAGAAGGCACAGAACAGGCTTACAGGGAGTACAAACAGCTGTAATAAAGAGTGCAAGAAAGTAATTAAACTAGCTAAAATAGAACATGAAATACGGATTGCCGAACAAGCAAGTCAACAACCCCAAAATGTATATAAAAGTATATAAATGGTAAAAATGAGGACTGAGAATGTGGGACCATTAAATAACGGAGCTGAGGTGGTAGTATAGGATGCCGAAAAGGCTAATCTGCATAACCGTTTTTTTACATACGGTTTTTTTACTGTTGATAAATGTAAGGTGATGCATTTGGGATTTAATCTCCTGTGCCCCCTACACCATAAATAACTCTGTGTTAAGTGCATCTGTCATGGAAAAAGATTTGGGGGTTCTGGTAGATAACAGACTTAGCCATAGCAAACAATGCAGTGTAGCAACGCTAGAGCTAGCAAGATATTGTCTTGTATAAAAGGGGGAAAATTCAAGAGAGAAAAATATTATTTCCCTCTTTACAAGCACTGGTAAGGCCTCATTTGGAATATGCGGTGCAGGTTTTGGAATCCCATATACAAAAGGGACATCTTGGAATTGAGGCAGTTCAGAGAAGGGCAACTAAATTATAAGGGAATGGAGGGGCTCGAATATGCAGGCAGATAGACAAGTTAGGGCTGTTTACAATGGAGAAGCGACTTTTTCGTGGGGACATGATACCTTATACCAAAATATTAATGGGCCATACAATGAACTCTCTGGTGCATTGTTCACTAATAGGTCATATCAAGGACATGTGACATCCTCTAAGGTTGGAAGAAAGAAGTTTCCCCTTCAGGTTAGGAAGGGTTTCTTTACAGTGGAAACGGTGAAATTGGGAACTGTCTTCCGGCAGATGTGGTATGGCAGTTCATGGATAGCTTTAAAAAAGGCCGGATCATTTTCTAAAAGTAAAAAATATTGAATTACTGGTATTAATGCATATATCTCGGTTGATCCAGGATACATTCCTATTGGCCTTTGGAGTCAGGAGGAATTTTTCCCCCCTTTTTAGCTGGGGTTTTTTTTGCCTTCCTCTGGATCAACGTTAGGTAGGTGTAAAAAAAAAAAAAAAAAAATATATATATATATAATATATATAGAGGGTGAATATGTGACTTGATGGACGTATGTCTTTATTCAACCTTAATTACTATGTTACTATGTTACAATGGCCTTTAAGCCACAGATATTGAGCTATAGTAGCTTATAAGGTTTCCCACACAGGCAAGTCAGTCATGGATGTGACATCATAGCCATGACCGATGCTATTCCCTATATGTGCAAGTTTGTAAAGGGGAGAGGAACATTTTGCTACATAACAGGTTTGTTCTACATCTATATATAAAACATGCCTTTTAAGCACAGTGAGATTTGAATATAAAAATATGAAAATTTTGTTTTTTTCTTCCTGTCGAATCACACTCAGCATGTGAGATCTCTCTAAAGCTGGGTACACTCAGTAACGGAACCGACGGTATCGGGGCTTAATCGTACGTGTTGTACGCTCTTTTCCCGAACGAGCATGCCGCCGCCAAACGATCGGGTCGGCGCACGCTCGTTCTGAGGAAATAAAAACGGAACGAATTGTCCAGAAATATTGGCCGATAGTACAGTCAGACAAAATACTGTATAAATGGTGTAAAGAGAAACCTAATTTCAGTTATAGGAGAGGTAGGACTCTGAAAGATTATCTTTGTCCATCTGAAAATAAGGAGGAGGAGAAACAAAATGTATTTCATGGGCCACCTAGATATGGTACTTTTCCATGCTTACAGTGTAATTGCTGTAACAGCATAATTAGGGGGCCTTCATTTAATCACCCTACCAGAGGATATGATATTACCCCACATGTGCATGCTACATGTAAAACAGAATTTGTAGTGTATTTGATAAAATGCCCATGTGGTTTGGCCTTTGTGGACAGACGTCCAGACAGTAAAATTGCGTATCCAAGAACATAAGCGAAGTATTACCAACTTTAAGGAGGACACACAATAGAACCACCCCAGTGTCGAGACATTTTATACGAGAAAAAACATATAGTGCACAACTTAAATGGAGAGTGTTAGAGTTGTTGGCCCCATAAATAGAGGTGGTAATCGAAAAGAAAACTCCTCCAGAGGGAAGGGATGTGGATAAAAAATTAACGCCCTTAGTCCTTCAGGATGAATGACTATTGGAGTCTGAAACCATATTTATAAAATGTACTGACTTTTTTCTATTTATGTTTGTATCTATCCTTAGATTGGTATATTGAAATTTGAAGAGATGACTACCAGGTATTGGCCCTATTTCTGCTATAGAGAACATTATAATGTAATAGATGTAATATGCAATAACATTTTTCTTGTATGTTTTATTTAAAGTAAATCACACCATGAAGGTAGATTGTGGTAACAATAGTTCCAGAATGTAGCTTGTGTATCTTAAGTGCAAGATTGTTACATATTTATGAAAGCTATTGAGTTAGATAATGGATACTTTAAAAGCTTGATTGTAACCTTTTAGCTCTATTGTAAGTATTTATTGTTGGTCTTAAATAATGTTTGTATTGTAATTTTGTATTTTGCACTATGGTACTTAAAAACTGGCACTTTATTTACAGATTTATACTCTGAATGAAGAAGAGATTTTTCCTTGACTTAATTGGACAACTGGGGTATGCCTCTACTACTTGGATTTGGAGGGTGGGGTTTACTAATGATTTAAATGTCCACTAGGTGTAATGTTTAATACACTTGAGAAAGAGCGCTTGGGCGTTCGAAACATGTTGTGACCCTGTTGAAGCAGCAATAAACAGTAATACTGATTGCAAAACTATGTTTTGCTTGTGTCTCCCTGCACTTGTTTTGGTTCCAGTTAGATACCATTTAAGTTTGTTTTCCTTATTGACATACTTTATATACCTCATTATATAGGAAATTATTCTTACTATTGTATATAGATCTTTTTAAACACATCTCTATCCCTTCTTTCCATTAATCAGAAATGATTCTGTGAGTATTACTAGCAACCTATTTATTAACTCAGGTTATGGAAAATAAACTAGTTGGAAGACCTATATTGCCATTGAGAATGAATTGCTTTTTTATAGTAACCTATATTCAAAAGGTTGTAATTATGGTAATAGCATTGTCAGGGAAACCCTTAAGAACTTATGTCACTGCACACACAAACACAATAAATTAATCTAATGTGGTCATGAAGGTTTTATAAATTATTTTAATCTCTCTGTTTGTTTAAATATATTATCAAAATGTTGTGCTCTCCAGAAACTGTTTAAATTCTATGTTTTCTTAGCATGGGAAGATTTTATTCACACTATATTGTGCTTTTTTTGCTGAGGAGAAAGAAATTAAACTGCACTTCATGCACTATTTTATCTTGCCACCACATTATCCCAGACTATCCTTTTTAAAGTATAGCACTGAAGCTCCTGCCAAGTATAAAATGGAAGTGTGCTAAGCGCACTTGAACACCTTGGTATTCTGCATAATGTGATATATGAAAACTGCCCCCTAACTCCCATACTATTAATCCTATTTCTGCACAAAATGTATACCGTATATACTCGAGTATAAGCCGAGGTTTTTAAGTTTAAAAACCAACCTAAAAACCTTGCCTCGGCTTATACTCGAGTCACAAGTAACTTACCTTCAATCCAGAAGCAGCCACGAGTCAGGCCGGCAGTTTCCAGTAGTTCTTCACGGTCATCGCGCACGCTGGCGGGATGACGTCATCGCGCAGCCGCGAAGCAGTACTGGGAACTGCCGGCCTGACTCGCGGCTGCTTCTAGATTGCGGCAGCCGGCAGAGAGAGGAAGACTGAAGACCAGGTACGGTGGGAACCATACAGATAAATGGAGTGGGTATAAGTGCCAGAGTGAGACGTATCCAGTGCAAATAAAACAAATTTCAACTGTGTTGGTTTCCAGATGGTAGGATGTATAGCTAGATTTACCTGCTAATTGGGTTTCTTGATGTAAAGAGAAGGGAATAAATTCTAGAGATAGGAACCGCAAGAGAGAAAGGTTTAGGCAAGAAGAAGCAGTACGAGAGTAACGAACCACTCTGTTCAGAAGATAAACTCAAACTGTTGTTTGTAAACAACTCCCTGCCCTATTTTGTTGTGAATGAACCTTTAAATACTATTGGAGATCCTAAAATAGAAATTTCCCATACTGAATGTACTTTAGCCACAAATGGTCGAATCAACGTAAGGTCCATCCTACCTTGCGACCTACCTTGCATCTAATTTGTAGATTGTGTAAACGTGCAATATGTGTGCAAAGAAAAAATTCTCTGAATCGATCAGGGCTGGCATAAGTTTTAAAGGTTGTCCATCTCAGTTCTACTGGCTACCAGCCACTTATGGTAATTTAAATTACTAAAGATTTTTTTCCTTTACAGTTTCTATGATAGAACCTTACATTTACTGGGTAAATATACTGTATTTACTTAAGTATAAACCAAAGTTTTCAGGCTTAAAAAAATCCTAAAAACCGAACCTCAGTATATTCCCTGTCAATTTCTTAACTTTAAGTAATCCGACGGCGCTCGTTCTGCTTCCGCTGTTTCTACCGCTGACATCACTACTCAGCGCCCTCACTTCCCAGCCTGATGTAGTGATGTCAGGCACAGACAGAAGATCGGAGTGAGTGGCCCACCAAGATTACTGAAAGGTAAGATTGATACCGAACCATAAAGTAAACTGGGAAGGTTCGGGGGGGGTTTGTCCACCAGTTTAAACAAGTAGTTACCATTTTGTAGATCCAAACCACTAAATCTGTAGTTTCCAACATCTGCAGTGGCAAGGAATTGGGGGTTATTGTATGGGATTACTGTATGTTTAAAGGGCAACTAATGTATCAAAACAATACAGAATCAGGAGGATGGTATCTATTGTTGCCTTCTGATTCTGTATGGTTTTGAGCCTTTTAGTTGCCCTTTAATGGACAGCAGAATTCCCATACAGTAGTCCCAAACAGTAACTGCTTGATTTGGCTATTACTGTATGGGACTATGGATGGGAATTCTGCTGTCCATTTAATGGCCAACTAAAGCCCCAAACAATACAGAATCAAAAGGCAGTAGTGGTCATAATTTCTACCCTCGAGTTTATACTCCAGTCAATCACTTTTACTCCTTTTTTCAGGTAAAAATATGTAGCTCGGTTTCAACTCTGGTCTGTTTATACTCAAGTGTATACAGTACACAAATATTTGTGACATTACACTTTCGTTTCAGCAGTGATTTGCAGCAGTTGATGTACATATTCCAATGAATTTAAACCATCTGCAGTGTACCAGTTTATGCAATGAGCCCATTTTTTGACATCTGCATTTATTTGGATAATGAAATTTCTTAATGGGTCTGGTAGGTAGAGAATTTTCAGTTTTACTGACTGATGACGGCTTAGGGATCACCATAGCAACCATAGCCGTTTGCTATAGGGCCCAGAGCCAAGGGGGCCTACCAGGTCCCCTTCAAGCACCCTCCTAAGAAAAAAATGTACCTCACGTAGTTTACCGCACAAACCCCTTTTTTTCATTTAACATAAACATTAAAAGATGCTACCAGCTCATATTCTACTTTCAAAAACAGCTCCTTTCTTCATCCAGGTAATGGCCTCAGTCATGTGATGTCCTGCGTGTACGCTTGTAACTAACCATCTCACAACAGGAGCAGAGGAGGTGTGGCTTCACCAGCGAGGGATATTGCAAGTAGTTTTGTGGCTGAACTAAATTAGGTAAACATTTTCTTAGGAGTGGACATGCCCTTTAAAAAACCTGGCTGCAGTTTGGTTGGGCTTTTGGGGGGCCCCCATCTAAAATCTTGCGGTGGGGCCCTGTGATTTCTGGCTATACCACTGCTGGATGAGTCAGTGTTGATGCAAGGTGAGTGGACACAACCTTTCACAATTTTAAATAACACTCAACTGGCCATCTGCATATATTTGTCCTTATATGGCAAATTTTAAAGGGTATGTCACCTGAAACCAGCAAATAAATTAATACTGTATATTCTGAGGTGTGAGTGTTGCTGCATGCCTACAATCCAGTACTGGTTTTGTCAGTTCAAGTTTCCCCCCTCCCACTCTTACCTGACCACCCTTTACAGACATGAGCCAGCACTGGATGTAGAATTTCTACAATGCATTTCACTCATAGCACAATACACAACGAAAATCATCTTTAACTGCATCACAGCAGAAGAGTTTATAATAAGGCACTTGCACAGCTGAAATGTAAGATACTTCAAATTCAATATCTATAGAAATAGTAGACAGATCTACAACTAGAAAAACAGTGGTTGGAAGAGTTTCCAGTAATGGGTAATTTCTTCCATTTATATAACCTTAAATGTATAAATTAGTATAAAATAAACTGTACAAAATAAAAAAAACTGTTTCATTTGTTTCCATACAACATGGTCAATATATCCTGAAGAACTGTTTAACAAAAAGGAGCAGAATGCAAACCAATTTAGTTGTTTATGTGACTGCAGGATCTATCTTACATATCTTTATAAAACTAGCTTAATAGAGCTCCCGATTTCCCATGCTATGACAGGTCTACTGTATATTTAGTCACAAATGTGATCATTTTTTCACACCTTATGTTACACTTTCACTATGCATAATACATACATAAATTGTATATAATACATTATACAGTATATAAAGATAAATTTAAGAATATAAGAAGTTTTCTTGAAGGTCCATGGCCTGGCATGCTTTTATTGGTCACAGAACTTCTCACCGATTCTCCTCGATACACTAGCCTTACAACAACATATAGGACTCGCCACTTACAACCGTTAAAGTTAAAAACTTGCCATTTATTCTTCTCATTTTAATTTAATTAAACAGGCCAAGTCATCGGGTTAATGTGTTTCGTGGCAAGAGACCCTTACAGGTACAACTTTCTATTTTGTTTTTACACATGTTTCAAGGTTCATGTGAGATAAATGCTATAGCTAACACCACTAAGCTAAGTTTGCAATCATATATTTCATCATTCTTATATATCTATCAATATAATAAAACCCTAAGTGTGCGTCCCTGTGTCCGTGTGTGTCACTGCAGTTCCTATGGACTAACACTAGAGGGAGAGTCTCTGCAGTTCCTATTGACTCACCACTAGAGGAGAGTCTCTGCAGTCCTATTGACTCACCACTAGAGGGAAACACAGGAAACACACGGAGGGAGAACAGCAATTAAACAGACTGCAGGTAAGGTTGCTTGGGACAGGGGCCCCTGGATTTGGGACAGAGGGGGGGCCCTGGATTTGAGACAGACGGGGGGCCCTGGATTTGGGAGACGGGGAGCCCTGGATTTGGGACAGAGGGGGAGCCCTGGATTTGGGACGAGAGGGAGCCTGGATTTGGAACAGAGGGGGCCCCTGGCCTTGGACAGAGGGGGTACTCTGGCCTTGGACACTAAGGGGGCACTCTGTGCTTCTAGCGCCCGTTATTGTAGCGGGCTTAATGTCTAGTTAATTGATAATGTCATTAGATATTTTTGCATTGTGATTGCATTTCTTTGTTAAACCATTGTTTTAACAAGATTTGTTAGATTTTTGTTTTGTGATGGTAAAAGGAAATAAAATCTTACTAATGCTAAGGTATCATGTATAGAGAACAATGAAAATAACCTTACACCATATCGCACTTTCACTATTATTTTTGCTTTGTAAAGTTAGTGACTTTTTACGTGACTATAGAAAAAACAAAGCACTTAATACTGCCATATATTATGAGGCAGCACTACGTAAAATAAATACTTACACATCACAAATGTTTGGCGTCATGGAACAAGAGGGGCTAATTGCTTTAAAAGTCTGACACCCATTTGCCATCCTCTGTCTTTTCCAAATTCACAGGCATTGTCTGGGCACTCCGTCAGAAGAAAACTGGTAGAACACATATGCATCTTGGAAGCAGAGCTGCTTGTCGACTGCAGGAAAAAAAATATTTGATTAACGTTGGATTTCTACTGAAATTCATAAAATTTTTTTTTCCAATTGCCTCTGTGTGTGCTTGCCTTTCCTCCTGCAGCACTCTCAAATGTAGTACCATACTGTTCTCTGCACATTAATTTTACTACTGCAAGTAGGATGAGTAGACCTAAATTGTACAAAAACGTTAGCACGCTTTCTCTTTCATATTGCTTATATTTTACACCAGCAATATCAGTTATAAATTGCCTATTTCAAACAAACCTGTTTCAACAGGCTGAACACTAATTTCCTTGTCAGCATATTAATAGATCTTTCTATCAAAAATATTGGAGGGAGGGGGGGTTCCCAAGAGCTGCAAATAACAGAATCCTTCCTAAATCTTTCAACATAATCTTTTTACATTTTTCATCACATTAGTCACATTAGTTGTGACAGTTTAGTCCTGTTAATTAAACGACCAGCCATCACCTGTCTCAACTTGTCGCATGTGCAGTTAAGATTACTGCAAAAACTATTGCAAACACATCTACCAGGTGGTCTTTAATCAGAGTGCACAACCACATTTAATGGCAGTCCGCACTAATGTTACCAATTAGATAGTCCCGCCCCAGATCTACGCTGTATACAAGCTTAAGTATTCAGATGGTTCTTTGACTTGTCTGCTGCCAAGGTACAGTAGCCTATTAGATCACTGCTAGCCTGCGATCTTAGAACTGACCTGACAGAAGTATCTCAAGTTTCAGTAATATCTGCCAAATGTTAGCTGCTGTATATCGACACACGGTACGAAAGAACAATTTTGAAGCACCAATCTACCAGTTCAGATCCCCCACTTTTTCTGAAAAATAAATATATTAAAATTAACTTGCATCCTAAAATAAAACCAACACATAGATATGCTGAACGGCTCAGATCAAGAATAAAACAAATATCCTTGTTTTGGTCAACAGCAAGTTGGCGGCAATCTATAGGAAGTCTATATAAAATACAACATTGCTATAATCTTTATAAAAACTTCATTAAAATATATTTAATGAAGAATGCACATACTGGTACATTTTCTGCCAGTGCTTTCAATAAGAATCATAACCAAAGACCAAAATAATGACATATATTACAGTCAATGCTAGTGTGCAAAATTGCTTTGATGAAAAGATCCAAGCTTTCTTTGAGTTTGTCATAACCCATATTCTACATTGCAGGCAAAATAAAATGGTCCGGGAACACTGCAACAATTCATTGGTTCTAGCCTGCTATTAGAATTGCTACCTTTCCATACACCAAGATGCATATATACAAAGAGCCAAATTCCACAAGGCAACCTGGTTGGAATCAGTTTTCATACACCATTTTACAATAAATTCCAAATCACCCTTACAAAACAGGAATGCACATGTACTGTTCAAAGCAAATACTACAGTAAATATAATAAAGATGTGACCATATAGCACACACTGTACATAAAAATGGCGGCTACTCATTTGCCCTAATCATTTAATAATAGCAACATCAATGAAATGCCATCACAGTCATGAGGGCCCCCAGCAAACCCTTCCTTTCCTCATCTACAGGGGTTTCAGTGGCTGTATTAGTCATAGGGAAAGTAGATGTGACCTCTCCTGGTTCCTGGCCCCCATGGTCCTAAGGGTTGCTCTGGTATTATGCCCTAACTCTATGCTTTCCCCAGTGCATTACTTTCCAACTACACTGCTCCCTCTGTTGTCAGCTTAAATTCCTCTCTCTACAGTAAAAACATATAAATAGTAGTGCATTTTCTAGGTAATAATGAAAGCATGTGATTGTCTCAGAGTCTTGTCTACACAATTCTGGCCAGATATTCCCCTTGAAAAACTACCGATTGGTATGGAGTGCTGCAATTATTTCTGCATGACTGATCACTTGGCGTAAAGTAGACAAAAAATGGATGAAATATTGCAGCAGGCAGTCACCGGTTGAAATATTGGCTCATGTGTACGCAGCCTTGTTTGCACAGACTGTTTTCTGCAGTGACCTGATCAACATTTACTGTTGTACAATTCCAGTGGCACCTACATCTAGGAGGATAGTGTATTATTATTGAGGTTCACATTGTTTAAAGTATACACTTTTATTCTAGTTTGCTTTCAATACAAAATCCATGTTGGCATTTTTTAATACCTAACCATTATAGATTAAAACAGGATTATGTTTCCAATTGACCTCTAGACCCCTTTCCTCACATCCACTATAGCGTAGTAAGTATACTATTTCACAATGTATACAACGTACAGAAAGCTGTACAACACACTTACCTGCACATCACGTCAGGTACATACGGTCTCTAATAGTTCAGGTGTTAGGATTTTGACAGTATTTCTCAATGCTTTCCCGCACAGGAACACTTTGACCATAAAGCTAAATTTAAGAACGCAAAACAAAAAATAATGTAAATGGACCATAGAACAGTATGTCAATTGAATTTGAATATTGCCTGAACCCCTAGCTGAACCCATGGTATACTTATATGAAATCATGCAATCATATATGAGGTTCTTTTTTTTCTTTTGCAAAGAAGAATGGGCAAGGATTTCAGTCTCTAGATGTGCAAAGCTGGTAGACATACCCTAAAAACTGGCAGCTGTAATTGCAGCAAAAGGTGGTTCTACAAAGTTTTACTCAGGGGGATGAATATTACGCACACCCCACTTGCAGTTATTGATGTTTGTTAAAAATGTTTGGAATCATGTATGATTTTTCTTCCACTTTTCACATGTACACCACTTGTATTGGTCTTTCACGTGAATTCCAATAAAATTGATTCATGTTTGTGGCAGTAATGTGACAAATGTGGAAAACTTCAAGGGGCCAAATACTTTTGCCAACCACTGTATGCAGGCTTTTTGTGCCATTCTATATAGTATTATTTGTCATCTCCAACTTCCTGTGCTGTGTAATTTCACAGTGCCCACTACCATATGTAAATATAATTAATAAGTGTAAAACAAAGAAAAGGTAAAGCTGTAGCAATCAGTGGTAACACATCATTCAAGTTAATATAATGAAAAACTTTCAGCCATGATCACACAACCAGGTGTATGTACACAGGCCACCACAATAAACTACACACAAGGACAGGCAAAGATGTGGGAGAGAGACAAAACAGCTAATTATTGTACAATAAGTACATTGGTTTATAGTAATTTTTACTATTTATACAAGCAAGATGTTAAGTTTTTGATGATGTTTGTAATGTTATGTTCTGATGATGGCTTAATAACTGAGACCAGCTCACAATCTGGTTCTGCATATTCGCTCATGTTATGCTGTAAAAGCCTCATATAGATATATATATATATATAATATAAAAATCCAAAAGCCATGGTGTAGGGCACTCACGAGTCTTTAAACAAAGCAATTAATTAAAATGTGTCGGAACAAACGATCTACGCTTTTCAGCCATTATCTCGGCGCGTCTCAGGAACGAGTTGTTCACTTTGTTCGCGCCATCTTAAAGGGAGGTAAGCCCCTCCCCCCTACACTTAACCCTATACGTGCGTCTCCAACCCTTAAAACCAGTTTTTATTATATTAAAAAGAAAAACAAAACCACTAAATGTAATACAATAGCTATAAAAATCTAGAACTTATCTGCTACTCCAATATATATATATATATATATATATATATGTAAGAAACCACTGGGAACGTGTTGAAGGAAGATATATCCCACTATAGTTTCTTACCTACAATGGTAAGGTGAAACCAGCAGCTTGGCAAGAAATAAATTGTGCTGGGGCTGGTTTACTGGGAATCCACAAGTGAAGGGTGAGGTGGATTCACATTAAAGGGTATTTTCACCCTTAAAAAACAATTTTGATAGATTCCCCCTGTCCCCCCAGCCCCAATCGCTCTATTTATATTCTTAGAAAGTTTCCCCAAACTTTACTTACCTCCCTCTTTCCTGAGTGGCAGCCTATCACGGACGCGGCTGCGGGAGTTCATTGCGGCGGGGAAAGAGGGAAGTAAGTAAAGTTTGGGACACTTTCTAATAATAGTGGAGCGTTTGGGGCTGGGGGACAGGGGGAATCATATATCTAAAGGGTTTTACCGCTAGGGGGAGGGAATTTTTGGGACTTTGGGGGGGGGACTACGGAGAACCATATGGAGCTGGGATGTGAGGTAAGGATTAACTACACTACACAATGGGGCCAGTAGTGTGGGGGGATTATAGTTTTGGGGGTGGACATGCCCTTTAAGCTGGGTACACACACTACAGATCATTGAAAGATGACAAGGATCTGCAAGAACGCTCGAGACTGTGTGTTTTCCCTCGGCCGCGGCCAACTCCTCTATAGGGAGTCTAAGCAGGCCGGAATTTTCCCGAACGAGCGTTTTGGCTGACCTGATCATTCGGCGCGGCCACCTGTTCGTTTCGAAACAAAAGTACACACAGTACCGATAAAGCCTCAATACTGTCGGATCCGACGGTATCAGGGCTTTATTGTTACTGTGTGTACCCAGCTTTAGTCCAGTCCAGGGTTTTCAGCCAATACCTGAATCAGATTCACCTGGCTGTTTTTAAGGAGGGTTCAGGGCTCTCTCTCTCTGTCTGGGAGCTGTAACCGAGTCTATTGTGAAGTAAATAAAAACGGTTTTAATTTGTCCTGTGTCTTTAGGGACACTTGTATAGTGAGGGAAATCACTGTTATTAAGTAGCACTTTTGTTTTACCTGCATTGCTATTAAGCAACACCGTACCTGTTGTGAATAAAACACATGCTTATTATTCCTACACTGAGACTCTTAAGCTGGGTACACACAGCAATGACAAAGCCCCGATACCGTCGGATCCAATGGTATCGGGGCTTTATCACTACGTGTGTACTTTCGTTTTCCACCGAACGCTCGTTCGAAAGACCGAAAATTTCTGCTCAGCCACGCTAGAATCCTCTATAGGGAGGGAGGGCCGAGGGAAACACACAGTCCCGAGCGTCTCCCTATGATGTGTCAGGGAAGAACGCTCGGCTGTGTGTATGCAGATCGTTGAAAAAATGACAGACAGATCTTGCAGATCCTGTCTGTCATCTTTCATAAATCTGTAGTGTGTACCTAGCTTTAGTCTGTTTCTGAGTCTATGCACCGTGTGAATACTTCCCACAACAAATATATATATTATATACGAAAAAAAGATTTTTCTGGGGATATCAACTCATCCTTTATAGTGGACAACCAAAACCCTCATGATGCATACTTTTTTCACATATTTATTGTAATTTAAATATTTATGTGTGTAAGATTTTACAGTTGCTACATAGAAATACTAACACTAAAGTGGGTGGCCACAGGGTTCTGTGGTGGGGCCGCTTCTATTTAATCTATTTATTATGATTTGGAAGTGGTATTGTCAGCAAGGTTTCTGTGTTTTGCTGATGACACAAAACTTTGTCGACCATTAAAAACTTCAGAGAATGTGCAATTGTTGCAGGGGGATCTGATAGATTTCACATTGGGCTGCTAAGTGGCGATGAGATTCAATGTTGATAAATGTAAGTGATGATTTTTGGACTTAAGGGCATTCCAGCCCCCAAAACTATAGATCCCCCCCCACCTATCTACTGGCCGCACATGTAGTGTAAGTTTAATCCGTATTACCTCACATCCAACTCCACTGTTCTCCTGTAAGTCCCCCCCCCAATAGTTCCACAAAAACGCCCACCAGAGGCATCTGTCCCTATAGTGACACTGCCCTGCTACCTGGCCTCCCGTAGATTCCTTGCCATGCGTGTGCAGGCCCTTCTTCCCCTCCCGCCCTCCCCCTCCCTCTCCCTCCCCGTTCTACTATCCCCTCCCCCTAACTCAATCCCCTTAATATATTGTGCTCCCCTCATGCCCCAGCCCCACGTCATGTTTTTTTTTTTTTAAAGCCCCCAACTCTTACTTACCTCTCCGCTTTCCTCCTCTGCACGAATGACCGGCGCCGCGTCCGTGATTGGCCTGCCGCTCAGCCAATCACCGACGCGACTGCCGTCCCCCGCCCCTCTGTCTTGCATTCTCGTCAACAGAAGGGCCGGCAGTGCGGCGTAGGGATCGAGGGGAGGTAAGTAAGAGTTTTGGGGGGTCTTTCGAAAAAAAAAATTAATGCGGTTGGGGCTGGGGGACCTTGGGGAACATCATATTAAAATGTATTTTTCGGGGTGGACAATAGCCTTTAAAACATCCTGTGCGCTTATACTATAAATGGCGCTGTGTTAAGGGGTGAATCCCTGTTGGAAGGGATCTTGAGTTTTGGTGATACACAACTTAAGTAAGCCGCAGTAGGCGCAGGAGCGGCAACAGCCAGAGCTGATCATGGTTAATGAGAGGTTGGATCAAGGGAGGAAAATGTTTTCTTCTCCCTCTTACACAGCATTGGTAAGGCCTTCCATTTTGGAATATTCATGCAATTTGGAATCCGAGTACAAAAAGGACATCTTTGAATGGAAAGGGTTTCAAGAGAAGGGGAACTAAGTAATAGGGAATTGGGGGAGCTTCACTATAAGAACAGACTGGAAAGTACATTATGTATGCTGGAGAAAAGCCGCTTGCAGGGGATATGATTACTGTTGTATAATACATTAACTGGGCCCATTCAACCTCAAATACTATACTACTAATAATTTTGTAGATGTTAACTTCATACCATATGTTTAAAAGATCATCATAACATACATTAATTTCACAGACAGGTGAGTGACAAAAATTTGGGGGGGGGTGCAATAAAATTACTTTACCTCCCTTCCTCCAACATTATTACCGATACCTTCCACACAATTGTTTTGTCACGTTAAGGTAGGATTATGGGACAATATTTTGCTAAAAATCCGCTTTCCATACATAATACAACTTCAAAACCTGACCAGTGTGTGTCTTCTGGCTTAGAACAGAATGATCGATTGCATGATATTGCAGGGTCCTGCCCAGATTACATCGTCAGATAACCATGCACTCCTAGAGCTTATCTTCATTTGTGCTCCGTATTACGTTCAATTTCAGTTCTTATAATTGCTTGTGTTTACTCTATACTTTAAGGGCTATGTCCAAATGCAATATTTATCAGGACCTTTAACACCCCGATACATTAAGCTAAAAAACTTTTCCAAAATGCTCCCAGAAATATAAATGATGTTTACAAATCCAGTCTCCACACACAACCGCTGCGCTCCCTTCTACTTCCTGGTAGGGCTCGATGCAACCTTACCAGGAAGGGTATTGAAGTAAGGGTATGTTCCACCCTCTTTTTCATTTTAACATAAGCTGTAGGGCAGGTCCCCCCACCCCCAACCGCTATATTTTTATACCAAAACAGTGTTTCCCTTCTTTACTTACAGCACCAAGTCGTTCCTGTTTCGCTGTACTGGTCCGTCTCCCCTGCCCCGCCGAAACTGTAAAGCAAGGGGGCCTGACCAGCAGCCGCTCAGTGAGGACCGGCGCTGGAACGAGGTGCTGTAAGTAAAAAGGGAGCATTGTTTTGGTATAAGAATGAAGCGGTTGGGGGCACCCTGCCATATCGTAGTTAAAATAATTTTATGATGATATTACATAATCAAGAGAGGCATCCGGGAAAGGGAGCTGCAGCGGTGGAGCATGGATTTGTAACTATAATTTATATTTCTGGGAGCATTTTTGAAAAGTTTTAGCTTAATGTATCTGGGGTTTTATAAGGTCCTGCATAACATATTGCATTTGGACATGCCCTTTAAGTATAGTAGTAAACACAAGCAAATTATAAGACTGAAATTGAAATGTAATACGGAGCACAAATGAAATTAGCTCTAGATTGCATGGTATGTTCGATAGGCAGACCTGCAATATCATGCAATCGATCTAACAGAAGACACACACTGGTCAGTTTGATTGTATTGATTGAAAAGGTAGCAAAATATTGTCCCATATATCCTACCTTAACTGCAAAACAATTGTGTGGAAGGTACTGTATATATGTTGGGAAGGAGTAATTTTATGCACCCCCCCCCACTTTACATCCCTTTTTCTGTTTTGTTTTAATAGGTGCAACGGGAGTTGGCAGCTGTAATTGCTTTGAAAGCAAGAAAATCTGGTAAGTCTTAATTATCCACTGCAAAAATACCACACAGACATGAGTCCTCTGAAACAAAGTGTTTTTTGACCACAGAGAAGTGTAAAGGATAACTATGGTGTGTATAAAGTTTTTTTAAAAATTCAGTTAAAATGTATTTGGGACAGGAATGTACACCTGGAAATTCCTACCTCCAAATATTGTTTCTCTAAGGCGCATCACTTCCTCCAGGCTTTAGCACTATCTTTTAAGAAAGGATTAGTCCAGGACTAACCTGGCAGATTAAAAAAAGGTGCTACCCCAGTCGGTTCCTTACCAGGGACCAGCTATAGCAACAAAAGGACTAGGGTGCACACTGTAACCAGGTGATTCTTTTAATTTCTGCATCACACAAAACACAACGTTTCGGAGAACGCTCTGCCCCCTTCATCGTTATGTACCGAAAGCCACAAATGGTACATGGGTTAACGTGACTTTTAGAGGGAAAAGGCCAAGAGTTAACGTAACTTTAAGACATAACTAAAGGCCGTTGTGGCAGTACGCAAAAACTGTGTCGCGCAACTGCTGCAAGCTTTGTACCGAGCCGATTACAGCTCTTTAAGACAGAAATTTTAACTCCAGTAGATAGCTGGCGTTAAAGTTTCGGGATGGGAAAACCCCATTCGCTATGCGCTGAGAGCCTTTATTGGCTTAGTGCATTACCTAGAAT
Source organism: Hymenochirus boettgeri (assembly GCA_019447015.1). Lineage (NCBI taxonomy): Eukaryota > Metazoa > Chordata > Amphibia > Anura > Pipidae > Hymenochirus > Hymenochirus boettgeri. The sequence continues at coordinate 69,400,836 of CM033474.1, read as the reverse complement.
AGTGAGCGATAACGACTCTCTGTTCATAGCCCTGCTAGTGCTGTAGCTCCTCAACAAAACAATATTGTGAAGGGGGAATAATCAATCCTACCTCCCTGCCCCATGTCCTTATCATTTTTAATAAGTTAATTTCTAGAGTATAATTATCCTTTAAATTGCTGTTAAGTCTTTTCTGCCATGATAAATAATCCCGGCCTTTATCTTACTTTTGTAGATTTGGTTGTCAAAAACTTCCAAGTAAAGCACAAATGCAAAAAATTACTTTACGTTAAATGACAGCTATACTGAAAAAATGAGTTTGCCTCATCTAAATGTATAAATATAATGTAAGTAGCTCTTACTCTAGGTATGCCTTCAATGCAGTACTTATTTTACTCAGGTTCAGTATCCCCCTCCTTCTTTTAAAGCAAAAACTCACTCAAAAAGTGAACTATTCC
>CM033474.1:68646536-68669436 GCA_019447015.1 Hymenochirus boettgeri | reverse complement strand
GTATGCAGGGCTGACCGGGTCTTTTTTCCTTTATCCCTCCACGGTCTGGGAGCCCCGGTCTGGGAGCTCGAGGTAGTGCAGTCTCCTCCAGGTCCGCCCCCTCCTTCTCTAGTCTGCGTACGAGTTAAGTCTCGCGAGACGCGGCGCCGGCGTGACGTCATCACGCCGCGCCGTGTCTATTATTTAGGATTGGCGCATGTGGTCACCGGCGCCATTACAGAGCAGCCGGTGACCTGGGAACAGCTCATCCCTCCCGCCCTCCCTTGTTTTATGTTATATATGTTATGTTATTTATATTTGATATTGTTGGAGTCACGGCTGGCAGGTACACCCTTGCTGGAAATTGATGGAGCCGTTACATGCCCTCTGGCAAGACAGAGGTTGGCATTCAAGCTGTGTTCTATGGCTGGAGATGGTTAACAACAAGTATGGTTATTGGCACGCAAGGGTGTACAGTTTGGTAATATGCAAAGGGCATATTTAAATTTAAGTAAAATTAATATTTCAATAAAAAAAGCCGTGGCTGAATGTTTAACCCAAAAAGTGCTGTCTGTGTCTTATTTAAAGAAAAGGTTGGTGCTTTAGTTATATATTTTCCTATCTGCCATTTCCTTTGACTTTAAAGTGTATCTGTCATTATACTCTGTACTGCTCATATGTTCTGGTATCTCCCTAATTTCACTCTTTGCTTCTCTTCCATTTACTTAGTTATATATTTTCCTATCTGCCATTTCCTTTGACTTTATATTGTATCTGTCATTATACTCTGTACTGCTCATATGTTCTGGTATCTCCCTAATTTCACTCTTTTCTTCTCTTCCATTTACACAGCCACAGATTATCAGTATATTAGATTCCCTGGTGGTACGAGATCAACTGCAAACGGGCGTAACTGCAGGGCCCCCGCGAGATTGGAAGCCGGTCCCCTGCCCTCCCTCCCCCTCCCTGATCAGCTCTTTTTAAACAAGGTCCCCTGCCCTCCCTCCCCCTCCCTGATCAGCTCTTTTTAAACAAATGAATAAAACATGCACACGGTCAGCTGTTTAAAAGACCAGACCCGAACTTCTACTTATCCATTACTGTGGCAGCCATACTTAAAGGGTAACTAAAGTAAAAAAAACTAATTTAGATTTATTCTCAATAAAAATTAGTTTTATGGTTGTAAACACAAAAAAGACATACCCCCTCAACCAGACCCACATACACACACCTACTGATCTACTTATCCATTACGGTGGCAGCCATATTTAAAGAGTAACTAAAGTAAAAAAAAATAATTTAGATTTATTCTCAATAAAAGATAGTTTTATGGTTGTAAACACAAAAAGACATACCCCCTCAACCCGACACAGGTACACACACCTACTGAGCTACTTATCCATTACTGTGGCAGCCATTCTTAAAGGGGAACTAAAGTCAAAAAAACTAATTTTGACCAATCATCAAAAAGATACAGAGAGATTTATTAAAAGTTCTTATCATTGAAAATGGTGCTAACCAATCAGATGTTAGCTTTCTGATTGATTGGATCAAAATTAACACCACTTTGGGCTGGGTACACACAAAAGTTTTTTTTGTCCCAAACAAGCGTTCACTATAAACTCATCATTCCCATTATTGAGTTTTTAAATCTGCAGCAAACACACATATTCCCTTCCAAAATGCAGCCCTTCAAGCCAAATTCCAAGTTTATACTTAAACTTTCCCTTTCTCACCATATTTAGCTTTCTATACAATATTAAGTAAAGGAGAATGCTACCAGGATAGATATTTGGTACTGTTAGCAGTGTCTCTATAGGGGACTATAATCTACTGATTGTCTACTTCTGCTCTTTCCATTACCATTTTTATTTGAATTGCCACAGAAAATCAGGCTGAAATTACTAACCTGTAGTCCATTAACGAGTCTGTTAGCCATTTCTATGGTTGTGTTTGTTTGGTTTACTTCTTCCTGACAACGGACCTTCTTAGCTGTGGCTTTTTCAAATGAGAGTGTGAGTTTTCTGAGATTGTTATCCAGGTCCTACCAAAAAATAAAATCATTGTCCATAATGTCAAACTCTTCCTGAATCAATTTTACACAATACATTGCAAATATACAGTATACACTGTAAAGCAGGTCTGAAGCTTTGAACCATAACCACTAACATTTCTATTTGATTAGGTTTAGTTCAATACATGTGGGAAAACACAAGTTTAACAGACATATTTTAAGTTTATTTGTTATAAGTGTACAACTGATAAAAAGACTTGCAAAATAGGATGTTATAACCTGCTAGGGTTTCAAAGAATACACATAAAGTTTAATACAAAAAGGGTACCAACCATGTATGTAAACTAAAGTTCTAAGTGGGGTGCCTCTGGCTTGTGAACTTGGGCCAATTCTATTTATAAATTACCCAGAAGTGGGTATTGGGAGCACGGCCTCTGTGTTTGTTGATGACACAAAAATGTGGAGGGCATTGGAAATTTCAAATGATGTGCAATTGCTGCAGGCAGGCATAGATAGATTGTCAAAATGGGCAACACAACGGCAGATAAGATTCAGTGTTGATAAATGTAAGCTGACACATTTTGAATCTACCGTATATACTCGAGTATAAACCGAGATTTTCAGGCTGTAAAATCAGCCTGAAAACCCGACCTCGGTTTATACGCGAGTCAGTAACTTACATTAGAAATCCGGCAGCCGCTTGCTTGCTCTGTGTACTGACGCGCCATCTGATGTCACTGCCCAGCGCAGGGTAATGACGTCAGCCAGCGCAAGCGTACAGGGAGTGAGTGAGCAGCTGCCGGATTTCTAATGTAAGTTACGAAGGATGCCCACAGAAGGATGACCTTACTTGCTTAGGGGGTGGTGAAGCATCTAGTGGAGAGAGGAAAGTTGTCTCTTCTAAAGGTACCGGTATTCAGTTTGTAGACAGCTCATCTTAGCTTAATATTCATTAGCACCATAATGCAAACAGTAAAGCGCTTTGTATCTCTGTCACAGCAGTGCAGAATGTAGTTTGCCATTCTATAGGTGGTGTTTGTTTTCGATGCCTCTGTACAGTGGATTGCTTTGGCCAGAGGCTGTACAAGTTCTGTAGGTCCCAGAAAGGTGAAACACTAACACAATCAAAGTAGAATGACTATAGATTCTGCACCCATTACAGTATACTGGTAAATCCCTTACATAGAGGGTTAAATTATATATCCAGTCCCACTCCTGTTAATAATTATTTATTTTTGTCAATACTGTTTTGTAGAGAGGTACAAAGAAATAAACTGACTATACAGAATCAGAAGGCAGTAGTGGTCAATTTCTACCCTCGGTTTATACTCGAGTCAATCACTTTTATTAGTATTTTCAGCTAAAAATAGGTACCTCGGTTTATACTCGGGAAGGTTTATACTCGAGTATATACGGTAACAATACTAGTGCTGCCTATACCATAAAAGGCTCTGTGAGAAGTGAATCTCTGTTGGAAAAAGATTTGAGGGTTCTAGTAGATAACAGACTTAGCAGTAGCAAACAGTAAAAGACGGCAAGGGCTAGAGCTAGCAAGATATTTTCTTGTTTAAAAAGGGGTATAGATTCAAGGGAGAAAAATATTATTCTCTCTCTCTTCACAAAGCACTGGAAAGGCCTAATTTTGAAGAAACTTTGCCATTTTGGAATCCCATATATAAAGGGCTAATTCTCTATCCTCATTCTCCTAGATTTATCGGCTGCCTTTGATACAGTGGACCATTCTCTTTTCATGCAAATTTTGCATTCGCTGGGCATCTGAAATCAAGCTGCTTCATGGTTGTCATCTTACCTTTCTAACAGATCTTTCTCTCCTGTTCTAATAAGACTTCTTCTCCTGTTTCACTTAGTGTGGGGGTCCCCAGGGCTCTGTATTGGGACCATTACTGTTCTCCCTCTACACTATCTCTTTGGGATATGCTTGTGAAGGTTCTCATTTATCCAGGTCATGGTATATCTGTTGTATTCAATTAGATCAACTGGACTTGAAGTTTAGTTCTTGAAGACGTTTTGCTAGTCATCCGACTGGCTTTCTCAATTCAGAATGACTTGTACAAGAATCTGTGGCAATTATGTACCCTGGAACATCCCCCATGCCACAGATTCTTGTACAAGTCATTCTGAATTGAGAAAGCCAGTCGGATGACTAGCGAAACGTCTTCAAGAACTAAACTTCAAGTCCAGTTGATCTAATTGAATACAACAGATATATCTCTTTGGGAGATATAATCATTTAATTCGGCTTTCAGTATCACCTATAAGCTGATGATATTCAAATCTACATGTCCAACCCGCACTAACCCCTAAAGTTCCATCTCAAATATCTAATTATCTGGTCTTTATTTCCTCCTGCATGGCACACCGCTGCCTTAAACTTACTCTATCCAAAACTGAATTTATGATTTTCCACCCTTAACCTGGACCTAGCCCACCCTCTATTTCTATTGATAATGTGGTTATTAACCCTCTTGAAACTGCTCGCTGTCTTGGAGTAATATTTTACTCCTTTCTTTCCTTCAGAATATTAACTATGTCACCAGGATGTGTCGTTTTCTTTTTTGCAATATTGACAAGATCCGCCCTTTCCTCCCGTGATCCACCACCTAAATGCTTATGTATGCCCTAGCCCTCTCCCGTCTTGACTACTGTAATATTCTTCTACTTGGTTTCCCAGCCTGTCATTTGTCCCCTCTTCAGTTGATCTTGAACTCAGCAGTTCAGATCAATTTCACTCTCCTCTCCCCCGATACTGCAGTCTATGGGGGTGGCTTCCCATCAAGCAAATAATAATATTCAATACCCTTATTTTGACCTTTAAATCTCTACAATCTTCTGCACCCCCTACCTATCTTCTCTCTTGGTACCATATACTCCTAGCAGTGCCCTCCTTTCCTCGAAAGGAAATCTTCTCCACAAACCCCCAACGAACACTGCCTCCTCCCGCCTTAAACCTTTCCTGCTGCTCCCTACCTTCGCCAGGTGAATCCATTAATACTTTCAAATCTGCAGTGTTATCCTACCTTTCTGAACACCAGCACAATAAATGATTGTTAGCCATCTCAAGTTCTTTGTACTCATCCCCCCACTTGTATCTCTATGTTGTCCTACCCACTAAGATTGTAAGCTCTTCGGGGCAGGGATCTCATTCCTAATGTGTTAAGGCTTGCTGCACTTATATCAATGTATCCATAATTTATATATATATATATATATATATATATATATATATGTATTAACCTATGTATGAAATTGTATTTCATTTTTATTTATCTGTATAATTGCTTGCACTTATCCCCTTGTTTGTATTTTATAATGTACAGCACTGCGTACTCAAATGACACTTAATAAAAAAATTATAAATACATACATACATAAAAGGACATCTTGAAAATGGTAACAGTTCAGAAAAGAAAAATGGGGTGGGAGGCTTTAGACACATTTGTTAGGGTTGTTAACACTGAAGAAGGGGCCGTACATTTATCTTTCTGGTGCATTGTTCACCAATAGGTCATATCAGACAATATACAGACAACTTTTAAGATTAGGAGAAATAGGTTTTCTCTTTCAGCCTTGGGGGACCCAGGCACAGCAGGGGTTAAGTACTCCACCTCCAGGAGCGGACACTTGATAAATTGAAACTTTCATACACTCAGGTGCTCCTCCCCCTACCTTATATTCTGCAGCACTGGAAGCCTGCTTCAGTTTTTCAAGTGTCCGCTCAGCAGTTGGACTACTCTCCCTCTGTGCTTACAGAAAAAGATATGGGAACAGCTGGATTCTTTTCCCTTCCAGTTTTTCCCTAACAACTCTCACGCATACAGGAACATACAACCAACATGGGTCGCCTCCATGGAGCAGGAACACTTCCCAAGCAAATACTGAGCGATACCATGGCTCTCAGCAGTCCTAAGTTCACTGCTGATCCTAGGCTCCACAATCCGGAACAGGCAACCCACCAAGACACCTCTGGTAAGGCCCCCGGGTCCTTGTGGAAAGGGCGGGAGCTCCCATTTGCCAACAGGAACAGCTTACCCCCATTGCTGCTCCCGCTCAACCGCACGGATCTCTCCTGCCTGCAGCCTTTACTCAGTTGCTCCAGCCATTTATCAGTCCTCTCCGGGCTCCACTGCCTTCCCCCTTCCCGGTCCTGCTTCTGCTACTACTCTCCATTTTTTACCCAGTAGTTAGGCAGTCAGGCCACTGTATCTAGTGGCTGCTGTAGCTTATTGGTAATGTTATATAAGCTATGTTTGGAGGTTGCTGGTTCAATTCCAGTAGTGAATAGTAAGAACAGACTGTGCCTTTTACAGTCTGGCTGTGATGACAAACTTACCCTTACTGTGAACCCTCACAGTGAAACATTGTTAAATTTTCTATCAAGTAGCCTCAATCTCTACACCTTAGGCCTAGGGCTTCTGCCCTTACTTAACAATAACAACAAAAAAAAAAAACCCCAACATAATACATAGAGATCTGTTATTTCTCTCCTCTCCCATTTCCTTATAACCAATGACCAGCAAGGGGATGCCCCTGGTCCCGCCACAAGGGAAATAAAAACCCAGTCGCAACATCATACGTATCTGCGGCCTGTCAGAAAAAATGACCCTTGGGTCAATCAGGCCCAAGGTATGCATCATGAACAGCTACCCATGATCCCCCTCTTGCTATCTCTAGCACAGCCAGCCAAGAACCTGCCTGAACAAGAGCTATCTGTAAGTCATTAGATTCACTTAAAAATTTATCAGCAGGCTCTGCTCAAAACGCAGCTCCTGAGGGGACTCCTCAGGAGTGGGAACCATCATGGGCTAAATCCCTAACCTCTTCCATATCCTCTCTGTCTGCTTCTATCTCACAGATCCTTTAATCCAGACAGCTAGTGACTACTGACAGGGATACCAGACCCTCTAGAACATAGGAACCTACCGCTTCCTTCACGGTCGAGGATTCAACTCAGGAGGAGTATGACACTCCAGAACAGGAGTCTCATATAACCTTCACAGCAGAAGCTGTTGACTCACTAATAAGGTCAGTGCTTAGCACTCTAAATATGCAGGGCCCAGTGTCCCAGGAGTATTCCCCCAAAAACCTTTTCTCCTGAGCTAAGAAATCCTCAGTACAGTTCCCATCTTACGAACAATTGGATAGGATCATTCTACATGAATAGTCCTCTCCGGAATCCCGCCACTTCAACATCATGTTCCCATTTCCAAAATCGGATATAGAAATGGTCACACACCCCCACTGTCGATCCCCCAGTAGCTCGTCTCTCCAGAGCCACCACTATCCCTCTCTCCGAAGTTGCTAACTTTAAAGATCAAAATGAGCACCACATTGAGGCCTTCCTAAAAATATCATTCTCTACATCAGGGGCCTCATTACGCCCCACCTTCGCTTCAGCCTGGGTAGCCAAGCTATGGAGGTATGACTTAACCTCCAGAGAAAAAGGTTAAGAACTCCTTACCTGATCACCAAGAACTCTTACCTGATCCGGCCAAGGCCTACTTGTTAGAGATCATCCAGGATTTATCAGATGCAGCAGTTTATATTGGGGATGCAGCATTAGAATCCAACAAATTAATTGCTAGATCTTCCGCCTCCGTAACAGCAACCCACAGGGTTTTATGGCTAAAACATGGGCGGTTGATCACGCTTCAAAAAAAAAAAAAAAGGCTCTCACCAGTCTCCTATTCTCAGGAGGACAACTATTTGGTCCTGAGTTGGAAAAGATAATTTCTCAGGCAACAGGTGGGAAAAGCACCTTTCTTCCCCAAAATAGACAGGGATCGGGGATTGTAATCCTTTCATCTAGGGGAAATAAACTCAAATCCGCATGACTAAATTCCCACTTATTGGCTGGGAGGACGTCTTTCACAGACGCCTGGACTCCAAATATTATCTCCCACAGATGTTGCATTGAGTTCTCCTCCCTTCCTCCAAACTGCTTCTTCCCTTCCAATCTTCCCAGATCTCCAACCAAACACAAGGCACTCCAATGAGCCATAACCGTGCTACTAATGGCAAAAGTGATAACCAGTGCCTTCGACCCTCAGATCTCAGGGTTTTTATTCTAACCTTTTCCTAGTCCCAAAACAGACGGTTCCTTCCACCTGGGAACTAAATCAGTACGTCAAGAAATCCCACTTCAAAATGGAATCCCTACAGTCCGTCATTTTAGCCATAGAACCAGGGGACTTTATAGCATCCCACGACATACAGGACGCCTATCTTCATGTCCCCATCTGGCAGGGCCACCACCTCTTCCTCAGGTTTGCAGTAGGAACCCTCCATTATCAGTTAAAAACTCTTCCGTTCGGTCTTGCCTCGGCTCCCCGCGTCTTCAACACAGTGATGGCCTGCCAGGAAGCTTTTATTCATGAAGTTTTTGGGCATGTTGTTCGACTCTAGCCCTCCAAGCAATTTCAACCCCTCTAATATCGGTTCGCCAAGCAATGTGGCTGGTAGGAAAGATGGTGTCAACCATCGACGCAGTCCCCATATGCGATGTTTATTTGCAGCCTCTCCAACGCCACATACTATCAGTATGGAACAGGTCATCAGACTCTCTAGATTCCAGAATGACCCTCCAACTCCCGGTCAAATGCTCTATAGTATGGTGGAACACAGACACCAATCCTCAGAAAGGAAACACTGTCTGTCTCCCTCATTGGACAGGGATCTCAACAGACTCGAGTCTGTCCGAAAGGGACGCAGTGTATGGGTCACAGACGACACAAGAAACATGGTCCCTGGAGGAATCTCACCTCCCAATCAACGTACTAGAACCACAAGCAATTTTTCTGTCTCTTTCTCACTGTTCCAAAGCCCTGAAAAACAAATATGTCAGAATTCAGTCGGACAACACCACGGCGGGGCATATATCAATCACCAAGAGGGCACGCGGAGCAACATGGCCATGGAAGAATCCTGTGATTCATCCTGTGATTCAGAATGGGGAAGGAGACTTCTCAGCCGACACACTCTAACCCGGGGGAATGGTCTCTCCACCAGGAGGTCTTCACGGCCTTGATCATTCGTTGGAGAACTCCAGAGATAGACATCATGGCGTTGTGTCACAACCCCAAGGTTCCTATCTCTTCAATTTGGAGAGCATCAGATCTGGCGGCTCTCTCTATAGAACCATCATGGCTCTCTCATCACAGGGATAAAGCTATCCTTCGCCCCCATCTGGCATTTTTGCCCAAAGTTGTATCATCTTTCCATCATATTATCTTTCCATCTGAATCATGAGATCGTCATTCCATCCTTGTATCATCGACCATCCTCTCCTAAGTAAAAAAAAAAGGGTTACACTCTCTGGATGTAGTCAGAGCTCCAAGTATATACATTTCCAGAATTAAATCTTTCCGTTCTCCCAAGGCTCTGTTCATTCTCTTGGCGGGTCCCCAGAGGTGCTCCAGAGCGTCTTCTCAGACCCTCAGACCCGTAGCCTCATTCTGTGTTGTTATGCAGCAAATGGAGTCACTCCTCCCTTGTGGGTTGCAGCTCTTTCCACTAGAGCACTAGGTGCTTCATAGGCAGCTCAGCATGGGGCCTCCATAGAACAGATTTCTAAGGCTGCCACCTGGTCGTCTATCAGCTCATGCATTAAATTTTACAGGCTGCAGGTGTTTGCTTTAGCTGAGACGACCCTTGGTTGGCTTGTGCTACAAGCTGCAGAGGACTAATTCTTCTGCACACCCTTTCCTGTTTGGGACTTTGGGATGTTCCCTGTTGTGCCTGGGTCCCCCAAGGCTGAAAGAGAAAGAGATTTTGTTACTTAACGTAAAATCTTTTTCTCTGAAGCCGAAGGGGGGCCCCCAGCACTACCAGACCCATAAGTTTGATAGGCTAAGTTAAACAACTTGTCTGTTTCTTATCTATCAATTTAGTTAAAGGATAAGTACAGTCAGAAAACAAATAAAGTTTAAATAGAAGATGTATCCCTAACTAACCCTTTTCTGTTTTTTTTTTTTAGGTCTCTCCAGAGCCTTGTAAAGTTCTAGCCATCTTGGATACTGTGTTCTATCAGGTAAGCTTCGCCCCCCGAGACCTATTGGACCTCATTGCTGGCTGTGTCAAAAGATCTAGTGGCAGTTCCTTCTGTGCGAGCGCGCGCCACCCGCGCACGCATGAGAGTGAAGTTACAGCGCACACCGCGTGACATCAGCACGCGCACGACGTGACGCACGTACGGAGGGAACTGGCACTAGATCCTTTGACACAGGCAGGAATGAGGTCCAATAGGTCTCGGGGGGCGGAGCTTATCTGATAGAATACAGTATCCATGATAGTCAGCACTTTACAAGGCCACAGGTAGGCTCTGGAGAGACCTAAAAACTTATCCTTTAAGTTAATGTGTGGTTTTGTTATCAAAAGTTATACGTTTCTTATTAGAACTCCTTCGCTATCCCTCTTTGGAACAAAACTGAAGCAGGTTGCCGGTGAATATATAGCAGAATATAAGGAGCACCTGAGCCTGTGAAAGTTTAAATTTTTCAAGTGTCCACTCCTGGAGGTGGAGTACTTAACCCTTGCTGTGCCTGGGTCCCCCTTCGGCTTCAGAGAAAAAGATTTTACGGTAAGTAATAAAATCTCCTTTTATATTCAGGTTAGGAAAGGTTTTTTTTTTACAGTGAGAACTGTAAAGTTGTGGAACTATCTTCTAGTAGATGTTGTAATGGCAAGCTTATTGAAAAGCTTCAAAAAGGGCTGGATAAGTTTCTAAAATTCATACATTTTTACAATTACTGGGAGTCAGGTAACCAAAACCACTTATTTTAAATGTCTAATTATTCTGAAATGGTGGTAGCACTTGCAGCTCAGAAAAGTTGGTGTAGATTAATTTTTCATTTTTATACTACAAATTCATGAGGGTAAAATGTGGCTGCAAAATGCTACAGGTGACTAGCATTCCTTATAGAGGATGGGAAAGGAATCTGTAACCTCCCTATTAGGATTTCCAGATCAGTGAAAAATCAGAGGACATCTATTAGCAAGAGTCAGCAGTAATGCAATTTAGATGCAATCGGTTTGAAATCAGTGCTACAACCCTGCTAACTACAGTTCTTCAGGGATGGGCCACACTAGTCCGCTTTTAAGCGCAATCCGATCACGATTTTGATCCAATTGTGCTTTTAAAAATGTGGCCACACTATTGTGCTGGTCTGCATTGTCGGGGGAATATGCGTTGCGCATTTTTTGCGATTGTGGCCTCAGCTTCAATCAGCAGGTGATCTGGAAACCCTACTCTCTATAAACAATTATTGTTTGAAAGGCGTGTACTGCAAGTAATAATTAGCGAACGATTACTAGAGATGCTTCTTATTCATATCTAATTGACACTCAGTGTGTCTTATAATGTTAACCTCAATGGGGACAGGAATAACAGTTTACTGATCTATGTTATGCTGCTCACAAGAGAAAATATTATTGTGTGCTATTGAACAGTGTTGGAAACATTTGAGTCCCTTGAATTATTAGTGATGAACATAATGAAATATCAAAAAAAAACAATAGCATAAGTTATGCTCCACTACATTACAGTACAATATGCCTTAAACATAAACCAACTATGTGGAGCGATCAGATTTTTAGAAGTAGAAGGTTTTGGACAGGTCTTTAGCCTGGACAGACTTGTGATGGGGGGATGGTGACCACTCAGTCCTGGGATGCTGAGGAGAATAAGGTCCTCAGCATCCTAGCTCCAACTGGCAATTGTTGCTGGTCCCCAGAGACAAGTGGGGATTGGCCAGCTAAGTCCCAGGGGCGGGGTCCCTGGGGAATATAAGCAGGGTTCCATTCTCCCCCCCTCAGCCAGCAGTTCCTGGATTCCTGAAGTGCAGATGAACGAGGATGTCAAGTGCAGCAGAGCTGGTAGCGTAGTGAATTCGCGCGCCGAGGATCCACTACAGGCAGAGAGAGCACTGGTGGAGTTCCCGACGGCAACATCAACCCCTGAAGCAAGCAGGGAAGTTCAGGAGGAGGAGCAACACCACGTCACGCGGGCGGGAGCCGACAGCGAGCTGTATAAACTCACTGACAGCGGGGGTGTGTCGGCTCCCATGGAAACTCAAGACGCCGGATCGGAAGAGGCAGCCAATCCGGACCTAGAGGAGGCGGGTCAACTGACCGCAAGGAGAGCTCCGGCAAGAAGCAGAGGAGCTGCTATAGCAGCTAGCAGCAAGAGTCTCAAGCGGAGGCAATCCAGAAGTCAGTCTGGGAAGGCTATTGGGGGCAAAAGCAGGCGCAGGGAGACTGCCAAAGGTTACCTGTGGCCATCTATGTCCCCCCCTGCAGCTGTTAATCCCAGCATTGCAGCATCAAAGAAAAGGGCTGTCTCGCTTCCATCCCAAGCTAGCCAGACCGCTGATGCAAGTAGCTCTGCTAGCACAGAGCTTGTCACTCGCTTCTCCCCTCCCCCAATCCCTTCTTCAATTTCCACAGGTAATGCCTCAACACTGAGCTACTCACCAGCGGCCATAACATCTGGCACATCAGCAGCAACGCAGCCACCTCAACCAGCAGAGGCCACAGCATCTGCCACTTCCAGCATGCCTACTACCGGGCCAGCGACCGCACAACCAGCAGGGGATCTACAGCAGTCCCATCCGGAGACAGATATTGCAAAGGCTGCAGGTAATCTTAATGATCCATTTGCAAATATAAGAGAGGCGTTTAAGACGCTCTCTAATGCTTTTAATCTGTTACAATTCCCTGTTAATTCAAATGCTACGAATAATAGTCAGGCGCCGAATTGTAATGTTAATGTTAGCACTCCACCCCCCATTTTAAAGGAGGATGCTCATGAAGCTGCTACTGCAGCTGAGCTTAACAAAAAGGTTACAGATGAGAGTAGTACAGGTTCAAACATTAAGGGTGTTCCAGAGACCTGTTGTAGGAATGTGATGACCTGCATGAGTACTCCTTTAGGCTTACATTTACCCACAGCAGTAAGGGAAAAAATCATCAAGGGTGATTACGTCGATATCCTTTCATTACTGCCGTCAGTAAAAGAATTTAAAACAGAAAAGAAATCAGGTGACCCAGAAGAGGACAGAAGGGGGCCAGTGGCACGTACTTTCCCCAACTGGCTTCAATCATTTTGTATTTATGCTAACGTTATAACTTTGTCTAAACCCGACCTTGGCCCCTCACTATTTAAATACTTAGACATTGTGCTCGAGGCTTATAAGGGTTATGGCGGAATAGCTTGGCTGTTGTATGATGAAAAATTCAGACAAAAGTATTCAGTCCATCCGAATATTTCCTGGAGCACAAAGGACGTTGATTTATGGCTCACTATGTTAGCCCCAAAACCAACTATTTTCCCTAATCCAGTCTTTTCAAATTCCAGAAAAGCGGTTCAGGTTGCAAGCCGAGTAAATTCATGTTGGGCATTTAACGAATCATCGTGTAAGTGGCAGGCAAATTGCAGATACAAACACAGGTGTTCGGTATGCAGCGGAGCGCACTGCTCACCCTGCTTTTCGCTGCATCAGAAAATTTAGCTCCAACATCAAACAAACCAGAGACTCCCAATTCAAAACTGAATACCCCAGTGAGCTGGTTAAAAATGCAGCAGTGGCTAGAGGCCTATCCAAACCGGCAGAAGGCTTCATTAATTGGCTTTCGGTTTGGTTTTTGGATTCCCTTAGAAAATATTAGACCCACGTTGATTGTCCCAGATAATTTGAAAACAGTTAGGCTCTGTTCTGATATTGTTAGGTGTAAAATCCAAAAAGAGCTTTCACTGGGTAGAATAGCTGGCCCTTTTGTTGACTTTCCTTTTCCAAAATTTAAAATTTCACCTTTAGGCCTAGTACCTAAAAAAGAAAAGGGGAGTTATCGCTTGATACACCATCTCTCCTTTCCATCAGGAGATTCAGTAAATGATGGCATCAGTGACGACTTATGCTCAGTGTCATATGCGTCATTTGATTCAGCCTTAGAGCTTTTGCGACAATGCGGCAAGGGAGCTTTGTTAGCCAAATCTGATGTCGAACCAGCCTTTAGATTGCTCCCGATTCATCCGGACTGTCATTGGACATTAGGTTTTCATTTCGAAGGATTTTATTATTTTGATAAATGTTTGCCAATGGGCTGCTCACTGTCCTGTTTCTATTTTGAAGTTTTCGCAAGCTACTTAGATTGGGCAGTTAGATTTGAGTCAGGTTCTCCCCAAGTCATCCATTATTTAGATGATTTTTTATTTATTGGTCCCACCAGTACAAATACCTGTGAAACATTATTGAATACCTTCCTTTGGTTAGCAGGGCAATTTGGTGTCCCGGTAGCAGCAAATAAAACAGTATCCCCATGCACTCTCATTCAATTTTTGGGAATTGAAATTGACTCCGTTCTTATGCAATTCAGGCTACCTCAGGAAAGCTTGCAAAACTTAAAAATGTAATTAATAGAGCTCTATCGAGAAATACAAATAAAGGAACTACAGTCACTTTTGGGCCATCTTACCTTTGCTACCCGCGTTCTGCCGAGGCAGAACATTTAATAGAAGGATGATACATCTAACTGTAGGAGTTACTAACCCTTCCCATCATATCCGCAAATCAGCAGAATGTAAGGAGGATTTAAAGATTTGGCAAGAGGTCTTAAAAAATTTTAATGGCCAGACTTGTTGGCAGCAAAAATTTGCGGATAGCGAGTCAATACAGCTCTTTACTGATGCAGCAGCATCTGTTGGATACAGAGCCTTTTTAACGGTCAATGGTCCATAGGAAAGTGGCCGCAAAAATGGTCAGAATCAGGGCTGACCAAGAATCTGGTATTGGAATTTTTTCCCATCATAGTTGCCATAGAATTATGGGGTGCACAACTAGCAAATAAAAGAATTCTGTTCAAATGCGAGGTGTAGACAATAAAACAGCAGATTGTTTGTCTCGGTTTCAGTTTGCTGCATTTTGGGAAATGGAGAAGCAAGCGGAGTCAACGGGCTTGCAATGTCCGAACTATTTATAGGAGTTGATTTAGGACCCCTTAAAAAAGCACTGTTGGATTCCCTATCGACGAAAACCTGGAATGAGTATATATCTGCACGGAAAGCTTGGGTTCAGTTTAAGCCAAGAGCAAATTATCTGTACATTATCGGATAGCAATCTTCTTGTTTGTTTTCTATTAAATTTCTGTCAGCTAAATATTCATTATCCTATATGAAGAGAGATTAGCAGGGATTTAATCATCCTAAATTATGAGCGAACATGACTTTACTCAATCCTTCCTTCTTGAAACAATTTTTTAAAGGTTTAGCAAAATCTAAGAAGTCTCCTGATTCTAGCCGCCCTATTACCCTCCCCCTACTGAAAATTGATAGGCTTTTACCCCAAGTTTGTTTTGATGAATATAGACTTCTATTTAGGTGCCTTTTTGTTTTAACACTTTTCGCAGCTCTGCGGGTAAGCGAGGTAGTTTACCCTAGTAAAATCCGTCCGGGGGATTGGAGGTTGAGAGTGTTTATTTAGTGCAGAAAGCTCTGCATAAACATAAAACAATCCAAGACTGATAGATGGAAAAGGATTAGTGTCTGGCTAGGTTCCTTTGCTATCCGAGTTATGTCCAATCCAGCTTTCCTATCATTTAGATTGTAGTCGCACTTATATGGTTTGAAGTCAGCAGTCTTAGCTGTAGGAGCTTGGGTATTCCTGAAAAGGACTATAGAACCCATTCATTTCGTATTGGTGCTGCCACCCACCATCTCTACTGGGTTATAACACGACAACCATAAAACAGATAGGTAGGTGGCGATTGGACAAATACAAAAGCTATGTTCGCCCCCAAGCGTGTTCTCATCAATTGAATTATCTTTTGCAGGTGGTGTACTCAGTGTTTGGATAGTGGACATCTTTTGTTTACTGGTCCAACCGCAGAGCGTCAAATTGGGTCTACGGATTTCACCTTAATCTTGATAGTCCAAGTCAAAATTCACTGGATGGGTTCATGAGGCCTGAATTGGATAATCTAGTTCTGTTTATAACACAGTTGTTAGTTAAATGGGGTTACCCAGACATAATTGTTATTCATCTAGGGGGGAATGAAATAGGTAAAATGTCAACCATTTCTTTGATTAACAAAATGAAAAGGGACATTGCCCATATTCGGTTATTCTTACCAGATGTTATCTTAGTGTGGTCAGAAATTATCCCACGTTTAATATGGTTAACAAGATCACTAAAGACCCTAGAGAAGAACAGGCGTAAAATTAACTTTTGCAAAGTCTTTGCGTATTTGCACACACCGGCACAAAGACTTTGAAGGTGGTGATTTAGGCCTGTATCGGGAAGATGCAATTCATTTATCCGATATTGGTTTAGATATTTTTAATCTCGGCCTTCAATTGGCGACTGAAAAGGCCTTGGCATGGAAGGTGTCAAGTTCAATTTAATGGGTTAAATGATCCTCAGCCAGCAGTTCCTGGATTTCTGAAGTGCACCCTCCCTCCCAAAAAATAAAAAATAATTTATTGTGTAGCTTATTAATTGTTTAAAATGTTGTAATACAAAAACGTGTTTTAGAAAATGTATTATACCTTTGTCGCAACACTATGTTATTGGCCATTTTTCAGTTAATGTTGCAATTTGTAGGCTCCTGGCTTACTTGAATTTAAAGGCGGAGCCAAAACTCACAAGGTAAAAGTGATTTCAGGGCTGCCCGCTGGGAGAACATCAGAGGCAGGCTGGGAAATCAAATTGGTTCAGGAATGTACAGTTTAAAATATGCTAAATTCAATAAAGTGTTGCAGCCTTTTTTCTCCACTTCTTTGTGTCCGTGTGTATTATTACTTATTAAGGTCAAGTTACATTTGATGGAGGGAATCCATTATCCCTAGACCAGGTTTTGGACAGGCCTTTAGCCTGGACAGACTTGGGATGGGCGATGGTGACCGCTCAGTCCTGGTATGCTGAGGAGAATAAGGTCCTCAGCATCCTAGCTCCTCCTATTGGCTGATAGCCAACTGGCAATTGTTGCTGGTGCCCAGAGATAAGTGGGGATTGGCCAGCTAAGTCCCAGGGGCGGAGTCCCTGGGGAATGTAAGCAGGGTTCTGCCCCCCCCCCAGCCAGCAGTTCCTGGATTCCTGAAGTGCACCCTCCCTCCCTCCCAGAAAATAAAAAATAATTTATTGTGTAGCTTATTAATTGTTTAAAATGTTGTAATACAAAAAACGTGTTTTAGAAAATGTATTATACCTTTGTCGCAACACTATGTTATTGTCCATTTTTCAGTTATTGTTGCAATTTGTAGGCTCCTTGCTTTCTTGAATTTAAAGGCGGAGCCAAAACTCACAAGGTAAGAGTGATTTCAGGGCTGCCCGCTGGGAGAACATCAGGGGCAGGCTGGGAAATCAAATTGGTTCAGGATTGTACAGTTTAAAATATGCTAAATTCAATAAAGTGTTGCAGCCTTTTTTCTCCACTTCTTTGTGTCCGTGTGTATTATTACTTATTAAGGTCAAGTTACATTTGATGGAGGGAATCCATCATCCCTAGACCAAGTGTAGTACTGTATACTTTTTTACACATGCTGTTTATGGAATGCATTAATGAAGGCAATAAAAAAATTTGTTTTTTTCAAACATACTAGGTATTCTGTTAGGATATACAGTAACTCTTAGCTAGACTTACATGAAGCTTTTTTCTGATTGCCTCCAGTTTTACTGTGGCCTCCTTAAGATCATCATTGGCTTGTGCTAGGGCTTTCCGTTTGGGCTCCACTTCACAGTATACCTGATAAAATGCAAGGTACGGGTAATACATTTTTGCACACCAAATAGTGATTTTTGTATCCTGATTATTTAAAAACACACAGGTGACTATTTTAAATTCTGTGCAATCATCTCTTAGTTACTGTGGCTTTGGTGCACATATCTGTTACAACATTTTATGGGGGAGCTATGGGGTACAGAATAATGTCCTTACCTCATAGAATTTTAGAGTGTTGATAACCCAAGCACAGAGACCTGCAGCTGCAAAAGATTTTGTGCAAACCAAGTCAGGGTTAAATCCAGGATCATTTAGGTAGCATTCTTTAACCACCTTTAAACAGTTCTCAGGAATGTGTTCCTTGTCGTAGTGTTTTAAGGCTTGCAAAAAGTCATCCACCTAATTAAAAAAAAGCGTGTGGACATTTTGAACTGCTAATCTGACAATCTTATAAACATTTTTATTGAACATACTCAAATAAGATTTAGTGTAAGTTAAGAAGAAGAAATACATTTAGCAATCACAACCTATCTGCACTTGTTCCTCTGATGCATTATTTTGTGACCTTTAATACATTACAAAAACACGAACGATAAGTTGCAAACTTTTAAGGGGCTTTATAGCCAAAATTGAAAATGTGGTAATTTTCATACAAAAAATCTATTGTTAGCAAACGGTATTGCGTTGCTTGCTCTGCGCATAATCAGAAAATTGTGTGAAATGGTGCAGGCAGTGCATTACCTCCACTAACCTGATAGCACGTGGGGTTGGCACTTGTTTTCCCATTAGAGCTTGATATTGCATCTCCTTGTTATTTTTTTGTGTGCCTTCTACATAAATGTAAAACTGTACATACCATTAAATCATACCATATAGCAACTAGTTAATTTTGTACTATTGCATACTTATAAAAATCTCTCAATTTGTGGCCAGCACTCTTTTCATCCATAGCTTGGGTGCATATCCAATTTATATACATCTCACAAACTGCACGCACTTGCAATATAACTATTACAATAAATATGAACATTGACGTATTTCGATATCGACTGTCAGTTACTACCCAAGTGTAGTGTCCCTTTATAGAAAATGACTCAGTAGAAACCAACAGGGAGATGTAATAAAAGTTCTTATCTTTAAAAATGGTGCTAATTTTGCCCCAACCAATCAGATGTTTGCTTTCAAATGTTAAATAAGATTTGATTGGTTGGGGCAAAATTAGCACCATTTTAAACGAAAAGAACTTTTATTGAATAACCCTGCAAGTATATAAACATTCCTTTATAATACTGATCTACCCCATCTATCATTGTCGTCCATAAATTTGTGTTGATACTGTAGGTTGATAAATATAGGCACTGTATGTAAGGTATGGTATGAATGTAATAATCCAGTAT
This sequence comes from Hymenochirus boettgeri, assembly GCA_019447015.1. Lineage (NCBI taxonomy): Eukaryota > Metazoa > Chordata > Amphibia > Anura > Pipidae > Hymenochirus > Hymenochirus boettgeri. The sequence goes on along the minus strand of CM033474.1, from coordinate 68,650,317 downwards.
AGGGAAGGTGCATTTTCTTTGGGCTGTATGACAATATACAATAATTCAAACTGATTTGAATCATTACACGATGTACAAATAAACTGCTTAATAGGATGCTCCCATATTATCCCATATCAACACAGCGAATTGTATTGAAACTGTGGTTCCAGCTAATGTGTTGCTACATTATTTACAGGGCGATGCACCAATGGGCGCACCGCTCCTGCTTTGGAGTTTAAGTCACGCTTACCAATGTGAAATCGGTTAGCGTGATTTAAACTCCTTCATTGCGGCTGCGTGGATAACGCGAAAGTTAACCGCGCAGCCACCACAAGCGATGTTGTATGCCGTAAGTTGCATTTTATGGCGATATAGAAAAATGGCAGATAGCGATGCTCTGAGAGACGCTATCGGCATATAACATCGCCGGGCTGTTTGCACCGGGTTGCCGATTGCGTCTCTCAGTGAATCGCCCTGTTCGTGTGTTCTCCAAATGCAGTGCATTCTGTGTTTTGTCTGATTATTTCAGCATTTCTGCTTTAAAGGCATAAATAACACATGCACAGGAACACATGGTGAAATGGAGTATGTTTTCACTGCAAAATTTTGTATTTTTTAGTGAGGCCCAAGCCTAACAATATCTTTTAAATGCCGTTCAGCGATAAACAGAGATCCCTTCTTGCGCAATAAATGTAGTTTCTTATTCTGTTCATTCCATACACACTGCATTAAACAGGAAATTACATAACATCTATCTTATTCTGTCATGTGACTGGCACCCTGCAGCTGCATGGTTTTGCCCTACCTTTCCCATGGACACTTTTGCAGCTTTCCAGCTTCTGTCCTTTGGCACTCTGCCCCTGGGTGCCAGTAATACCATCACTGCTGCGGTGACATTGGTGACTGCAGCTGGCGGGTTTGGAAAAGTCTTTAGTTCTGTGAGATTTATCTGAATAAAAAAAAAAATCCCATTAGCTGTTATTGGATATGGCTGATCAAAAATATGAACAAATACCCCCTATATAAATGTCTATCTACTTAAAGCAACTAAAACCCTAAAACAACCCTGAATGAGATTGCAGAGCACCTGACATAAAAGCAATAATCTGGGTCTTACCTCCTATTTTTATATAGGTGCTTATGTGCTTTATTCCCAGCATTCCTGAATCTCATAGCCTGTATGTTCATTTACGCTACTAACCCCTAAACTATTGCAGGAAATTGTTAAAGCAAGTTTGAGGGCTAAAATGACCAACCATAATGTCAATGAATTAATGAGGTTAACATCATGGTCAGTCATTTGAAACAGAACATTTCTGTCAGTCAGTATTGCCAGCAGTCAGTTGGCACACATGTAATTGAAATTGCTACTTTTACTCTAAGAACACATTCCCCATATCAGAAGATATAAGCATATTACACATTTAGGGAGATTCACCCAGAGCCACACGCTCTAGGCAGATCTCCTGAAAGAGATTCACCAGCGACTGTGCCACTTTGGGTGCCTCACACTCCACACCTGCCATCCTGCTGAAACATGGAATGACTAACTCAATTTTTCCCCTACAATGTATTGTGTACATGATTGGCTTCCTAAGTTAACTAACTTGATTTGCAAGGTCTCTAAATCTACATATAAAAGCTAATATAGGTCATATATTAACATAGGATAACATTTAGCATAGCTGGATTTTAGTTTTCCTCTAAATACTAAAACAGAATTAATCTTGGTATATACGTGACAAATAATTGGCAAATCCCATTGGATCTAAAGGTGCCCACCCATACATTAGAACTCACCTCCCGACCAATCACACGACATTCAGTCAATGCAAAATAAATGGGCAAGACTGGACTATTGCGATCGTATATCGGTCACAAATAAAATAATGGGAAAGGTTCCTGAATAATTGATTGAATGTCATGAGATCGGTTGGGAGGTGAATTCTAGCACATTTACAGGATTTGAGCCTTGAGCATGCCGTGAAAGCAGCTGATCTCACGGCCAACAAACCATCATTGTTGGCCACAGGATTGGTTGTGTCTGATTGAAAATCCTACTTTATATTCCCTGAATTACGGCTCCACTTATAGAATATAGGGTGATTGTTCTGGGGAATGTATATGCCAGTCATCTGTGTATAGCAGAGTCAATTGAAATGTTACTTAGTATTACCCAGCTTTAGTTCTACACGTTACCTATCCAAAAATGTGAACAAACAATACATGTATGATGATCCCCTGGTGTGCAAACAAAGAAAGCATAATACATTCTAGCAGTTAACTACCAGTCAGAAGTCTTCACATGATTTATATTTCCCTTTATGTTAAAACACAAACAGGGAGATTCAATAAAAGTTCTTATCATTGAAAATGGTGCTATTTGACCCCAACAATCAGATGTTAGCTTTCAAATGTTAAATAATATCTGTTGTTTGGGGCAAAATTAGCACCATTTTAAACGATAAGAACTTTTATTGAATCTCCCTGTTTGTGTTTTAACATAAAGGGAAATATAAATCATGTGTTAGCCATGAGCTTGGAAAGAGAAAGTAAACTATAGTCACTTTATTCTAGTTCTTTTACAATAACAGCATTAGTTGAGGTTTGTATGGTGTTAGCCATAAGTAAGGGAAGAAAAGTAGAGCTGTGATACCTTTTTTTGGCTTACAAAAGAAACTGAGAAATCACAAACTTATATACACATTGGGACAGTAAACATCAAACAAATTGACCAGATGACGGTACAGATACAGACGGGGGGGGGGGAACAGCAGTGGAGGTGTGAAATGTGCACAAGTAGATACTGTAATAATGCAAACAGTGTCCTTTGAGGAAAGTGTATTTTGAAATGATTTAATAGTACAAGACAGTGTCCTGGTGAGTGGATTTAGTCTGGGTGGGGATGTAAGAATGTTGATATTTGGCCATAAAACTCATGTTCCTATTGGCCATAAAACTCATGTTCCTATTAGTCCACAGTTCAGGAATTACATTACTGAATGTTTGTATTTCCATTCTTACGCTGTTTTTGATTGTGAAAATTGCCCATCAGAATGTGATCTTGAGGTCTTTCGTACTGTGGCCTCTTTTACAAAAATCTCAGCCACAGAAGCATCCGTTAATTATGCAGATGTTGAATCTATGGGAGTCATCTGTTTCCGCATGGTTTAACAGCATTGCAATGGTACTGAACCATATGCATTTTAAACTGTACACAGTATTGAGGCAAAAAAATTAAACATATAAACTGTATGTATTATAAATAATGTGCCCCATGACTTTATCCTTACATTATAATGTGGAGGGGCGCATTATATCTTTTACCTTATTGAGTGTGTTTAGTGCTTCTGTGGCTGCAACCAGTGCTGGCTCTGCTTTGGATAAATCCTCTTCACAGTCTTTCTGTTTCAGTAACACTTCTTCTTGTATGGATGCAACCTATTGACACATTTGCATATTAAAATCCTTAAAAAACATACAGGGAGATTCAAAACAAGTTCTTATCATTAATATAGGTGCACGTTAGCTTGTGGAATGCTGTAAAAGTCTATTTTGTTCCTTAAGTTTCGAAGTCTTGTTCCTTATTTTCATATTGCTGAAAGAGGTTTCAAAGTCTTTTCTCTCCCTATCCTATTTAATTTATTGTTGACTTTGGCCTATAGCGCTTCACACTGCAAAACCAGTGGCCTGCACTACACTGATATGGCTCAATAAAGCTAAAACCGGTCTGTAGTTGGCACTCTGGTTTTGCATTTAGCTTGTGGAATGGTGTAAAAGTCTTTTTGTTCCCTTAAGC